>CM043015.1:168229178-168792414 GCA_023690525.1 Holotrichia oblita | reverse complement strand
GATGAAGTAATCGGTACAAGTATGTACCTAAGTAGGTTGTGTCAGGTAAGCAAACATAACTGGTCAATGGTACACCAGCGATGACACATAAAAAGCGCTCCACTAGCAGTTTCGCTACAATAGAAAATAATATAAGGAGTAATATATTTTTAGAATAGTCAGATATATAGATAGGGTCGGCAAGTAGTGCGGACCAATAGTTATTTAGAGTATGTAGTCAAGGAACAATAAATTATTAAAAACATTACAACTGCTTACCCCAAAAGAATGATCTTCGGGCTTCACATGTACAGTTAGGAGCATGAAATTCAAGACACAAATAATTGGTTATGTTAAATGTCTTTCATTTAGGGTTTTATTGACATTTGACATTTATTAATGTTTCATTGACATTTAAAAATATGCCTAGAGTAACACACACATGACACTGAACCTGGCCCTACAAGTGACAGTAAAATATCCGTTCACAATAGTAAATATTTTGACAAAACTGCTATACTAATTGTCTGGCATTCCATACTATTAACTGTACATATTTATCCTCTAGATTTTATTTTCAGTTTGATAAATTACCTAATCTATTAACGAATGACACATATAGAGTTATATATAACGTGTACATAATAACAAGTACAACATATATTTGTATTTACCTACCATTAATTCCGTTCAAATGCTGCCTGGTTAAAAGATACATCTTTCGAAAATATACAGTTCCTGCCAATGCCATAAATATAAACTAATGAACAAAGTCATACAATTTTAATATTACCAATGAATTACGCAGCGAAATATATAGCTCTCCTAGGACTATGATTTTTGCCACATGAAGACAAGTTTGCGTTTACAGATCGGTTTGCAAGATTGTAAACAGATGAAAAACAATTCGCAAAAGCGTTAACAATACTACATCGCTTATCCAAAACTGTACCATTGTAGATCAAGGTGCTAGGTATTTTTTAGATCCTTTTCTATTGTGTAGGTATTAAAATATTATTTTAGGGTTATCTTGTAGTGATGTCCCAACAGAATTCGGGGGCAAGACAAGAGAAGCAGATTGCAGGACAAGACTCGGGATTGCTGCAATGAAAAAGGAAAGTTTAATGTGCATTTACACAGAATTACATCAACTCCAGTTACAAGCCCAATAATTGAACTCGTGTCAATAACATCATAACTAATAATTCATAACATACAAGTATCATAGATCCACATTCTAGTTTGCTAGCCACAAGTGCAAACAAAGTATGTTCACCTAATGTAACTTATGAATTTATTCAGATCCTTATAGATCTTCAATAATCCTAGAGACCTCAGCGCAAACTGAAATATGCCCAAACGGGATGGATAAGATCAATTAGTAAATGCCCTTTAAGCGAAGACTAATGTAAACGTTTATTTTTTTCCTGATGGAAATCTTAAAATATTGTTTCTTTATACATTTTTTCCATATTAGTTTGAGAGACATTAGAGGCAATAAGACTATCGATTCTATGAATTCATCTGCCTATACCAGAACCAAGCAAAAGAAAGAAATTCTTAGCTATTTATGAAGAAACAGCATAATAAATCCGCAGAACTTAGAGTTTGTTTAGAACGAAAAGGGTAAGTTATATCAGATACAAGATGGATGAATAAGCTTGATTTCTACCGAAAACAATTTGAAATTGGGTTCTTTAATTGTTAAATTGTTAATTGTCTTCTCATGTTAATCAATAGAATTACTCTTAATAATTTGTTCCAAATAATTATTGACAGTCATTCTTTTAATATAAACTCAAACAGCTTTCTTTGTGTATAAAGTGCCTAGTTCCTACTTACCTGTTCTATAATATTCGTAATTCCACAAATTACACTTAAATTCACCCAATAAATAATTTGACGATTAGCGATTTGTAAGATTATTGTTATGAAAGCAAATTTATTAATTAAAAGGACATAAAAAAGACAGCAAATTCGTCAGGAGACCGTATACAAATATCAAGCGGAAAATCCATATCGTACAGACCTTGACGTGTCTAGGTGTGAAATGAAACAAATTCGTAAGCTAGTACTTGTTACCTATAAAGAGAGCTTCTTTATCGACTATTTTCGTTCCTATTATATTTAAGGTGATAATCTACGGCAATAGTCAAAGTGGGTAAAAAATCACAACAAACCATGGTCTACAGACTTACTATTAAACCAGCTTTTATAATGCCTGTTTAGTGAGCCGAAATAAATAGAGTAAAGTAACGGAAGTAGCCGAAACTGAAGATGATAGCAATTTAGCATCGAAACCTTCGTTATGTTTGTTTAATTTGTGATACACATACAAGACCAGCAAATGTTCTGATTGTTTACTTTAAACATATGAGATGAATACCACACAAAACCCTGGGGTTTTGTCAGAACAAACTTTAGTATATTACAATATTATTTAAAGATACGTAAACAATAATAAACATTTTGAACGTTTCTAGTGACCTAGAGGTATAATTTATAGTGTAAAATAGAATCTCTGAGTTCCTGTATAACAGTTATGTAGTTGCTATAAATAGAAATTTAAATTCAGGTTTAAGGTAACGCACTGTAATTAGTAGTAGTACACATTTTTGATGCAATATAAACTAGACCGCATTCAATTTAAAACTAAACCTTGCCCTTGGATATACGAATTACATTGGCGCAATAGTGTTGATTTGTATGTAAACAAGCATTCTTAATTTAACTTATTGTTATCTGTTTCATGAGAAGGCACTAAGTATTATGAACTGTTACGTATAGAAAATTCTTGGCAATTTAAAACATTAAATATAATGGCTGTTTGTTTTCGTGTTTGCATTAAATATACCTCGCCTGTGTATATTTACGATTACAGGAATCCCCTCATAAAATATATATAGCATAGAAATCCGCTTCTGTAACATCGAACGTTTTCTGATATTTATTTTATTGGACATAGTGATCCTGCCTCGCACGCAAACAAATGTTTAAAACATCTATACACATGTTCTAGCTGTACGAGTTTATTTTACATGCGGTCAGATGGCGGTCGACCTTGGGAAAACATCAATCCCACTATAATTTTACCTTCTGTGTACGGAAATGTAGTTTTGTTTCTTTTGCCTAAACCTTTGTACTTATGGTTATAGAAAACTGCACGATGGCTATTTGCGGATGAGTTGACTATTAAATCATTACAATCCAATTGATCGCATTTAGATTATTATTAGACAATATCTTTCTCGTGTATAGTTCAAGGTTGTGCACGTTTACATATTACTTTCTGTGTAGATACATATACATATACACATATTATGATAAGCAATTTTACTTTAATATACTCATTCAATATTAATGTTGTCCTTTTTTTTCTTATAAATATGTATGTGTAACACCTGTACTACTTAAACAACGTACTACTGTTTCTATTTATAGAGTAAAAGTATTTTATTGGATTACTAACGTCAATTAATATTAAGCTTCATAGCTGCTGCGCAAAGCCGGAAGCTTTCTTCAACTGCACAATGTTAAAGATTGATATTCTAAACACAATTCTAATAATTCAGACAAGATAATACTCTAACGGCTATACCTATCGGATTGCAATTTTATAATAATAATTCATTTTTAATAATTATTTATCTTTTTTAGAAATACCCTACAACTTGAATTTTTGCGGAACTTTAAGCGTTTTTAAGTTGGTCAATCTGTTGTAAATTCGTAGACGTGACATCAAACACATCTAAATGGATGCTTTAAGTTGCAGGTATCTATGATCTCGCATAGATTTATTGTTAGAAAACATAATGGAATAACACTAAGTACAGTAACGAAGTAGGATAAACCTAAATTATTATTATTATTATTTTTTTATAATGTGGTGGGTGCTTAGTTGCAGTGACTCCGTAAACTGTATCGCTTGTCTGGCTATCACTGCAACTCTCGCGGTGTAGTTTTTGTGTGTGTATGTTGTGTTCAATTTTCTTTGTGACAGCATCATATCGCCTTTAATGATGCCGCGCTGTTAATCACTTTGCTCCCAACAGCGAATGGCAAGTCGATCCGGGATTACACTCGCTGAAAAAATGTCACCGTCCCTTCAGAGAAATGAACCCCGGCGCCTATCGTCCTCTCACAACAATAGTCAGCCGCCTAACCACTGCGGCCATCGACTCGTTAACGTTAATCCTCATTATTACTTAAACAGCAACATTTTATTTAAAAACAATGTTCTAATAAGTGTGAGAATGCCCGTCATCACTTGCTAGTGGACAACAAGCATTTCTTTCGCAAAAAGCAGCTATTAGGAGTATGTTTGGTACGCATTTTACAGAATCATGCCGGCCGATATTTAAGAAACTGAAACTACTGCCATTGCCCTGCATTTATATGTTAGACTCATGTTGTTGTATTTTTTTAAAAACAAGGACAATCTAGTAACTAACGCAAATATACATAAACATAACACTAGAATTAGTGTTCACAATTTAGGAATTTGTATTTTCTTATTTTCATTGATATTGCTTATTAACAATAGCGTCTTGCAATTATTCTAAGCTACCTAAACGATTTTCAAAACTTCTGTTCTTTAAATAAACAAACAATAACCAATCTAATGGTGTCAATTTAAGTGCTTGCGCTGGCCATATTTCTCTACAATTACTTTCTCGCAAGAACTGGTTGCAAACGTTCTATAATTGCATGGCTACATGCGGTGGGACACATTTGCTAATATTAAAGCACTGATTACTGTAAATTTAATATAACTATAAAAATAAGAATGATGATGAATTATCCGTATACTAATGCATTTTTTGTCAAGCTCTAACAATTCTGTTCAAGGACTACGGAAAAACATTGCACAAAGAAGCCTAGTCAAGAACTTAACTTAATAAAATTCAGGCGTCGTAATGCAATTTTTCAATGAATGGCTCTGATACTCTGATGGTACTCTGACAAATGAAACTATGGCTGGTCAAAAATAAATGATACAGTTAAGATATCGTCATTATTATGGGGTCGATAGCCGCAGTGATTAGGTAGCTCACTATTCGTTGTGCTGAATCCCCCCGGAAGGACGATGACAATTTGTCGGAGAATTGGATTCCGATCGATTAACCATTCGCTGCTATGAGCAAAGTGATTAACAGCGTGGCAACAAAGGCGATACAATGCTGTCACAAGTCCATTTGAATACAATTATAGACACGCAAAACTACACAGCGAGAGTTGCAGTGATACAAGCCATACAGTTTAAAAAGACACTGGAATTAGCACCCACCACATATAAAAAAAATCAGATGATTGTTAAACCATTTGCAACATTCTAAAATTATAATTTTCAAAGCGCAAAACAGTTCGATCCAGGTACCTACTGCACATTCTATATGATATGTGATAATAACATCGAGTATGACTAGGTCCGTCGTCGTTACGTACATTGCTTTGATAAAGAGTTTTGCCTTTTGTTCCTGTGATAATGGCATGTTGTCCCCGATCAACAAAATAACAAGAACAGTACAACCACTAATTTTTATTCTCTTATTTTGAAAAAAAAGACTGTCCTAATGAAATTTAATAAAAGAAGACATGCAATAATAGATTAAAATACATATTATTAAATTTATATTTGTAACAACGCCAAATACCTCCAGACACGACCCAATTATAAGATAACCTTTCGAACGTTTTCCAGTCATAATGACCGATCTAAAGAAAAAATATAAAGCGAAAAATTCAACTCGTCTTCAATCGTTTTGGCGTCAGCAGTTTGTAAAGAAAATTATCAATTGTATAACCTTTACAGAAATTAAGTTCGCTTTAAGGCAAGCCTTTTACTTACTGAATTCGTACTCTCAAACAAAATGATATTTATAATTTTCTCATTTTCCTCTTGTGTTTTATTAAATTGCTTATTTCTTCTACTATCTTCATGATTATTTAGAAAATTATCCTGAAATAAACTATTGCGATTATCATACATTTAAGTGTGGCTTGCTATTTAGATACTTACTTTGGTATACAGAATAAATGGCAATAACTTTTAAATGTTGCGACGCTCCTGTATACAGGGAGATCCAACAATAGTATCTATTGAATTCACCCTTGCGTACTGCGAAAAACATAATTTTATATACTCACATATACAGTCATTACTTTTAATTTTCGTTACCTGATAGAAATAATTATGAAACGTCTGTAGTTTAGAATGAAATATTTCTACAACCGTAATACTGTACTGCCAATTTCCTCGTTTCAAAGATTGCGGTAATTGCTTTGGTTACATGTAAAAAGAAATAAGGAAATAATTTAGTTAATTGTAAGTTTGTTTGTATGTGGGAGTTGCCTAAATATGTAAGACATTAATAGTATTCTATAGTTTATATCTTAAATCAAGGCAATCATTCTAATGAAAATATAATTTGCTATCATATAAAAAGTCCGTGCTTTATAAACCTTACCTTGATCAAATTATCTTCTATCATGAAACACTTATTCAACAAGGAAAATATAACTAATACACAGTAGTAATTCGCAGCTGTAAAAATTAACAAACGTACTGTATTATTTATACTATTAAAGTTCAATTATACAGAAGTGCCAATATAAAAAAATGCTTCCATGAGCCAAGGATAACTAACGCGATTAAATATAGTTGAAGGTCTAGGATGAATACAATAAAATAAATGTGAGTGCGCCTTTCATATGGTTTTTCCAAACAAGAAAGAATATCCGTACATAAATACACATATGTAAATCTTCACAAATTAGCCTGTAATCTGAATAATTTAACGTTAAGAATTGATGTAAACAATGAAAACAGTATAAAATTTACACAATTCACGACGAGTGGAATTAGTCGACAATACAAGTAACAAACAATAAATTAGGTCTGCCAATTTACACGGTTTAACTAATTAATTTAAAGTATACACATTTTTTGCCGCTTTAGTTAGTACGGTGTCTATTTTTACTAAAGTATTGCTTGTAATTGTTTTGTATTGTACCTACTTCCTCCACTGTAGTTGCGAAGGTCAAGTGTAAGTTCGTGTGTTTTTTTATGGTTTCAAAACAAATACAGCATTTAATAACAGTTGAACGGTTGCTGTTATTACCAGTACCTTACATACAGATGAGATTGTTAGTTTATAGCTTTATTTTTATTCTACTCACTTTGTACTTCAACAATATCTTCATAAAACTTGTACGCGCTTCATAACTGTGTAACGCATTGCTATTAGTTAGAGTATGTCTGTATTTGGACTGTATAATTACCTATAATTATTTGGATTGTATCTAATCTCGCCAACCATAGTAAATCTTAAATCATGCATGCACAAACAATCATAAATCCTTATTCCTTTAAGTTAAAAATCGCGAGTCACTATTTAATGGGAAATAAACTTGATATTAAGTTCTTTTTTATGTGAAGTTCTTAACACATTTTCAAATTTTAAACTTAAACGTGACCTGAACTAATAACTATATAATGGAAATATTTAATTGTTTAAACTTGCCTGTATTGATTCGCTCAGGAAAATTGTAGTCTTAATGTTAGCCTATTAGAAGCGGTTAATTTTAGAACTTTCATAAAAAAATTATACATGATTACTAGTATTTAGAAAGAACGCAGTAAATATTACTGATGCATAAAGAACATCGTAATGAAAGAAATAATTGTTACAATCTTTTCGGCATCATATTTTATAGGTAGTATATAAAAATACTTAATTACTTTTTCAATGCAGTATAGGAAAGGCGTGTGTTTTCTGAAAAAAACTATTAAAATCGCTGATTTTAAGAACCATCACTTGTACAGGACTAATAGACTAGGATTGCTTTCCACTTTTGTAATACTAAAAGCTTAGAATATTTAAGTCAACCAAAGTATTTTCGTTTTTATTAAAAGAGTTGGGAGTAATGATGGTTTGTGAGATTTAATCATGCCATAGGTACCACGATTTAATGTTAAAATGGTAATATCCCTCGTCAGTCATTCGAAAATAAACCAAAAAAAGAAATTCAGAATCACTGCCATATCTCCTAAGTACTGAACAACAGCAGAGATTGCGAAAAGCAAAATTTTAATTCTATTGAAGAAAAATGTGAACCTTCTATAATGTCCTGCTCAACATATGGTTGGTAATCGTCGGCTTTGTCAACGAGAAAAGTAGATTGTTAAACTTAATACCAAAGGAAAAACGATAGGAGAATAAAAAAGAAAGCAAGGCGAAACTTCAAGTGTTCGCGTTTTCTTTCAAAGTAGTTTAATGATAAAAGCGTAATTGATGCTACGTATTTCTTGTAGTTGCTAGTTATGTGCATTGAAGACCACGACTTATTATTATTATTATTTCGCCCATTTATTATGTTTATTTCTTGGATATGAGATATGCCATTTCTCTGAAATGGCAGCACCAATTAATTTAAACAGGCATTTAGTTCAAGACGTAACCTTAATTAAATAATAATAATAAAATAATTAACTGCTGTAATTCCAATTTTACAGTAGTCATTTTATGTAATAATTCGGAATTCTTTGTTGATATCGAGAAATTACTAGTCGTCGTCGGTTTAAAGATTTATTTTTATTTGTTTGTCTTTTAGACTAATCTAAAATTTATCTTACAGCTAAAATTTATCTTATGGTTTTACAAATTTAAGGTGATGCATTCACTGCCGCAGATACATGTTCTAATGCTTCTTCAGAATTTTTACTAACGATCGATAATCAGTTTTTAATACTAATACACATTATTGGTGAAGTACAACTACAATACGTGTAGGCGCTGTAGTTGCCTAATTATACACAATCATACATATCTATGTATATCATAGTTCTTTATATACCATGGTCATCGTTGCATAGTGCAATTGGTGCAAATATTATAAAACTTTGTGTTAATTATTACAAGAGCAAAATTTTCACTAAATATTTGTTTTAGTATCATTGTGACTATAGAATAATATTTTTCTAAGTGAGGTTCTCTTTGTTTATTAATTTTATACTGGGTTTGATAAATTTTCAATTAATTTTGATCTAATATGAATTACTGAGCATACTCACAAAATTTGCGCGAACTTCGTATATAATATTTGAATTTTTATTTACAGAATTTGCAACAACCATCACTTTGTGCCTTTTGCTAAACGTCATCCGTAATTGTAGACTTAAGTTTCGAACTTTTAGGCAAATCTCGGCAGGTTAATAAAAGACAAAAGATTTGTAGCAAATTAATGTGCATGTATAATCATATGCTGAGTATTTTATGTAAATAAATTATATGCAATTATCACGATGAATAATTTATTAATTTAAAGTAATTATATTGAATTTTCTACTTCCCTGAGCAGTAATTCTTAAGTAAAGCTGCTTACTTTTTACCGTAGTTCCTATAGAAATATGAACATATACACAAGTGAAACCTGGTTATTATACATATATGAATCACACTACTTCTATTAAATTATGACGTTCGTAAAAACAATAAAAAACATGGTCATTCGCTTTTATCAGATTATAAGTACCTAATCTTTGTACATGTTTCATCTATCTAACGCTTCTCATTTCAAAGACTACAATTATTGTAATGACGCCCGCATGTGTGACTTTCATTTTCATTAATTACGTTCCATTTCCATTAGGCACATACTCCGCAAAGAAACACGGAACACGAATGTAAAGTTGCGATTTCCGTTGATAATATTGTTTTGTTCCATGAGAGTTTAATAAATTTTATGTTTAATTAACAATGACATCCTATTCTTGTTGCTTTTAATTGCAGAGATTTTTCTAACTTCGTTCATGTACACTATTATTACATGTTTCTTTGATTGACGTTGATTTTTTTTTGCATGTGTATGATATATTCGGTATATTGTATACAATTACAATTCAGACTTTTTGTTAAATTAAAGCAAAAGTCACTAAAGTGGATAAATATGTGATACCTACTAAAGTATGAAACTGCCGTTTTCAGAATTGATTATGGTAGGCTGCTACATCTTTACATTTATATATTACAAGCGAATACATTCCCTGTCATTGAAATATTATTTCTCGTTAGCATGAGTGACTAAAAATAGGTTTATACAAACACATTTTACGTATTTCTCGTTTCACTACTGGAGTACCTAATATATATTTTGTCTTTTACTGATTTATAAATCTTCAAGGAGTTTCATGTATTTATGTTACGTGTACAGTCGACCACTAAATTAGTGTCTCCTTACAGGTGTTTAAAAACGTTAAACTGTAAACAAAATGTATAATTTTAAAAACTAATAAAGGAATCATAAGTTAGTTAATGGATTCCATTAGCTTATACTGAATTGTGTTTGCGTTTCAACGCATTTAGGAACATAAGGGGAAACAATTTTTGATGGTTGTAACTGTAGTGTGTACCTGTACAGCGAAAAGCAAACTATTTAACCAACTCTCAATGAGTACGTTACAGTAACGAATGAGGTTGTCTAGTCGCTACGGCACGGCTGCAAAGATCCGCATAACAAGTTTTTCTGGTTACACATGGTTATCAAACTAGATAGCAATTTTTGTTAGTCCAAAAGACAAATAAGAATTATTGTTTTAAACGGGACAGTCCTCAGCAAGATACAAGAGCATTTAAAACTACATAGAACTTATCCTCCATTTTTCGGATACAATAATAGTTAATAGTATAAAGAATTTATTATATAATATAATTTCTAAAATATTTGAGATAGAGAAACGAAATTTGGGAATTATGTACGGGACATTAATTTACGTTTCTTGACATAGTCGATACATTCTTCTCACTTCCGCTTTTACCGGAAATGACTATGATTTTTGATTTTTAAATGGGATTACCCCTACTTTATAACCGTTCGTTCGGCATATAAATGTAAGGTATCAAAATGAAAGTACTTCGATGCCCTTTGGTGATGATTTAGTGAGCCACCCTGTTTCCATTTGGAAAAAATTATATTAAAACATAAAAACTAAATTTTTGACCTACAAATGCGCTTAAAAAAACTGGGCATACAGTAAAAATGAAAAAATGTGTTCGTATCATGTTTATACAGTAACACCTGAACATATTAAGAACTTCAAAGCACTCTCGATGAAAAAAAAATTTGAAAAAAATTTTTATATCAAAAAATATCTTTTGCTGCAGTTGTACTCAAACTGTTATCCCGAATCAAAATATCGAAAAATATTCAGGTAGTTCCGTTTAAAAATCGAAAATCAAAGTCATTTCCGGTAAAAGCGGAAGTAATAAGAATGTATCGACTATGTCAAGAAACGTAAATTAATGCCCCGTACATAATTCCCAAATTTCGTTTCTCTATCGCAAATACTTTAGAAATTATAGGGGCGAGCCACCTCCCAGAAACATCCGATACATTTAATATAACGAAACTTGAATGGGATTTACGGAAAAGACTGCTAGTAAAAGTCAATCATTGAATTTGATTCACCGATACTCTAGTTGTTTAATCGTTGTTGTATTGTATTGTTGTTGTTGTTAACTGTTGCAGATTATATGCCTAAATATTTCTGTAAGATAATTAATTACTGTACCTGAGCTTCTGGCAATTGTCTTTCTTTTCCACATTCTTTAGAAACCCCACCTCTGTCATATTATAATTTTTAAATTATTTATGAAACAATTTCGCGAATAATAAGACGAAGTCTGTATCCACAGTACGCGATTTAACAGCTCTGTTAAAGCTAAAGAGTGAATAAAACATAATTTGAGAACTCACTGTGCGACAAGGATACACTCGTTCCTATTGAAATGTAGTCTCTGATATTCTCCGAATTATCATATCTTAAATACTTGAAATTGTGTGGAATGGTCCACACAATAGTCCGGTCATTACAAAAGATTTCAACTGTACATACCGAAGACGTAAGTACAAAACACGTTACTTTCGTGATTATATTCACAAAATGTCTCATTCCACAGTACGTTTTATCTTAGCAAATCTAAAATATGAAAAATTTTATTGTAGTCGTTACTGAAGAAATAAGTTTTACCCGTTGTACTGTTTGGAAGTAACTTTCTTGTATAATAAATCAATTTATATGTGTATGCAGGCTCAGGTGTGCCGCCCTCATAAAACCCTCCTTGACCTTACTATTACCGCGTAGGTGGTATTTCTATGCTTTTACTTCCGTATACTCAGTGAAATATCTTCGCAGACTAGGTTATCAACTTTTAATTCCTTTACAAGCTTTCGCAATTGCGACAATACATGGCTTATTAGATAGTTTACTAAGAGTTGTACGAAATGCATTATTCATTAATTAAACCTAACTAATGAAATAATTGAATATGCAAGTAAATTGTTTATTATAAATCTAACTCTGAAGGAATTAATTATTATTGAGCGAATAAGTACATGTACTAGATTTAAACCTGTATTCATTTCATTTAATAAATATATGTAAATTCGTTTGATTGTATTGAACTTGGGCTGATCGTGATTCTTCTTAGTTTTTTCTCGTGGCATTGTATTTTGGATCAAAAACAAAGATAAATTTTATAAGCAAAGAGTTATTATAGAGCGCATTGTAGTTTTTATTTTCTTATATTTTCAAAGTCGAAAGACACCGGTAATATATAATTATTTGTATGTGGAAGTAAATACATTATTTTACAAGAAGAGCAGTCGGGTCACGTATGTACCATCTTTGGCAATTTAAATGCGAATTTTTGATCGGGGAATGTTGATTTTGTAAATAAAGGCTTTACTTTAAAGTGAATTTAATTACTCTAAAGAAGTTCATCAAAGTAGTACTCGTATTCGCATTTAATTTGCCAAAGATGGTACACGCTTTACAAGAAGTGTAATACAGTAAGACCTCGTTTAACGCTACTTCGATTAAGGCTGATTTGCTATAACGCACTTTGTTGAAAACCTTAAAAATGCTTAAAATCTAGCCGGATTCAAATTATTGCAGCATTTCATTGATTCATATACATTCGCACTGTGATTCCCCAGAATTTATGCTTGTTTGGTGCATTTAAGTTTTGTAAGCTTTTAAAGAGTGTTCAACACTGCCACGTTCTGTGTAAAACGTAAATAGTTTAGAGATTATTGTGTAAGAGAATCAAATAAATATTTGTTCATTTGAATTTAATCCTTATTTAATTTAGATTGTAAAAATGAGTGAGTGTAAAGATAATAAAACAAAAATGACAGTAAAAAGGATTCTGCTCAACATTAAAATGCAAGTATTTTGAACCAAAAGCTCTATTATTGCTGGATAACGCACCAAGTTATCCTATCAACCTTTTGGACTTAAACACTTGCATTCCGGTGCCAATAGTTTTCCTACCACCCAACACTTTCGTCGTTAATTCTGCCTATGGATCAGGGAGTTATTGCAAATTTTAAGGCACATTATCATCATCGTATGTACATTTCAACAACTTATTGCTAAAACAGAAGGAGGAGATAAAGAAATAATTTTGCAATTTTGGAAAAAATATAGTATCCTGGATGCCATAGGCAATATCGACGTCGCTTGGCAAGAATTAACTAAGAAGTGCATGAATGGAGTGTGGAAGAAGATATGGCCGAAGGTATCCCAGGATTATCAACGAAAAGAGCCTATTGTTGGTCTAATTGTCAATCTAGTCGAAACAGCAGGACTAGGAAATATAGACGAGCAGGATATTGCGTAGTTAGTGCAGGTTTCTGGTGAAGGCCTTACAAATGACGACCTTCAGGAACTGGCAGAACAAGGAATTGAAGAAGGCGAAAACGGTAGTTCTAAAGACGATGAACCAAAAGAAATTACTACGGACTTTCTTAAAAAATATTTAGAAACGATAACCGAAATAGTAGATCAAATGGTAGCGTAGACTCAAATTTTGACAGGAGTGTAAAAGCAAGAAGAGGAGTTTTGGATGCGGTCGCTTGCTACAATATCAGAAGAGCCAGGAGCATATTTCCGTTACCCTTGTGTTTCGTTTAGCGCTCCTATCTTCAGGAACGCATCTACCGCGCTAAACGAGGTGTTACTGTATAGTTTTTATTGTATTGTAACTATCATACATCACACTGCCCACTATATATCGAGTGAAATCGGTCTTTACGGATGAAGAACGTTCATTATAATGGTACATTTTCCAACTGCTGCATAGGCAGAACACAGATCTCAGTCGTATCTTTTACAGTGCTGCAGTCAACAATTTCTTTGTAGAAACTGATAGTGTGTTAAAAAGCTAATATTCAAAAATGGTTACTTTCAATACGAATATGCCTTCCCACTGTTGCCTAATAAACCTGTCTTAATTACTATGACGTTATGATAGTATCATTCTTGGAAAAGTAATTTTAAAAAACGGTTACTTGTCTACTATTGCTTATTTCAAAAGTGCATTTGGGCTGTAGCAAGACAAGTTATTGAAGCTTAACAAATTATTTTTGTCATTATTATATCATGCCAAAACTATATAAAAGCTAACATAGTTTTATTATACTCCAATAACTTTAATGTCATCCTTCGGAATGGAATGTATTATATTTTGTTATTTTAATATTTATAAGAAAATGTATTTACTTAGTTGATGTTTATATAAAATCTAATCTATGTTTAGGATGTATATTTAAATAGAATACCAATAAAAGGTTTACTATCATCACAAATATGTCTTCAAAAGCACTGTTGCCATTTTCGCAATAGCCGGTATCGCTTGCTTTACAAAAACACTTTCTTTGTACTAGAAGCATACTTTCACTTTATCGTCTTATCGTGTAGGTGTAGTATTCAGCAAGTATTTCAGTTTAGATATTCAATTAGTGTCACTATATTTAATATAACCTCATGCATTATATTGTTGTTTCTAAACTTCCAAACAAAAATAGTATGTGTTGTAACTTGCACGGTGGTTTGCATATTATGAAGATAATTCTATTATAACGATTTAGGAATACATTATATATGAAATACCGATAAATATAATAATTAAATTAGTGATATTTCAACGAATCTCTAATTTGTAAGAATTCTTTATTCTAAATAAAACGCCGATGTAGGTACTCCATATTTAATTAAATTAAAACAAACCACTGTTTATAACTCGCACGCTTTCGGGATCATTACAAAATCAAATATAAAGAAAATAAATGAAGGAACGAAAATTGAACGTATCTACATACCTAGGATTTATCCAATCTATTTAATGTATTTAGATATTCGATTTATCTCGTTGAAGCATCTACTTGTATTTCCTATATAATGGAGAGTTATCCTGAACTGCAATGTAATTATTCCTTGTAAATAAAGGATATTAGCAATAGTTTTTAAAACACATTATCATCATTGATCTATTTCTAAATATGACGCAATTGTTGGCTGAGAATTGAAGGCTAAAATAAACGATTTGTTGTAACTCCAGGCAATAATTCGTATATTTAGATACTTCACACAATACCTTATTTAAGAAAGAACTAAGTGTACATTCATTAAACATCGGCACACTGTATGTGGCTGCCGTAAAATTAATTGGATGCGAACTAAGAAAAATCATACGGCCTAGATGTCAGTAGTATTATATGCTGCTTTGTCAACCGGGCGCAAACGGTTGTTCAGTTCAAGGATGCGGCTACATGAAACGAATCTTAATACTAGCGTGGGTGGTACTGCTGTAGAAACTACCAAGTGTAGTTGCTATAATTTCTGTTGCCATAAATATTTCCGCTTTTGAAACTTTAACTGATTTTGTTGTTGGAATAAGGTATTATTCAGTATTATTGTCTATTCTAACTATTCCTCTTATATATAGGTATACCGGTAACATTAATTTAATGAGATTATTTTGCATTATTTTCTTTTCGTATTCTGGCAATACTAACTTTGAGTTTAATTCAAGTCTCATGTAAGTGTGTACCATGTAAAAATTTGCTCGCAAAATATAAATTTTATATGCCGTTTGCATATACTAGTTCAATTATTAGAAGATAACGTGATAACAGTTTTACTTTGCAGTAAGGGGAACTGTGAAAGCGACAAAATACATTTCAAACAAACCACCACAGGTTATACAGGGTGTTTAAAATTTAATGGCAGAGCCGCGAAATGTCAAACCTAAAAATATCCTCCAAAGGAAATACTCCGTATATTTTAGCATATTTCGATACAGATTAATTATCGGATCTATATGTTAGAGGTTCCCCTATATCTAGCTACTAACGATTTTAAATTGCGATCAGCCTACGCAATTTTATAAGCGACCTGTGGGTATGACAACAGCGAAACAATTATTTTTAATACAACAGAAACGTCTGAAAGAATCGACGAACTCAATGAAGGAAACTATAAATGTTCTATATGATATTTTCTTATTTTGTTTGGATATAATCGCTGAAAGGCTATTTTCATTCGATTTAAAGGTCTTGCGTGTTATCAGTGAGCCTCTCAAAGCTAAAAGCCAAGTGCAGTTAACTTTGAGGATCAAGGAGGCCATCTTCAAAGTCCATTGAAACCAAATTGATCGTTGAAGATTTCTGTAAACTGCCGATAACCTCGTCTAGTAGTAGTAAGGGCAGTTGCACCATCCATCTGATACCAAAAGTCTCGTCTTATTTTTGGACGTAGAGTATGAAAAAAATGTCACTGGTTACATTTAAATTAAAAAAATATGATGGCTACTTACAGTTCAATCACATATATATCTTTATCTATTTAACAAACACACAAAATAAGATTATAGAAATTATATTATGGATCAATATACAACAATAAAACATGGCAGCATAATTTGATTTATATTAATTTACAGCAGTTATTGAATAAATTCATTTTTAATTAATTTCTGTTTTATTGACCTACAACTGGAAAGGCATCTAGAATTAAAAGATATGTTACTGACTAACGGTAACAGTATTGTCTGGAAGTTATTACTACGGCAGAAAAGCCTCAAACTAGTAAGTAGATCCCTGTTATGTAAAGTGGTGACGTAACAGCTAGTCTAATGAATATAACAGACATTGATACAAAGTTGCCATATAACTAACATGAATTCTAAACACTACACCATGCATTTGTTTATATTAAAGTCTTTTGATATTTACTTATTAGACATACGTATTATATTTGTCTTTATTTGACGATAGCAGTTTTATGTTCTTTAGGTTCTAATGCAGCTGTTTCTGCGTAAATTAAATGAGGCGGGTCTTGGTGTTTGTTACACATCTTCCTTCATATTCTTGTTGAGACTGTATCTTCTTAATTCTGATATTAATGTATCATTAAAATAAAAATACAAAAAGAACAATAGTTGACGCTTCAATAAATTCGGTAGAAATCGTCATGTGGTACAACAAAATTACGTAGGGAATCCAGATTTACTCGGTTAAGAATTGTAGTTGCTACTGCACAACTTACACCTCGCTTAGTGTATACAAACCATATTTAACCATTGCATTGGCAGGATAGTTAAGATTCGCCTAGATGGTTCATGTGATGATCTCTGACGGTCTCTTGTAAAATTGTATTCCATTCTTCGTGTGCTGCGATTTGTAATGCTTTGTTAGAATTAGGGGTAGCATTTACAGCTCGCACTTGTGTATGTCCTGTAAACCCTCTATTGGGTTTAAATCAAGATTAATGGAAACCAATTTAATGACGCAGTCCTACTCCAGGTACTGGAGCATTGCTCCAGCTACATGCGACCGATCATTATTCTGCGTAAATGCAGATATATCATCCCTAATAAAGCAGGTGTACGGTAAAACATGTTATTCAAGGATGTTTTGGAGGTGACAGCCTGTATTCATGCCCATATTAACTTCAATAACTGTCATTTCCAACTGATACCTTACTGCAAAATGACAGCTCTATCCAATCTAGGCTTGCAGAAGATTACATGCAGTGTTGTATGTTTTCACATCAGTCAAGTGTTATAACAATATATGTACACATACGAGACTTGAAAGTAATACACTTAGTGGTAAAAAGTGGAGAAGTATTGCAGAAAGGTGTAAGAAGGGATTTGGAAAAATATGCAATATTTTTTTGGAGCCCCTCAATTATTACTACTGTTGCTATACATGTCGTAGTTCGTCTTTAATGTTAGCGGATTATAACAATGTTGGGTTAAGCAACCCCTATCTGTACCACATTTTATTTGCGACATTTTGCTTACCACTAGGGACGACATTTTGTCCCGGTAAGCAGATGCCACCACATCATCAGACAAAAACGTTAGGGACAAATTGATGTAGATATACTCCGCAGGTTTTTTTTTTAATTATTTCCTATATTCCCATATAAGACATATTATCAGGGCACCAGGTATACACAATTGGACCTATATACATATGCTATACCCAGTAAAATTGAAATATTTAATCGGTACCCGTATACAGCAAAAATCACTATAATACTAAATCCGTATCTTTTAAAAATTTGCAGTGAAGTGAAATAATTTCAATTTTCACTTTTATTTTAAACTTAAGAGTGTGTCTGGTAATAATATATTTTTTTAAAGACATTGGTCTGTATTTAAAATAGCAATGGCTTCTATCTAATTGCAAACCAAGTTACCAAATTATCCTCGTTATATTGAGAGTTCCATGTCAAATTGAAGGAAGTTCTATTGGATTTCTATTGTATGCAAAATTTATCTTGTGTCGGATTTCGGAATTATATTATATTTATTTTTATTTATATGTTTATTATACAAGTTTATTGGAGTCAATGAAAATATTCTCAAATCAATAACTCAAAAGTAATAATTGCAACTTGGAGTGTTAGAAAAACTTGTTCCTGATATCAGACGGAATTTTGTAAATTTATCCGATTTATGATTATTGTACTGTACTTATTACTCTGCTTCTAGTTCCCGTACTTGTTTAAAGAAGTCAGTATTAAGAAGCAATTGAATATATATTTTCATGGTCGATATTTAACATTCAAAAGGAGTATTACATAAACAAAACTGCATTTTTGCTGCACTGAGCACGCAATGACCGTGATATACAAACCACATTTTCACGGTCACTTTAAAAATTCGAGGTGATGGTCACTGCATCTGGAAGCATAGTGAGAAAAGATCAGTACACTCAAATCTTAATTTATAATAGCGATATAGTTATTCTAGTTTATACAGGAGGTAGACTTATCTAGGTTATTCATCACAATTAAATGATGTAATACTTTTTGAAATACTTATTATTTCGAATTGTACATTTAGCAATGTATGCCACATAACATTGACCTCACTTTTTGATAGAGTATTGTATGCCTAATTCTTAAAAAACACTGTCTTGACGCATTTATATACTTCAGTAAGGCTTCGTATAATTGTCTCGTTACTTAAACTAATAGAATTTAATGAAGCGTGCAAACAGAATAAGTCTAACCCCGCCTCAAAAAGATTTGAAGGCAAAAGAGTATTTTATTTACAAAATAAAATATATAGCTGAAAAACTAAAAGTTTGTTTTCGCTCTAAATTTTTCTTTAGTTTTCGCAGAAATAAACCTGGGTGCACTTCGTAGAACTTATGTCTTTGATCAGTAGCGATACTATAAAAAATCGTTTAATAAAGAGTTTATACCGCCGTAGAAAATGTAACATAAATTGCACGTGATCTTATTGATAGATACAGCATCGGCAAAAACAACACTTGAAATAATCAATACATAGTAATACATCAAACTAGAGAATAGTTGCTAATTTGATAACAAAAGATTTAGTTCAAGGATAAATGAATAAATAACTGATGGGAACATACCTGGACCGTAACAGAGTGACACGACAATATTTCAGTTTGTGTATCCAGCCTTTTTGTATCTTGTTTAGATTAAAAACGCTTTAAATTAGTGTGTTATTATGTCAGTTTGCTAGTAGTTAAACGTACCTTTTTTAATGAATAGCGAAAAACGTAATGGCACGGAATTAACGAGCAAAGGAAGTCTCACAGAATTCATTCATTCAATGACAAATTATTTTCTTACAATCTAACAGTCTAATTCGAATAAATTAATGTGCTACGCTTAGCTTGACTGTACTTGAATTAAAAATAAATTTATAGCTTTTTGTGCGCTCTAAACTGGAAAGAATATAATAAAGTACTACCTAAACAAGCCAACGAAAGTTAATTAACTATAAATTGATTTATAATTTCCGATATTTTTTACTCTTTCGCTTTAAAACTTTCTGCAGAAGCTCTAGAACAGATTTTAAAATACAAGTTACTTTATCTTTCCGGTTAAAGATGTAAGATCGGCATAAATAAGTAAAAACTCGAATTGAAACAGATAACGCACGTTCAGTTTTGCTTACAATTTACATATTTTATTATCTCATTTTCAGAAATTATTATTATTCTTCTAAAAATCTTAAAATTTTTCATTAAAATGAAAATAAATAAATAAAATCGATACATATTGGCGTCTAAAATAGTTAGATATAGACTGGAAAAACTTCATTGAAGCGAGATTTACTCTACACGCTCGTCATTCTCCGCGCCTTTGCAGGATCTTCTAAAGTTTACTTTGACCGTATTTTGCCATGTCATGGTTCATCGGAACCCCTATGTGATGGCTGGGTAGTAGATTGTAACGGTGACATGGGTTACGAGCAATCAGTGAGATTCTAAATAATTAGAAACTCAGCTTTTGGAAAATGGTCGTCTCACTCCGCACGACTTTGGTAGTAATTCTTGTTTTCCTTTGCTTGAGTGGTTGGTAGAACAATACAACAGCAATGAAAAATGCTAACAACGCAATGGACTAGCAAAGTATAAAAAATAAATAAATTCTAAAGGATATATTATGAAAATTGATATCGGGTTACCTTAACGTCCTTTATGTTTTAACAATTACGTTTTTAACGATACAGTGCAAATGTTAGATTCTGTAAAAATCATTTGAATTTGTTTTCAATCTAATTAGAACGACGTATATCATAGGAATTTTATAAATATAAAGTGTTATATGCAACAACATAATTTTTTTTATTGTTATTATAGGTAATTATATATTATAGGTATTGTGTTCTCTCTAGGTCACTAAACTTTATAGTAAACGTAACTAGCAAGGCGGCAAAAGGTATAACATGAGAATCGATAAAAAAGAGCATAGAGCAGGAGATCTTACTCTTCTGATACTTCCATTGCGTAGTGATTCTTCTCTTATGAAATAAATGTTTCGAAAAACAAAACTCTTAATTTTTACTGGTTGCCATATAATAACAAATAATCTACAGCAAAGATGTATACTGTATGTTACTTTATATCCATCTTTATCAGCTTCAGTTTCGTTACGGAAAACACATTACAGATGCCTTTTCAGTTACATGTAGTATACATACATATATAGTAGTCTAAATGTTTATTTAAAATAGTTTACTTCTGAGTCAATACAGCGCAGAAAACGTTCAGCAAATTGTTCGAAACATTTTTTATACTCATCGGCTGGAATAGCTTTTAGTATGGCGGTCGAAGTCTTGTGGATGACCAGGATGGTATCGAAACGATTTTCTTTCACCGCTAATTTCAGTTTGAGAAATAGCCAGAAGTCGCGCGAAGCCAAATCAGGTGAATGCGGTAGATGATCGGTAACAATGATGCCTTTTTTGGTCAGGAATTTACGTACCATGGTGGCTTTGTGCGATGGTGAATTGTCGTTCATCAAAACCAACTCTCTCGTATTTTTTCTCTTTTGGTTATTCTGGTGACTTCCCTCGCGCATTTTGACGTTGGCTTGTATAGTAAAAACTACGTTTCATCATCCGCCACAATCGCTGACATGCTTACCGGATTCCTTTGGGACATTTTTAATTTGTCTTTACAATGCTGAACTCTCCAACCGTTTTAGTCGATATCGCAATTTCTTCTTTAATGAGTCTCGCAGACAGACTGGTTGCTTCAAAGAATTTCTTTGACTTTCTCGATGTTTCTTCATTGCTCGGACCTCCCGGTCCAAGGTCCTCACGACCGTCACGGAATCGACCAAACCAACGAAAAATCTGCGCATGGGACATGCATTGATCTCCGTATTCAGTTTTTAGCGTTTCGTGCGTTTCTGCACTGATGAAGGATAGGACATTAATGTATCATCATTCGCTCATAGATGATGATAGAATTGCATAGCGATTTCCGCCATTAAATTTATATCTCTAAGCATGTTGTATAAGTAATTTTATATGTAGGAGGTAGAGTTCTGGACAACACTAAAATCGTTGACTATTAGAAATAGATCATGTGCTTCTTCCAACTTGATTTATTCTTGTAATAACTTATAATTCTTGTAATAAAATTCAGCAATTAACAAGGCAAAGAAGTCAACGAAATGAAGAAGCAATCGCTAGGTTGTTATATTTTAGAGAATTAACAACAACAATGATAATTGTTTTAATTGTCATGTTGATAATAAATTCGAAAATGACTGACAAAAATGTGACTTAATAGAAATATTATATGTATTTCTATTTATGTACTTATGTTGCATTTGAATATAATTGAACAAAAGCTTTTGAGTTTAGTTAATTATTAAACAAAAAAAGTAACGAACAAAGAATTTTAGTTCTACCACAATCTATCGAATTTAATCGATCGGCTATGAATAAAACGCTACGGCTCAGTATAGTACATTTTCGTTCTCATTACGATAAATATACATATCTCACATCAAACCTCTTAAATTTTATATTATAATAACATATATTTCTCATAGGCAACTTAAATAGGATATACACAACTGTTAAAGTAACTATTCTCTTTACTTAAACTAAATAAAAATAGGGAGGTTATATTTTTTGTTAAATCCTATTCTTTATGTATGTATGTATATCCGATATTAAATATAAATTTTGTGGGTGTACTTCAGCAGACAGTGAATAGATTACTTTTCTATAATATACCCTCGCCTGCAAGACTGTTGCCTGCTCGCACTTCAAGTATTCATGTTTAGAGTGAGCAAGATACTGACAACAGATTTGCCGGCGTGCACAATGTATTGTTTTGTGTTTATTTACATTTTCATTATAATAATTTAAATTTATTATACATTGTAATTTGAATTTGTTGTATAAATAAATAGGAAGTGAGCTTGGCGAACTCTTCAAACCTCCAGCTACTTCACTCTATGTTTATTTTCAAGAAGTTTCCAATAATAATACTAAAAATCATAGTCATAAATTCTCTGAAATATGTATCTTAACAGTCTTTTTAATTAATTACGCCTAATTTGAGCGATGTAATTAATAATATGATATGGTATGGGTAGACTTTCTGCAGATACAGGTACGTTTTTGCTGTAGTAATTTTTCTTTTTCAAGATATCTTCCCACAACTTTGAATAATTCAACATGCACTACGTTATACGCAGGAATAGAATTAATCAAATGAAATAATTTGTTACTATAGACACTCTGAAGTTATTGTCGTATTCAACCTATATGAGATAGCTGTATAATTAAATTACGGATGAATGTTTCCATCTTATCAATTCTTGAAACCTACAAATACCTCCAATACATACACAAATATCATGTTTTAAACTTGAAGATAGAAAAATTGCGAGCCAGTTTATGTTAGCACAAGTGTCCAGAGAAGCTAGTGGAAAATATTAATAATAGAAACTCAGATAAGAGGTAATCAGGCAGGGAGAGACATTAACTATATAAATATATATATTGGTTTTACATTTATTTGACTATTTTTCATTTTATAAGAAGAGAAACATTAATTTTACAACGGTAACTTCGTAAGCCGCAGCCGATGTTCTTACACAGAAACAAAATCTTTAACTGGTTAATAAATTAAAAGCAATATTAAGCGTAAGGACCAGTACTGGTTTGTCCGAAATAGCAATCAATGATATCCAGTATCGAACGTGATAGAGAATTTATCGGACAACTTGATCAAATAATTACTACCTTTATAAATTATGGGCAGTTCAATAATGGTCGTAATACTATTTGAAAAAAAAATCATGCTGGAGAATTGGCGGACTACCAGCAACAGTAAACTTGTGTAAATTACTCTAAAATGTGACGTTTAAATTCATCAACTGTAAGGTTACAATTTGAACGAATAAATTATGTCAGTAAGAATCGCATAATACGACTGCTTGTAATTTATTTTGAGTATAAAAGGCAATTACTTTAAAATTATGGAACAAGGTGTAAACTGTGTTGTAATATATACTACAAAGCTGAAATGTAGCACTCCTTTCTTAACACAATTAGGTACATACTGTTTGTGGCAGATAGGTCAATTAACTTGTGTTACTAAAACAGCTGTTCATATATCTGCTTTAATACGCATATACATTTTTTGTTTTTATTATAATTGAGTGCTCCCAAATAATTTCGTAGGTTACGTAGTTGCAATTGTTGTCTTCTGGTTTAAAGGGGAGAGTTGTCACGAAACAATTGATCCACATTCTGCTAAACTGTCTAATTAGTTGAAAACATATGTTTTATGATAACACAACACTGCAGCTTCTTTTCATTGTTCAAATTTATTATCGATCCTCTTATCTTTCATCTGAATCACTTAAGCAATTAAAAAGAAGTGGGAGCTGTACGAAATGACTGATTTGCATAACTTATTTAATTAGATTAGATTAGACGTGGGTTGTGTAGGTAATGCTGCCTCTCTTCACTGCGACCGGTAAGATCTAATGTGAGTACCCTTAATTATTTAGTCTCAATTGATCTCCAGACTTCTGAAGAAGTCTATGAGTTTTTTGGCGGCTATAACTTTAACATTAGCCGGTTCTACATGCGCCTGTTCGAGGTAGTGGGATCTCTGCTGAACCACCGCCCCGAAGCTGCACATAATGTGTTGCGTCGCGTCTCGTTGTGTTCCGAACAGAATCAGCATTTATCAGAGTCTACCTTGCCCATCTTCTTCAGGTGGTACCTAAGAGAACCGTGGCCAGTGAGTAGAGCCAAATAGAGCCGTGATGGTGGTGAGGTCTCTTCTGTTGAGCTCCAGCGGACATTTAGCCCTGATGGCTTTATTCACTTTCCCACTGATGAATATGGCTTTTGGTGAGTCCACAAAATGGCAAATTGCAAGGCTATCGACAGTTTCGTTGCTCGCACACCTCCAGTGACCTGGTACCCAAATCAATGTGACTGTGTTTCTTTGGGCCAGAGCATTGAGGGTAAGCAGACCCAGGTTAATTTGAATTTAAACGTGTAGGCGCCCACTGCAAAAAAAAATACGTTAACGTTTTTTTTAGGTAATGTTGGTTGTGCTATACTAATTGTGTTAATCGCAGGTACCAATGTTTGATTTTTCGTAGCACTGAGTAAGAACATGAAGAACAATATTGAAGATGATAAATATAAATAACTTAGAAATACAATGTTTGGAAACCTAAATCTCCTGTCAGAGAATTCCTAAACATTTTTTAATACGTGTTCAAATTGACATAAACTCATCATTTATTACTTCGCAGACCATTACACGCTTAACTAACTTCCTGCAAACTTTCTTAATAATTTAGGATAAGATTATTTGCAAAAGTGTTTAATAGGAGTAAGTTAGATTACTTCGACTCGATTGCATACAAATTCTTCCCCAACTATCAACTAACTTATAATATTTAGCGTATAAAATTGCGATTTTGCTTACGTTACTGTTATCATTTTATCATGTATAGATAAATTAAATGTATTGTGTTCGATTTAACTAACAATTCTTCTTTATTTATCGTATACATTATGTATATCTGAGTGTCTGCTAAAAGTAAAATACAACCTACTCTTTTTAAATTTTGCACCGCTTACTAAAATTACTCTCCATATTAAGATTCATTTAAACAGTATTTATATTTATACTGGCCTAGATTACGATTTAATATGCTCTAGAGTCTAGAGTACGCGCTCCTGTATATTTACATATAAAATTCAGGTGTACTTTACTAATGCATGCATGTGTGTACGAAGAGTACTCGCTGAAAATACCAAAGGTGAATGCTATACTGAAACTAACCCTGCGTTATTGATTTTCAGGAAATAGCAAACCTTCGCATCCACACGGTCACGGTCATTCAACAATCAAGGATATAGCGGGATCTCTCCTCAGTTGTAATGACGATAAAAAGGATGACGGAGAACTTTGGAGTAATGTCGAAGCTCAGACAGCTTTCCTGGGACCGAATTTATGGGATAAAACCTACGAAACGGACCTTAAGGTAAACAGAAATGCAATATTTTTAGTAATATAAGAAAAGTTATGAAACGTATTTCATAGTTAAACCATCCTGGAGAGTGCATTTTTTCCCGTTTCTTATTATTTTGCACGTGTAATTAACAGCTTAATTCATTATACAGATTGGAATTAATGTAGCTTTGTCAGTTGTCTTTGAGTCTAATGGACAAAGCAATTACAGCTTAGTTTACGATTTAACAGATTTTGGGCTTACTAGTTTTAATGAAGTTGATTTGAAAAATGTCTAAAATCGATTGAATTAATTTCAGTTGGTATCTATAAAAATCAGCTCTTTTTGGAATGAACGAATGAACGATTTAGTAGGTAATGCAGTAAAACTTGTATCCATGCATTGAAAATGCTAGGTATATAGAGTTACATATATTTACAGAAGACATTTTGTTTATAAAACATTGGAACAAATAAAATGAATTTCATTCAAATCTGATATTTTATATTTCTTGTAAAACAAGAACGAATCAGTAATAAAATCTTCCTGTGTTCGATGTAGTTCCGTTTCTTTTTTACAACTTGCTCAACTTTATAATCTACAACACTATTTATTCCAGAAAACTAAAAAAAGGTTATGTTTTAACAGTGGTTGGTATCAACTCTTTTGTTTTAAGTGCCAGTACAGTTATAAATAATCTACATTTTATAATTTCCATGGGCTTCTGTGCCCCTTAACCTTTTTTGTGACATTGATCGAGTCATTTTTTCGTGAATTTAAACATATCCTATAAGGAATAGCAATATTCTTAATGGTTAATTGCTCCATTCAATCAGTTACTAACTAGAAATAAACAATCCAATCTATTATGATCTAGTTTTTAATGCTGCTGTACAAAAAAAAATGAATATTTCTTTGACTCTCATAAAAGTTCGTAAAAGGAATAAATTATTTATTTTCTAATCATAATACTATTACAAAGTCTCTAATACCTACCAATCATAATAAGTATTTGTTATAAATTTCAGTATGTCGACTTGGACGAGTTTCTTTCGGAAAATGGAGTTTCGATGGATGGACTGGGCTCACACGGTGGAATTGGACCGCTGGGCAACTCACACGGAGTTCCAAAACGGGAGAGATCGCCGAGTCCTGACTGTCTGAGTCCAGATACTATGAACCCACCTTCACCCGCTGACTCAAGTGAGTATAATTTGATCTGGCGGATTAAGTTATACTTTTCTTCTCTTCTACTATTTCTTTATCGACTGAAACTTTATTTTGGAACCACCTGAACACAACTTTCAACAAATAGACAAATTAAATTAAAACAATCTACTAAATTATTCACAGTCTTCTTTTTGATTGATATAACGATCCTCATGGTATAGAAGGTTGTGTTCTAATCCCTTAATAAATTTTAATTTAAATTTTACGTTCTTAATAATATAGAGTCGGTTCCAACTTTTTACGTTATTTTACGTTTTTCTTCACATCACTTCTTTTTTCTAGCATCGTTAAAATTTATTAGGGGTGTATAACAGATTCACATGGCTGTTACACCATACTAATATCTAAAATATAGTTTTTTCTGAAGCTTTGTCGATGGCTTCAAGTTGTCGCGACTTTGATCCACGGACAAGAGCATTTTCAGACGAAGAGCTCAAACCCCAGCCCATCATTAAAAAGTCACGGAAGCAGTTCGTTCCCGATGACCTGAAAGACGACAAATATTGGGCGAGGCGCAGGAAGAACAACCTAGCCGCGAAAAGATCTCGAGATGCCCGCCGAATGAAAGAAAACCAAATAGCACTGCGAGCTGGATATTTAGAAAAAGAGGTGAGTACATTACATCTACTTTTGCTTCGCAGTTATACTGTATATACATATATATGTCTGGAGTGCGAACATGTGTATGAAAGCATTTCATTTTTAATTTAAAAAATATTACAATCTCGTTAGTACATAATGTATGTATATACAGGCTAACAACTTGAACTTCGAAAGTCTATTGGCATTCCTGTCATACAAACAGTTGACATTACTAAAATTGATACATTTAATTTTACCTCCCACTACCTTCTCCTATCAATAGGCTTTCGTAGTTCAGATTGTTATCCTGTATACATAGTTTATGTCGTTTTTCATGCTGATTCTGAAACTAATTTTAAATTTGCTGCATCACGTTAGGATTTTGAGAAACTTCGTAAATAGTTTTTTCAAAAAGTACATTAAATTTTACAGAATTCCAAAGTGACTTTTATATAAGAAAGATATTACAAGATATATTGTAGTGCCGAGAGTTGAGTGCAACTGAGAGTGAATTGTGCTCTGAAGCCAATGAAATTAGGAATTTGTAGATTTTCGGCTGTGATGGTATATAGTGAGCTACGTAGGGCTCTCTAGATTCAATTTAAGTCTGTTTGTGATAACTGAACGTCTTTTGTTTCATAATGTCTCGTGCGTGTACAAATAACCCCAACAGCTTCTGTTATTTATCTGCAGAATGCATTACCCAACAACATAAACGGAATATTACACCTTTAATAGAAAATTTATATTTTCACTATTTTGGTCTAAAAATTAAATATTAGGACTAGGAATGGGTTCATCACATTTGCTGTGTGTGTTATTACTCTGAGGGGCTGGCCAAACGGTAAGAATAGCACTGTGTTATTTGCAAGACCCATGATTTGTCGTGATCAAACGGACCATTTGTCTGATTGCTACTTTTGCTACACGAAAACTTTCGGGTTCTCCAACAAAAATAAGAACAAGATTAGTTACTCGTCCGTACCTCATTCAAAAGCCTTGCTAGTACCAATACCTGTAGGTGTTTCGAGTGAACAATATGCCATTACAGATGCAGAGAAAGAACTGTCCGAGTTATTACCGACCAGCGATGATGAATATTTGCTATATCTAGTGACCTCAGTTAGTAAATCAGTCAGAATTAAATGACCTTATTCGAGATCTGAACTTGAAGGAAAGTTACGAACATATGACTCGT
The DNA here is from genome assembly GCA_023690525.1 of Holotrichia oblita. Taxonomy (NCBI): domain Eukaryota; kingdom Metazoa; phylum Arthropoda; class Insecta; order Coleoptera; family Scarabaeidae; genus Holotrichia; species Holotrichia oblita. Next base: position 168,763,297 of record CM043015.1, on the reverse strand, counting down.
GTTTTCGGCAAAATTAATTATAAAGTGTACATGGTATATCAGCGCTGTCCTCAAAGTTGTAGTCATTCTACTCGGTTTACAATTACGGTACACAAAGGACTGCTGTTTACTTTGTGAGTGAGACAGTTGATTGAGAAATTAACACTATGTTGTTAAAGATTGGCCAGTCAAAGCTCAGTATATTCCTGGACAGAAGAATTTACTTCATAAGGCACTAGTGGAACCTGATAAAATATTTCTGCCGCCACTACACATCAAATTAGGTTTGATCAAGAATTTTGTCAAAGCAATGGATAATAGTGGTCGTGGATTCCAATACCTTCAACAAAAGTTTCCCAATATTTCAAAAGAAAAACCTAAAAAGGGTTTTTTTGTAGGACCCCAAACTAAACGTCTACAAATTGTGCAGCTTGCTCAATTTGAAGGGACTTTAAATGAAGAAACGTGGTGTTTGGAATGGTTTTAAGATGGTGACCCAATATTTTCTAGGAAACACAACATTGGACAATTACATAGCAATTATTAACGAACTTCTTAGAAGTTACCATGAACTGGGCTGTAACATGGATCTTAAACTACATTTTTCACACTCGCATCTGGATTTTTTTCTCCCGAACCTCCTCGACGTCAGGGATGAACACGGCGAGAGATTTCAAGAGACTTCTGTTATCGAAAAACGTTATCAGGGCAAGTGGAACAGTGAAATGTTGGCTGATTATTGTTGGAGTTTGATATCAGAAAGTACCTTAGAATAGTATAAAAGACAAATAAAACGAAAAACATTTTAAGACAGAACGTTTGTACCAAAACCTGACGTGCCGGAATAAATTTGTTTTTATTGTTTTTATTACAACTGTAAGAGAAAGTAAAACTGTATGCAGGTAGTTACTATGGAAAAAAATTAAAAAATTTAAATTTATTGCCTAGCGTAATCGGATATGGGCGATATATGTATATAACTTTTTAAAACTAATTCAGAGATCAACATTTTTCATTCAAAAAAATGAAGTACCTATTTAGTTATTTGTATTATACGATCTGTGAAGTCAAAGATGGATCTATACAATGCTTGAACGGTAATCAGCAGATGGTTTTCAAAGCGGAGCATGTAGAATGAAATGTATTTCACTATTAACTGTTTGTCATTTAATTCTGACTTCACCGTATATTTTAATCGAATAAAATCAATCGTTAGGTTAATAATAAGTAAGTGAAGTTACCTTTGAGTAAATTTAATGGCACTATTAGTTTAATATTTTATAAAATATTCAACAGCTATTTTCTTTCCGTTGAGCTAATGAGGAAATCCATATTTTGATTTAGGGTTTTAATTTGACCACACACATAATTCAAGTTATATGTTTCACTTTTATGGATTTTATGATTAATAATAGTGGCTCTCGTTTTGCAATATATAACATTTTACGTGAATAAAAATGATGCAATTGACGCACTAGCGAGTAATGGACTAAATTGTTGAGTGTTCGATTTTCTGGTATCTAATTTACATTGACAATAGAAAGTGATAGTTTAATATAAAACTACATGGGACATAACCACAAAATATTAAAAAAAAAATTAGAAAATCGACGTTATCAGTTAATTCTTAAAATTGAGTTATGAAAACTACAGCACTTTTTACTATGAACCTACAGTTTTATTTTATTTCCACAACAATGCGAGGTATTCATAAAATTATATATTTTTCAATGCTAAGTTACCATATTTAAATAATGTTATCTTACTTAAGAATGTTATGTTTTATATAAATCAATTAGATTTCTTTTTCTTCTGATATAATTTATCTGAAAAATCTAGGATTAAAATTTGAACAATACTGGAACGTGGTGAAAATATCAGATCATAAAAGAAAATATAATTTTTTTTATGAAAAATATCCTATCAATATTTTTATATATCAGTCGTATTGGTAATGAACGAGCTCATTGCTTGTTGAGTGTGGTTATATTTTTATTGCGGAACTATATGTTGTTAGAAAAAAATTAAACATCAAAAATAAATGAAGATCATTAATATGTAGGACTGTAGTAGGTAAACTTCTTCATTAAATCAGGACTTTTAAATATCTATGATTCATTATTTATTAAAATAGTTTTCATGATCCTGTAATTATTTTATATTGTTAAATGAATTGCAAAATTGATTTAATCTTTACATATTAATTGAACAAATATGATTTTTTATTTTCTGGAAAAAGATTTTACAAAATGTCATACAAAATGAACTCTGAACTTACTTATGATATGCTGCACACGTGACTAAATGCAGTATATACCACTTATCACTGCCTTCTTTTGCAAAGAATATTCTGAAAATGTTCTGATTTCCAAATAAATGTTTTGATATTTTAGATTTATTTTCTATTCACGTTTAAATTTAATATTTACAAACAGTCGAGTGCGTTTATCTTTCATTAATATCATCTCCGTACCGAACTAACTATCAATGCACTATTTTCAAGCACAATATTACACAGCATTATTACATTGATACATATTATATATATGTAATATTATATTGATGGTTAAGTAGTTTGATTTTCATTTAGAGGGAGAGTGGTCAAATGGTTTAGAGCCTTCTTGTTCATCCATTACGGCTCGCACAGACTAATATTCGACACCTTCTGAGTGGTGAAAGAGAGCTTCTCTTGAAGTCTGAAAGGCCTTTCATAACATTCTTTCATTAAGAGCGTTCTTAAACAATAGTTTTAAAATGCATGTATATAATTGCGTGGATTTTCATATACTTATCTTCTCTTGTTTCATTTCAGAACCTGGGACTTCGTCAAGAACTAGAACGACTGAAAAAAGAAAACCTTATGTTACAAAATAAATTGGCGAAGTACGAAGATTTATAACTAAACAATTCTAATGGTCTCTAAGCTACATCTCACCCACACAAACCGTCTGTCACTCATACAACTCGAAAGTACACATTTAGTGTTTATTCGGAAGAGCAACCAAACATTTGTATATAAACATACACATTATGTAGTCATCATGTAGTTTTTAAGATTGTATTAGAGAAAAAAATTATTAAAAAATACAATATAATCAAACGACGTAGATTTCGTGCGGAGGCAATTTGACTGTTTAATGTTTAATGTATCTGTGTTAATACTTTATCGATATTATAATTTTAAAAACAAGCGTTAGAAGTTTTGTTTTGAGTTAGTTAGCAACACTGTATCAGTGTTGTCAGAACGCACGTTGCCTGCGTTTCGGATTTCAATAGAAGAAGGGTTAAATATGCAAACTCCCTCCGCTCAGGTCTCGTCAAGCTTTAGTGTTTGCAAAACAAAAAGAACGATGGAAGGCCTCTGCAAAACAGCAGCTGAGCTCTGTTATTTCTGTAGACTAATTGTTGATTGTTTTTATGTTTATATAGTCTATTTTTTGGTTGAAGTTAATTATAGTGGTACTTTAAATTACAGTTAAGAAGAGTATAGTAGTAGGAATGCTCACAATTTACAATGGGATAGGCGACATTAGTGATGCTTAAAAAGAACGAATAATATAGGTTTGATAAAATTTAGATAGAAAGGATTTTAAAGAAAAGAAAACGTTGCTTCCAGAATGCATACTAAATTAAATACTCGTGTTTATATTTTATAGTTACACTTTACCCCTGATATTGTTTAATTAAGTTTTGAATATTACAGACAACATTATAACCTGTTATTCCTTATTCTTTCTCATTTATATAGTGATTAAATTTACATCTCTAAGAGTCGCTTCAAATTTTAAATTAGATAAAAACTAATCGTACAATGTTCAAAACATTAACCACCGTTTATACAATATGCCGTACGTATTATGTACAACCTGTAGAAATAGAATACACACTTGACCATAGAATTGCGTATTTTTACACTTATCTTGCTAAAATGCTGTGATTGACGCCTAAACTATTATAGAGTGCCTAATGGTGGATACAATAAGATAAATTTATTTTGTGGTGAAGTGCGTGGCTATTAAATGATTACCAGAAATAATATTCAACTTCTTGTACATAATTACTCCAGAATTAAATTTAACGCTCATTTTAAATCTTAACTTTATGTTAAACGAGTTATTCCTTTATCCATTTTTAGTAATCGTCAATCGAATTATTTATATTAGCTAATTATTATTACATTCTCTATTAGTCAAAAAAATGAAACGCTAACATTCTGTTATCTATATATAAGGTATTAATTTAAGTAATTTTTCTGTGTTCACATATTATTAAAATTGATTAAATGACAAACAATTGTATTTTACTTAAACCTTTAAGTATTAAGCAATATTTATGCTATCGTATAGTTTAACGTACTACCTTATAATTTTATGAAAGTCCACGAATATCTTAAGAATAGTGAAAAATATTGGAACAACAACTAAGAGTACTTAAGAACAATTGTAAATTTGAAGCGGCTATACTTCCAGTTATTGCGATTTATTCTACATATAGTAACAAGTACCTATACACTGTTGGAAATGTAGTGAAAATCACATGAAATTTATCTACAGAAAAGGAAAATCGCTAGCTCAAATTCATAAGTAGTCAATTATAAAGATGCTGCATTTATTAAAAATGCTTAAAGTAGGTTGTTGATATTATCAATAATAAATTGAAGTGAGAACAGATATGTAAATGTGTATATGTTTTACTACCAACATCAAACATATGTATCTAAACAGTTTACTATAAAACACATAATCAATACATAACCCTTTCGTATTGTTTAATGAATTTTGAGCTTTCAATTTTATTCGTCAATATGGTGTACTGATATTAAAATAATGGATACCGAATGATATTTAAGGAATGACTGCTAATTATATTTGTAAAAAATTGTTAATGAACTGCCTTGAAGGCATTGCCTTACATGTGGAAATTGTATCTTTTATATGTATTTATTGAAAATGTTTCCACTATATATGGGATTTTATAAATTTATTGTATACAAAGCAAAAAATAAACTAACAGATGAAAAAAAAAGTGAAAGCATTTTCAGAAACTGATTTGTATGTATTTATACAATGTTATTGTTAAATGTATGGTTGTACAATGATTTTTAAAAGATTTATATGAAAAGATAATAAAATCGCTACTAGACGTTACATATTCCGTGAACATTGTAATAATTTCAGACATCATTAATTGTTCGTTTTACAATTTTATATACAATGTAATTTCATTTGATGTTTTTACTTTGAAGTAGTTTTCGGTTCAAATAGTTCAATTGTATAATTGCTGTTGTGAGCATTAAATCTATAAAAAAGTAGCTACGTGTTTTATTTGATATTCTGTTACATATAGCCTCCATATGTTTCTATACTACTGTGAAGAAAATAGCAACTGAAGCTTGCTTGAAATAGGATTCCATATTAAATTCGAGAAAACATAACAGCGGTGACTAATTAATAGTTTACGAAATTTATGACATATAAGTATATTTATATATTGCTCGTATTTGTTAATGTACTATCATCATAACATATACTTCATCATTTTTGTCAGAATGATTATAAATAAGCAATTATCATAATATTAAGATTCATTCAACCAGAAATTCTAACTGGATAAAGGAGATTAAATAATATTACTACATTGAAGTCATATGTCAAAAATTGTGGCGAGACATTTGATTTTAGGCTATGCACAACTAAACCTGAGCTGCTAAAGAAAAAACCTTTTTCAAGATTTATTGTAATTCGCTTTGCACTACAAATTTCTGGATCAGACTACTTGACTAACATAATTGCGTTTGGAACATTTTATTTGAAGGAAAGTCGTTAGTTATTTATTTAAAATTGTTAGGTTAAATGTTAAAAGCACACGTGACGCAACATTTCTTCATAAATGCAATTTTTATTTTCTTTTATCTCTCATTACGTCATTCGATCTTCTGCTCGAAAGTTGCCTATTCAAATTACACTATTTCTGTGCCAGTACCTTTCAGTAATAGATGATCTAGTTTTGGGCTTACTAAAGCTGATTTTTATTTTGCAATAATCATAAGCTGCGAAATTAGACAGTTATAGAGCCTAACAATATTATTGAAGTCTATAACTATGTATTAGAAATGTGGCTAGGAATTGGCAACTCTTTAGGTAACTATACCGTCTTCAAAGAGTCATTTATATTGCTTGTTGATTGGTTTCCTAAGAACAAAGTGATAATCTGACAAAATTCTGACTACTAAAATGCAATTTTATTCAACTTAAAATGATGAAATCTCTACTAGCTCATGTGGTAGTGCGCAGCGTTAAAAATCAATTTGTTTCAATCCACTCTATAAGGCAATCAGTATAACAATATCAAGCATTTATGAATAATTTATCGGTCAACTTTATCTGTAGTAAAGGTAATATATTCCATGACAATAACACTATGTTTTTCAGTCGAATTTCTGAAACTGTTCTAAGATTTAATATGCTGACGTTAGGAAGCAAGCAATATTAATGTTGGTACCGTATAAAAAGCTTATGGTTTATATAAACCTTATCGCTAACACAGTAGTCGGCCTACATTAATGCTGTTTATCTTAGTGTTTAGGATAAGTAAAATTGGATGTTGTTTGAAGTTATGGTCGCCAAGAATTAGGATTAATTAGTTATTTTAACTTTACTAGCATGATAATGCAAATCTGACTAAAAAATATCAAATATTACAATTTATAATAATTTAATTTAATAAAAATAAAACGATATCTTTGAGTAATACTAGAACAAATCTTACTAACTTAAAATTTCATACTAATAATATCAATGCTTTATGAGTGAACGCAGTTGCATACAACAAAGTAAACTAATTCACTATGTTTCTTAGTTATATACTTTTGGTTTAAATCAGAACTTCAGCTTCAATTGCACCACGCATTAACATTAAAAATGTTTGAACTACGACGAGAATCTTTAAATTCATGTTTTTAATTAGGACTGTATTACTGAAGTTAGTTTATAGCAAAAGCATAATGTGTAGTAATTAATGGAAAAGATATTGTTGCTAATATGGGGTTAATTATATTACTTGCTCGGTGTTCTCTAACGTCCATTCGTTTTTAGTAACATTAATGGAGTTAAAACAAAGAGTGTAAGTATTGTACATACCTGCAGTAGTTTCTTCTATTCTTAAAAGTATATTATCTCGAAAAGAAGAAACGCTGAACTTGTGTAGTAGTACATAGTAGCAACTGTTACCCAAACTGGAGTTAGGACTATCCGAAAAAATATCGGGCATTTGTCGTTACAGGTGTAAATATTGTCCAAAATGTGTACGCCTGATGGAGTTATGTAACCACTCCTATTTGTTGGAAATTGACAGTTTTAAGTTCTTGTACAGTCAATGATATAGTATGGAAAAGGCTACGATTATTTCACTAAGTCGGTCGAATTAGTATCCTCACCACCCTATTAACCTTAGTAGTAGCAGTTACTATTGTCTACAGAAATTGCGCAAATAAAATGGGGGGAAATACATAGGTACGATTTAACTATTTTAGGATTACATTTTCATCTTATCGGATTAAATTCCAGCGCATTTAAAATGTTAACGTTTGGGTGTATTTAATCTCATATAGAATGAATTATTCAGTTATCGATAATTTGTTGTCCATAATGTTGTAATTAAATTTATCTTGATTAAACTACAATTAGATATCACGTTTGTCTTAACACTGGTTTTGATATTTCATTCAATCGGAAAAAGCTGAAAATAACGCTCAATTTGATATTAACTACCATCCTTTTCGTGTAAAAACACTAACAGAGAGGATAATAATTTATCCAAAAAATGTTTGTACATAGGTAGCAGTTATTGAAACAGTTCTTGTAGCAGTTGATGAAGACAGCGTGTTTTAAATCAGTACATACATAGATCAAAATAGTAAAAAATATCCAAACAGCAGCAAAATTTTTACATCGAGATACTTTTACCTATCTGCTTACTCCACACTATGAAAACATGCCGAGAAGAAAAAAAAATATTTGAAAGGTATTTAGTATTCATATTATGGAAGTTAAATAATAGATTACATCTTACGTGATGCTAAAGGAGATTACATGCTCTCTAACAAAGTTGACGTAGAGTGGAAGTACTTTCGGCACTCCGCGCTGGACTTATAGCTGAATAAGAAACACATTCTTCGAATTGTCTATTATATTCGTATTTTAAATTAAGGAGTATGTACTGGCTACTCTAGAATACTTTCATGGTGAAACAATAACGACAGAGAGAGAAGCGAATTCACAATACGAGCACTATGGAAATTAAAAGAACATTGTTAGTACATTCTTTTCGAAACGTTTTTTTTTTTAATTTTGTATGTTGTATGAAATTTTATGGATGTAAATGTTTTATTCGAACAAATTTAAAGCATCACCTTTCTTAATGCATTTTCAAGTTTACATAAATAGAAAACTTTAAACAATCAAATTACCAGAAAATGTTCTGACAGTTCCTCTTAGTATACTGTAACATCTTTAACTTCGAGTAGTGCTTTTATTCTTAAAGGCATTGTTACCACAAGCCTCTGGCATTCTTCTGCGAAGAACGAGTCCCTAATATTTCTTACGAATTATGAAGGTTTGGAATAGTATGTTGCGGCCTACTTCTCTAGTATTGGAGTATAACCCATTGTCGGTAGGCTATTTTTTGGTTGATTTAGCAATGCGCGAAGATACGCCGTCTTGTTAAAAAATTACATCATGTCCAGTAGGATGCAACGCCTTACTGCTTGTACACAAATATGCTGGTAGGATATTTTGATATTTTTTGGCATTCACTGTACCAACGGTAGAATGCAATTTTGCCAGACATTTTCTTAACATGCTACCCCAAAGCATGAGTTGTCGTGGAAATGTAATTGTGCGTTTTAAACAATCTGTTTGACACGTCTCTGATTTGTTCTTAGTTACACATTTCCTACAATATTGCTCAAGCTGATATTAAATTTTGACTCGTTCCTAAGTATCATTTTACTCCAGTCTTCTACAGTCCACACAACTTTTTCTTTAGCTCAAGCAATACATAACCTTTTTTTATTTTTGAGTTAGCAACGGCTTTTCGTTAGACTACAAACAAACAGAAATGCTAGACATTATTTACCAATCTGAGCTAGGTATAGTGCGTAAGTACTATCCGGTCCGATAACACGCTTCAAGAAGCAGCCATTTCGGATAATGTTGACCTGCTCTACTTCTTCCAACATGCTTCTGATTTTGTTTTCATTTTAATTGGTAAAACTAATTTTTTGCTTGATTTTGATATGTTAAGTTATTCTCTTACATGTAATAGTAAAATTAGTCGAAATACAACTTCTGTTTTTCAAGCCCCTGTATCTGTAAAATCTTACTTCTTTATTTGCCGCGCAGGTTCATTTTCCATTACATAGTTCACCTGAAAAATCGATAGGTGTTACTAGTACACTTAACAGTAGGATTTACCCAATACGAACGTTAGTTGGAAGTCAAGTTTTGCTTTGATGCTGCGAGATATACCTTAGTGCGAATCGTACCTTTACAGCTCTTACATTCATCAGATTCTCGCTCTTTATTAGAATTCGGACTATGTTTGATTGGGTGCTCTAATGGCATAGTTCCGCTGACACCACATACCCCCTCCGGAGTCTACCAACCAATTAGAGAGGTTTATGTCTGTGAGAGTCTCAAATGATCAAAATCAATCTGAGTTATATCTCTCTTGAATGGTAACAGAATGCCAAAAGAGCATTTATATTGGAACTGTTCTTACTGTTGATGACTTACTAGGTGACATTCTATGGAAGATTTGGACATAATTCCAATTGTCATTAAAAAGTACAATTGATTTACTTTTATAACAAAAATTTGTTTTAATTATATTATTGGCATAAACTGATTTATTTCACGACGGCATCATTCACAGACAAAATATTAATGACGATTTCTTTTCCATATTTCCATATTTATCAATTTTATTATATTTTAGACGGTCGAAAAGAAAATGAAGTCTACCAGCTAATTTAGGGATAAAAATTAACGGTTACAGTTTTACATTTTTCGTGATTTACGACATAATTTAAAAAAATGTGATGCTGTAAATGTGAAAAAAGAAGAGAGTAGAGAAAGTTGTATATTACGCCATACGAATACAAAAAATATTTTGTATTAGTCAATAGAACTTTTAACTTATATTTTTATATATTTTATATATCATTCTACTTTTAAATAATAAACTATAAATACATACAAAATAAAGTTGAAAGCTAGTAATAAAGGTTATTCTGAAAATTACAGATGAAGATTTTTTCCACCGATTTTTGTGGAGGGATGATACTTACAACGTTTATTATATTATTGACAGCTTTGCTAGGTCAATAAGAAATAACTTAGGCAGCACTGGAAGAAGCCCACTCTGCTGGATATGGACGAAAATATGTAAGATGTGCAAAATTTTGTATACGGATTCCAAAAGCATGCTCAGCCGTATTATTTTGTAACTTGATACATAGTAATCCATGTACTAACCCTAGTTTAGTCTTTTCCTGTAGTTGCTACTATAACATGATCAATAATTTAAAGCATTGATTTTTTGTCTATTCTTGTGCGTGTGTAGGAGTTATTCAGATCTACGAAAGTTTTGTATTCTGCGTCAATGTTAGCTAATCCAACATTCTTGCAAATGCATATATGTATATATTCTAATTCAGACACCATACAGAGAAGAAATTCTAACTCAATTCCTGCGCAGAAAATCCTGCAAAAACAAGAAATTAAAATGTTGGTATCTGAGCAACTTTTGAGTTTCTATATCGTGTACATTTTCCTAAACTCACACTCTGAGGTTTACATTCCTGTAGTTACAGTAAGAATCTACATTGAAGCAATTTCCAGGATTTCCGTTTTCAACTAAGTTCAAAATACAACTATTCTTTAATATTCGAAATAGTAAAGTTGAGTTAGTCATCTTAATTGGCACCAATTACATAATATTTCCATATCTATTAATTTACAGGCAAAATGTGTATATGTAAATAGTATTAATAATCTTTCACATTTTAATATCAAAATGTATATTGCAGTTATCTTCAGCAACAATGGCCCGACGTATGTACATACGTACTGAAGAGATCTGCTTGTGACATTAGCATTAAGATATCTTCGAATCCTAAAAGTAATCATCATCTAACACGCCGCGTTCTATTCCTCCAAGTAAAGCTATAATAAAAAAAACTATAATAGACATAACTTGTAATTTTGTAATATAGCTTTCTAGAGGGCATGCTGCTCTTCGACTTTAATCTCCAGTAGCACTATACATAGAAAGAATTTGAATTTTGAAAATTAAATTAGAATATTAAATTCTGTTTTACCATACAACGAATTAATCTAAAATTATTTAAAGACATTTGAAATGAAAAAGAAGACAATTGGAACTTTAAATTATTCAAGAACTAGCTGTAAGGTGTTTATTGTCGTTGTGCTTCATGCTTTCGTCCAAAATATAACTTGTTATCCATTTTTTAATGATACAAGTGGTGACACTACGTTTCGGCAGTGAATATAATTTTCAGTATTGCTGTTACAGGTTAGTATACAATGCGCAAGTAATCGCGTGATTGAGTCCTATTGATCTAAACACTGGAGTGTTTGATTATGCTTTGATAGGAAAATATATAGCGGAACACACTGTAAATGTATGTACAAACTTCAAGTCTTCCTTAATGCTATCACGTCAACTCATCGTACCTCTTTCTTAGCAATTATATCATCCTTGTCACCCGGATTTTCAATAAAAGAATTCCTATAATACTTATAAACGAAATCCATATATCATAACTGTCAGTTCGGTGAAATTGATTCGCAGTTCACTGCAGTTCGGCTGGCTAAATAGAGGTCGCTGACCTTTTGTTTTGTACCACGTGCTCTCGAAAAATCGAAATGTCTGTGAAACAAAAGCACAAAGGAAGCTCTTCTTCCGCGACATGGTGTCGTCACCCAGCTACTAACTGTGAAATGTAGTTTTTCCTTTTTACTAAAGAAAACAGACATATGTATGCGTTAGAACTGATGATGCTCTTCTTTCTCCAGGAAGGGAAATAATGAAAATGTCGACGCCGAGACCTTCTATTTTATCTCAAGACCATCTTCGTGAATAATTGCAGCTTTTTATGTCACAAAAAGGAAATACGTACGAAATTAGTACGAATGAGTAAAATGGTAATAACGTGATTAAATTATGCTGTAGTTTTGCGATATTGCGAACAAATGAGGTCCGTATCGATCCGTCCTAGTAAACCGTGCTTTACTGATGTTAAAGAGGGGGGTAATTCATACTGTTGCTTTTACAGTGGCGCCACCAGAAAACGTGATATTGCCAATACAAAGAAATTACATCTAATACCGCTTAATTTAATTGTATTTACGAAGAAAAGTGGTGTTTATTGGTTGTGTAAATTGAGTATTACCGTTTAAATTCTATAAAAACTGTGATGTTTCCTTTCGCAACGTGCATGTGCTTCAGAAAATCTAAGTGGATTCCTGTAGAACAAATAACCGAATACGAAACTAACCAGGTAAATAATGTTAATTGTATCCAAATATTCTGATAAGAGTAGTAGTTTTTAAATTCACAAATGTATGTTTGCTTTAGTGTAGCGGAGTAAAATTTATATAAAGATTTTAATGTCTCTTAATATATAAAAGAAATAACGATGATTTTATTGAAAACGTTGATGAATTAGTGTTGGTTATTGCATATATTTTGCTTAAGCCTCTTGTTTATATTTACATAACCACTACATATTATGACCTGAATTCAAGCTGTGCTTATACAGCGTCGATACTTCTACTTGTTCGGTACAATTATCACAAGAATTATAAATACATTTAACCCTTGTTTACTCTACGTACGCAATTTCTAATTGAAGGTTGCGTTACAAATTTAGTATTTATCTTAGCAGCTACGCTTAATTCCGGTGAAACGTGAAGTGTAAACGCAAAGCTGCAGCCCAGTGATAAAAAAAGATAATACCGTGTTTATATGCATACGCTTATTTTTTACGGTATTGATAATATGTTATTGTTAGTTAATCTGTGTTCAGATTAAACTCCTGGTAAATATATTTGAATTATTCACAGCCATACTTGACTCCACGTGGCTATTATAGGTATACGTTTGAATTTTACATATTTAGTTCCTATGTTGTATTCCATACTTTAGTTTGCTGTAATTTTCCTAATTATACTGTAACTTCAAATACAAAACAACCACTACTAGCGGGAGTACTAATTGTTTTATGAACAAGTACCTCTGCTATGGAATTCCATTCAATATAACGAAAGTTATAAACATAATTATAATTACATAAAAAAACAATTTTTGGTCCACATAATATTCTATTATGCGCCATTGTTGCCAAGCTTTTCAACTGCTCACCTTTCAAATTAATCATCAGTTTTTGTAGTAATTGATAGTATTGTTTTTTATATGTAGAAATATGAACAGCAATTTTAATTTCCAATCGCCCAGTATTATCAGGTTTGCTTCGATTTGCTTTATTATTGGCGATACCTTGCAAAGAGACTGAGATCTGGTATTGCTGTTGATCAAAGGAAGAAAAATATATAGAAAAACTTATACATGTTTTGCACGTGCACGACTCATGATAAGCAATCATATTGGATTTAGTTATTCCATAACTAACTATCAGAAGTAACTATACCTAATAATTCTTCCGTTGGCTAATTATTATTGTACCATCTTATAAGGACTTCCACGTCCTTATTTATGTTTGTTTATGGTCTGAATTATAGGTTTGCAAGAGCCAAGCTACTTTGATCTCGGTTGAGTGAAAATAATTAGGAATCATATGTTTTTCTTTTCTTCAGTAAACTTCGCCTAGCAGCCTCCTGTTGACCCATAGTTTCATGTTACGCTACAATTGAAAATACTATATGTAATTGTATCATATTAAACATGGAAGAAGGAGACGACTGAATTACCGTTATTGCGTGCTTGTCAAAGTCCACGAAGCCGGTGTTTCAATTCCAAATCTACGTAGCACTGAGAAATGAATCGTTACCACTAAGGCTACAAATTCTTAGTGAACGCTAATCAATGTTGCAAGCAACGAAAGTGTCCAAAACACAGACCAACGTTCCCCAGAATCTTCATTTTTGACGAGCAGATAAAAAAATCTGCGAACATAAACTCCGAAACTTATTATATTCTATGAAGGATCTTAAAAAACTTCTGTCATGCTACAACGTGTATAGAATATTTGCAGTATAATGTATATAAAAACCACCAATCACAGCATAAAAATTCATCTTACGATGTTGTCTACTAGTTCACCAGATGCCATTGAAATTTTTCGATGCCATCATTTTTAGGTGGATTGTATTATACGACGAAGTAACGATCTTTTCCGTTTGAGTTTGAAATCATTTGAAGAGAGGAATGGATTTTTTGAGGAAATGTGTTACTAGTCAATTTCCAGTTAGAATATTTTGTATTATTTTCCCCAAATAGCAACAAGATGTGAGATTTTCGGTTAGTTATTGTGTATCTCGTGACATAAAATTGGTCACCGAAATAACGTCAAATATGGTTCTAAAAAAAATTATACAGCTAATTACGGAACACCTACGAATTAAAATTTGCAACTCGAGTGTCTTTCAGACTCAGTCATTTAATTTAGTATTTCTGGGAATTGCTCGTACAGTAGTTAGTGCAGTTGCTAACTAACTAGGTCTAACTAAGAGGTTTCTCTGATAACATGCTTCGTATAACTACTATAAAAAGTGCTCACTTTGTGGATAAATTAACAAATAGCGCGCTATATTTATAAATACTCTAGTAGATCGAGATTTACTCTGTTTTTTGTATTATTGACATTGTTAAGGCTAGCTGCTAATATCGTTGCTTCATTGAAACCGTTTGTATTTACTAACTGCTTAATTAATTAAATATTGTTATTGTTTGATTCGTTTTGGCTTTTATTGCATTTCAAGTTCGCGTAATTACTAGCATTTAGTGATTTGAGGATGATCTGATTAAGTGTCCTCACTTTCATGAGGATTAGGACGTTGTGAGTGAGTCTACACTATAAATAAGTTTCGAGATACCGTCCTTGGCACCGGTAATTAGTAAGTTCAAATCTACTGTGCTACCTGAAGTCTCTGGTTGTCTTTTTGGTATTTTTCATCAACTTAGTTGCTGTATTACGTACACAGTAAGTTTATTTATTAGTAACTCAAATCACTGTAAATTTAAAATTAACTAACGTCGTGAAAAATAGAATGGTTTGTTCTTGTAGCTTCCTCATTTTCTTGTACTAGTACATACAATGCAACGTCGATAATCCGGATTAATAAAACCCGAACTGATTCTGATTAGCAAAAAATTCGAATTACCAAAGCAAGCAGTTTATTTATAAGTATTGTCTGTACAAAAACAATTTCATTCTAAATATACACTTCAGTGATTATAGAAAAATTACAAAACTCAGAACACTAAACCAAGAATATTAAACAAAAACTAATATCTATTAATTGTTTTTATTTTTCAATATTAACATGTGATTTTTGTTTGTTTCGCTTCCTTGTACTGCTTCATGAAAGCTGTTTCTTTAAGCCTTTGGAGAACTAGAATATCATGGAGGGCAACATTATTTTCTTCAGCCCATTGTAGACATATAGTGAAACTTTTAACTGCCTCGTCGCTTTTTACTGACAAATTATTGCTAACGATTTCAGCTTCGCCGTCACTTTCTTCATTGAGCTGTGTTTCATTTGGCAGTCTTCGTCTTTTTCTATCCATTCAAAACTCAAAACTGTCTTTTTTATTTAAAGTATTTAGGATGTGTGAAACATCCTTGAGGGCATGACCTTCCATTATGCACTATAGTAAGAACGGCCGGTTTCTCCCACCCACTTCACTTTAAGGGGATTAAATCCTCAGTTTGCCATTCCGAATCAGAATTTGAACCGGCCTGGTTAAATCTGAGTAATTTTTTCTCAGCACTTTGCCATGACTTTAGCGGAAACTTTGAACCATGCATTGCTAAGTAAGTAAACAACATCTTTCAGATTTATGTTCTTCAACAGCTGAGCAACATTTTCATTGTCTTGAGATAATATATGTGCTAAGAGACTTTTTCGGTAAAATAATTTAATCAATCTAATGGCATTTTGATCCATCGGCTGCAGAAGTGCGGTGCAGTTCGATGGAAAAAACATGCGGTAAAATGACCATTATCACTAGTTAAGTTTTCAATAGATCCATTGTCAATAAGAAGAAGAGCACGTTCAGGTAGATTTTGATTTTTTAAATGTTTTCTTACTTGTGGCACAAATGACTTGTGAAACCATTCTTGAAATATAGCTGTCGTCATCCAAGCATTAGAAGATGACGTATACTGCACTGGTATGGTATAAAAGTTGAAGTTTGTGCGAGCCATGAGCATTTGCACACGCTAAAAATTTAACACGCTCTTTGCTTATCTTCCGATCTGGTGTAGATTTTTTCTTGTGAACGAACCATTGTTTTTTTCTGGAAGCATTTTCCAATATAGCGCCGACTCATCGGCGTTATATATTTGGGTTGGAACCAGATTAAGGTCTCTAATGTTTTCTGATACTCCGCCTGTCTTACTGTTTTTCTATTAAACAGAATTTGATCACAGTTACTAACAATACTAAAACACAAATAACACACAACACACAAAAATACAGCATAGCTCCTTTCTTCCTTACCTTTTTATTCTTCCTGTACACTTTTTGATATCTGATATTGTAGATGTGCCAACTCCATAAGCTGTAGCTAACATTTTGCCACTCTTACCCCGTTCTAGTCTGTGCAATATATCAAGCTTGTCTTTTAACGTTAACGGTTTATGTTTTCGTTTTGAAGCAATTTTGATCGCTGAATATACAACATTACCGCACAGCAACCTTACGTAAACTATTCGATAACATTCGAGAATTGCATCAATTCAATCAAATGCGTGTAAAATAATGTTCAAACATGTATAAAAACGCACGCAACATGTAATCCGGATTACCAAGTACTAGTCAATCCGGACTGTAACATACAATATGTAATGCAATTAGTAATTCAGATTACCGAAGAATTCGAATTATCGAATTCTAGATTATCGAGGTTACACTGTATGTGTATCGGGTGGAGTATTTTGCTTCAAGATGATGGACAGTCGGGACTACATTCAGTAAGAGTTAGCGTGTGAGCGACTGAGCTCTTTCCAATATTAAGTGTGTGCGTGAATTGTAGGGCTTCTATGTTGCAGCACTTGTATATTCAAATCCAGATCAAACTCTACATAGCCTACTATATTCTCTTTTGTATTTTAAACAAAATCACTGTAAGAATATCCCATTCACAATAATTCTACTGCTTAGAAACTCACTCTAAACTTAAATAGGCTGACGCAAAAGCCTTTAAATTTCATTTCTAAAATAGAACATAAACAAAACCTTAAAATTCATAAATATACATTCTACAATCTATCAACATCGCAAATGGACACCTTCAAGTATAATATGTAACCTGACAGTTAGTTTTGGTTAATGCAGCGGCAATTCTTGATAACCAGCAAATTTTTCGTACGCGTTACTAGAAGATATTTTAACTGTGGCACAGACATGCAACATTAATACTTTGTTAAAGCGACAGACTAAACGTAAAACAATCTACAAAATATTTAACTATTCATTGTTTTGTACAGATTGGCAAACTTACCAAGTCTAACTGTCTAAGTTAACCGTAAACAATGTCTGCAGGCGACGATCAACGAACTAAATTAATAAGGCAGAGAAGTAGACTAACGACTCCCGAAATTACAGCGGAATTGAATCGGAATCGAAATAGAAAGTTGGTTGTCAGCGCAGTGAATTGTCCCGTAAAAGACGTAAATTTGTACGACAGGACTATCGTGGGTGAAAAATTGAAAGAGCTGGAGAGTAGAACAATGACCGTCATATATTATATATAATAAAAAAATTGGCCTATTGCCGTATACATAATACATTCCTCGCATACATTTTTGCATTAAAAGTTGTTTTTATTATAATAACAATAACATCGATTGTTGTTGTACTTATAGTAATTTTATTAATGAAATGTATAATATTATTAATTGAAAAATGAGAGCCTGTGCTAACAAGCTCATTAATATGGGTTGAAAGTTTATTTTTATGTCTCGTTTGCAAATAATATATGTCTTTGTTTCTAAAATTGTTTACTCATCGGCAATTATATGTATACAGGTTCTGTTTTGCTTTAATCCAACAATTTAACATACAGAAAGTACACATTCGTTTTTAGTATATCTATAAAACTTTCCTGCTTCAAATTTATTTTTAAGGTTTGTATGGATTTGGATTTAATTCTGTTTAACTCTATCCAAATACTCCCTCGCGCTAATCTTTTCAAGAAGCCTCCGTAAATGTATCTGTGGAGAAGTTAATAATGTATTCTATATGGATGAAATACTCTCCTTTAGGGTGAAAATTGAGCATTATTTCCGTTAAGGATGCTATCTTTTAACGGATGACATTGTATCTGTCAATAATGTATGGCATTTTGTATGATGAAATTAGTGATATTGTTTGTGCAATAAAAATCAACATGCTTTTCCAAACCTGTGTTATTTTTACATGTGTTCTGTAATATATCGGTAGTTCTTGACAATGAAAGCCTTTTATTTGTTTACGTGTTTCTCCTATTTTGCTAAGTACTTACTCTGAATCCAGGAAAGAAACCGAAAAGAAAAAATATCAACTGAAAGGTATATATTCACTTATAGAATACACTAACAGATTATTCCCTACCTAATACTAAGGCAGCTTGCTTGCTCTATAACGGTCTTGATATTTGGCGACGGAACTTTTGACACTCCATGTCGGATAAAATTGTAATTAAATTACTCTTTTTTATACAAATATTCTTGTAGCTATGACGTTGTGTTTTTAAGCAAAGTTGCAATAAAGGAGGCATAAATAGACTTGTCTTTATCCTACTTTCATATTGCATCAGTCCGAAATCGATTTACGTTCAGAATCATACAGCCGACTATCACAGTACATGAACCGATTACACAGAGAGAATGCAGTTATTACATGCAGTAAAGCAAATTCTAGTTTTAAATGATTTAGTGTTTTATTATTTATTTCACAATAATATTTTAAACAAATTTTCGGTATAATTATGGTAATACTAAAAGCTCTCTGTTATTTACTAGGAGTATTATTTTGCGTTACTAACCGTCCTTACTTTATCGTACTGTGTGCTCAGGGAATCAGAATTGAAGTTAAACACCTTCAACTGACTAAAACTCGTTTGTTTAAATGAAATGCCGCGTGTCTTTTTATGCCAACGTTTGAACATTTATTATTTCTTATGATTATAGCATTCGATATACTTAAAGTTGATATATTTTGAGTTAATAAATCTAAAATTAGTTAGTAAACCTAAATTTCACATATAGACTGTGGGGGGATGGTTGGTGCTTTACTTAACCACGGATAAAGTTAATCTTTGTCACACCTTCCTAATTGGAGCAGCGCAAAAAATATCATTTACTTTTGCGAGCTTTTTTACAGAAAATTGCATGCTGCATAAAAGGGCAGATTTTAGAAAAATTGGCTTAGTTTTCGTAATATTTTGCTTTCGTATGTAAATCCAGTTTTAATGCTACAAGGCATCAATAAATTTGTAACAGCACTTTTATAGAGCATGGTATTTTCTACAAAAAGGTCTGGGAGAGTACTATTCTAGCTGTTATATTTTTCGAATTGTATTGTAAGATGTGATTACGAGATTTGTCAGTAAATGCATTGTCTGAATGCATTGTTTGTATTTAATGTGTTTTTTCTTTATTCAAGTTTGTTGCTTGTTAATGTCTACTTATTTTTATTATCTCATGTGATATAAAATCTATTCTCAGTTTAACAGTTTATTTTCTTTTTTAATGATTTTCCAAAAAGTTTCATCAATCTAATCACAATGTTTATTATTAAACAGTTATTGAATTTATTTTTCAAGGCTTACTACTGATTATGTTCAATTTAGAAAATAATCATCAATAATTTTAAAACTATGACAGATAGGTATAGGGAAACCTAAACCTGTACGATGCAAAATGTTTTTCTACTTACAATGGTGTATTCATCTACAGGATGTTCCATTTAAAAATCACGACTTTTCTTGAATTGAAGATTACAGAAATAATCATTAAATTTCGAACACCCGGTAAGAGTATAATTAATTGTTTATAGGTTTCTCAGAATCTTCTACCTTTTGCTGTCTCCAGTAAAAATATGACGCAGATAAGTTCAATTACACCGTAGATAAGTGGTTTTAAAGTGCATTAAAAAAACAGAAAATATCACAAAAATCAAAATAATTCAAAAACGGCTAATTTTTGACATAAGAAACCTTAATACAAACTGTTTGCTCACTTTATAAGGAATCTAAAAAAGCAATAAAATATATAATAATAATATATAATATAATATTCCATTTAAAATATCAAAGTTGGCCATAACTTCCGGTATAACCGGAAGTGTTTCATGAGTGAAAATATTTTATTTTGACAAACCAAATAATAAGATTACGTATTCCAAATTTTCAAAGCTACCCTATGAAGTTAACATAGAAAACTTCTAACCAACGGGTTACGTGAAAAACACTATATATGAAAGAATTAAATAATTAAGACACCGCCTTCAATTGCGATGTGCTACTGTGTATATTTAGATATAATATAAATACTAATTATGATAATATATTATTAATGAAACAATCTTTCAATAGCAGTTGTAAATGTGGTGTCCACATATTAATACATGATTATATAAATCGTATTTCTACTATGGGCTGTGTGAAGGTATGCCAATGTACTATATTCTGTGCATTTAATCGTTTTTACTATCAAGAGTCATGATTGTTATTGATATTCATATACTATAGTGGCTATGTTAACTAAATCGGAAAAAAACATGAAGTCACAGTATGTCACACATACATACATATGTATGTATGTCTTAAAAGGATATATAAGATAAGATTGTTTTTGCTAGAGGTCATTTTACATCCTTTGATTGTATTTCTAGATATAAGAATATAAGAAATTAATTTAAATAACTACATTATATAACTTTCTGTGTATTAAGTACTTGACGTGAGTTGAAGGTTCTTAAAATACTATTAAAATATTATGAAACATTTGAAGTACTATTAACTTAATGTGTATTTTAATTTGCTATAAAATAACAACTTTATAATTGCTTCATTAATTGATAAGCAATACTTTATTCCAAAATAAATTATTTGCATAAACATTTTGCCTCCGTAAATTGAAAGTTTACGTTGAATGGAACGAAATTGAATTTATAATTTGGTATTTGTATGTAAATGATTCAATTCCCCTTCCGATATTACTTCGTATTAAATTTCGTAGAATTTTTATTTTCTTTGATGTTATGTTCTTTTCTGATAATATTCTTCCTTCGCAAAGTAATACTTTCCTCTTTGATATTTTTATACATTAAGGGTTTCACTTATGTTTTTACAGAACTAAGATTTTGCTATTGTATATGCTTGACGTGTTTGTGGTACCTTCTTTATATCATTATACATAGTGACTTATTTTTGATATCTGTAAAGTTAGCATATATAGTAAATTACAAGTCTATGAAAATTCTGGTGGAGGAGCCTGTAATTCACTTTTGTTGCTCGTTTTCTTGAATATTTGTTTTAGTTTTATACTTATTCACACTTCTATGTGAAACATAATACTGTATGGTATAATATTTTTTTATTATTTAAATATTTTGAGGATGTTATATAGTTTAGATCTTTTTGTGAACTAGATATATTATTATAGGAAGTAGAGATTTTATTCTAAATCAAGAATAGCTATAAAATTGATATATTTTTGACAGTAATCGTAGGTACTAATTTAATTTTGAGACCACTTAGGAATACCGCGAGAAGTGCATGGTAGGAAGTATAGCTGTACTAGAGTTCCTGTGAAGATACATCCAACCTGCACTGACATATTCTAATACATAGTTTGCACTGATTGCCTAAAACAGAAAATAAATCACTGTATAGAAATAATCGATTTAAGTACGGAATTCGATAATTTAACGTAATAAATTAAATAATTAGAGAAACAGTAATTATATTACAGAGCAACAAAATTTATTGATTCTATTTTCAGCATTTAATTGTTGCAAATTATTATATTTGCGTGGCTAGCAAAATAAATAGTTGAAAACCATCATTTGCTGTTATAATTGCTATCCATATTTGCGTTAGCTAATTGATTCTATCAGTAATTTACAACTAATAAATGTAAATAATCATAATTGCATTTAAAATTAATCAATTCAATCGATTAGGCATTCGTAAAGACAAATATTTACTTGTAAGGTCATCGCTGACGAGCTTTATACGTGGGTACAACTAAATTATTCCAGTAGGATATCGTTGATTTACCAACTTATATTCAATAATATAATATCCACATATGTATATCTCCAGTTCTATTGCTTTTCTAACAGTGTATCGTTGTCTTTATTATATTGTATATTTCGGTGTGATAGTAATAATAATAAACGTTAAACATTTCCATTTTACTTAACACATGTTATAAATCGTTCGTATTCTCATATTCATACACATTTCTAATATCCTCAAAAAAATGTTCTAATATAAATATTTAGATCAAGTTGATACCTATTTTTTCCAATATTATTTATTCAACACTTTTAGTTAATTTGTATTAATATATATCTATTAATATAATTCAGTGCGTCGTCTGGGAATTAATAATGTTTTCTTTCTAATAATTTAAATCGTCCAAAAATCCTCTAAGATAAAGTGTTCACTTTCAGTTTGTGATGTGGCAACAGTGGAGGCCGTATTGTTATTTTTTATGCTAAAAACATTGAAACCAGTATGTAGAGATTTTATCTAACATTTCAGATAAATTCTTTGACGATTAAATTTAGTTAGCAGCCATAATTGTTTTCGACATAGTCAAGTTATAAATGGTCTACAATCTAAATAGCTGCTTTAAACAGTTTTTTTTAATTTATTTTATTTAGTACTTTATTTCTTTGATTTACTTCATTAACTGTTTTAGAAAATTTTTGCTAGAAAATTAAGTTAACCTTCTTATGTTATCACTTGCATTTCATTTCCAGTGCCTACTGCAAAATTTTATATATTTCATGGCCAACTTCTTATCAGATTGTTTTTCACATAAACTTTCCAATGCAAAATTATTTCTTTGTAATCAGCGACTAAATAATAGATCACTTTATCAAATAAGAGAATAAAGTGTAGATTGCCATTTAAAAAATATACCTATGAAGCTATGTATTTAGCAAATATTGTAGAGATGTGTAGTATGTACTCCTAAAATATGCCTATTTCATAAAATTAGTATAAAAAACGGGGAAAGCTGAGTACAATATAAAACCAGTGATCCTTTTGTGACATCAAACCATATCACAGTTTTGTTTCACAGACAGTATTATGATTAAAAATTGTGAGAACATATAAGAGAAAGTCTAAGAGGGCTAACTGAGGTTTAAGAACACAAAACAGCAACATGTAAGGAACACCCTGTTTTCTGTTTGAATGAAGATGGTTGGCACATTACTTAGAGAGATGGGAATATGGGCACACCAGCTCCGAAATATTAGGAAAAGTTAGGGAATTTGTAAATCAATTATTAATAACGAAAATAATGAAACGATCTAGGTAGAATACGTATAATCATTGTTTATATAATTTAAGCGTTCCGTAATTATTATTAGGTAAATGATTTTTATTCGACAACTGACAATTTATAATTTTGTAAATGCTGTCATGGCTAACGAATAGAAAAAGAACTAATGCAAATAGTATGTATTGTAGAAGATAAAAATACTAACTTGCCAATATTTCGAAAACTATCCATTTTTATACGAGACACGCTTATACAAAGTTACCCTTATTTTTAATGCTGAACAAGATAAAATTACAAAAATTGCCACTTTCTATTTTAAAAAATTGACTTTCGGTAATTTAAAAAAATGTCATCTACTTGAGAGACTTTACTTCAAAATAAATAATAAACTAAGCCTTATATGGCAAAAGTGCAATTGATTATGTGCCTGCAAACGTCAAATTTAGCATAAGAATGTAAATAAGTCAAAAAGGGTTAGACTTAGGTATATGCCATTATACATTAAAATAACGAAGTTGGTGCTTACTTCCGGTATATCTCGAAGCGCCCCCATCTTAAAAATAATTTAGACGAGTGACCCGCATCGACTTTAGTATAGTTCCAAAATTTCAGATCATTCCTAGCTATAGTTTTCCCGCAATCGATCGTGGCAGTTCCCGGAGCACCGCCCTGTATAATAAATCTTTTTCTATTACCGTTAATGTCTAACAGCAAATTTATACTGCGGTTTTAACTTGCACTGTTCTATAACCGGGAAAACCAACCTTATATATGTTCGGCAATATTTCTCACCTATATAAGAAATATATCTCGTCCTATTTTGACGTATAAATATTTATTTAGTGCTCAGCAGCATCGTAAATAAGAACTTTTGTCAAATAGGCTTACAAATGATGCGCAAGTATTGAAGAATTGTTATCGTCGTATTATATTTCGTCGTATCTTCACTTAACATACACTTTACTAGAGAACAAGATTACCTTTTTGAAAAGTTCCAACTCATAATTCTTCTTACTATCATTCTTCTTATCACACATTCAGTATTTCGCGTATCTGACTTTACTAGATATTATTCCACATAACTGGCTATCATTAAAAAAATCATCGTCTATTAGTATATCGGGATATGACACACTTTCTTCCTAAATAATCTGGGTTTCTTCTGATTTTATAAAATATTAGACACTATTTACTATATTTCGCACTGACATAAGTAAAATTTACATTTTCGAAAACTGTATACCATGTAGTGTTTCAGTAGTTATTTAGGTCATTGAGATTGTAGTGATGTGATATAAGCCAAAAATAAGTGTATTTTCTAAAATTGCTTCAAAGATAAAACGTTCCTAAACATTTACAATAACTAACTTTGATATATTCAATGATTTTTAATCATTGTGTATAATTAAAAATGCTTTTAAAAGGTATTCTTTATTGTCTACCATCCTTGTCTTAGCTGTTGAACGAATCATGAAAAGAATGTATTTTTAGGTATGATAATGTGTAACTTTATTAGAAATACTGCAAGCCTTTACATGCCGAACCTGTAGCACAAAACTTTTGTACATAATTTTTGAAGAATGATGATTTTTGATTGATAAACGGGTCATTACAAACATGGTGCAGTTTGTAATAATTGATTTATTGAAATTTTCTGAATTCACAATAAATTAGAACAGTAGCTGTAATATATGTAGTGCAGTAGTGTAGAGCAGAATTTCGTATTTCATGTTCACTTTCCTAATTAAGCTACCTACAAAATACCCTCCTTTAATTGCGTATTGTATACAAGTACCTTTGAACTTTATTTTAGAAATATCATATTCATCAAACGTATATAACATGCTTCTAATAGGTGCTACGTCTTCTTGACTGCTGACGTCACTCTTAGTTTTACGGGATATTGCTTGTCGTTTCACGTTGTTTGCGTAGCCGGAAGGAGGGTACGTTGAGTTTCTGTTGAGTGGTCGACTAAGGGGTAGAAGAACTATTGACGTCATATTTCAAGGAATCGTTACAGCCTTATACTGAAAGTCGGCATTAATAGTGTTTAATAAAATATTGCATATCGTTTATCTTCCTAAAAATAGAAATGTCTGTAGATACACTTAATGTACACACACCCACATATGTGTGTGTAGTATTCACGTAGATATATACTAGGTGAGGAGTTCTTAAAAATATTGAAGTAGTTTACCATTCAATGTCTGGTTTCTTGGTACGAACTAATAATTGGACTGAGCATATTTACAGCTTTAATAATGCTTAAAGGTCAGACGTTAACTATCACATTTTGTACATCTTTGTAGAAATTGGTAAGCTCTTCTCATCTACCATTTGTTATATTCTTATATAAACGTTTCTAGTACTATTTGTTTTATGAAAGCAACTTAAACGAATTCAAAAAGTATCATTTCCATTGGAGTTCGCGAGTTTAATGTTGGAGCACACCAAACTAAAAATAAGGCAGTGCTTTTATATACTGCTCAATTAATTTTTGTATTATAATTTGAGGGTGTTTTTACATAAACTAAGCCGACGAATCTTTGAACTACAGAAGCTTTTCCTACGTTTGCTTTAATATACCACGTTCTTTAGCACTGTAGTATTTCTCAAATGTGTATAACACTATTTTTGTCTTTCAACAAAATTCTTTTCTTTGGGTGTTCGTAATCACAATAACTGAAATTTCATATAGAAAGTTTTAGATTTAAATAATAAGCAGTGCACAGAAACGGTTACAGATCACAATAAATTTTCTTGCTTTGATACAATTTCAACATTGTGCTGTTTTAACAAATTAATTAGGCTCTTAGTTGCGTTAGATATTTGCTGAAGTTGCTAATTTTTTATACTCGATTGTCATCAAGGTCAACATGCTGGTTGGTGCGATAGACCAGATCATAATACATATAAGTAAAAAAGTATTGATTTATTGCTTTAAATGGTAGTAATTATTCAAGATTAACACTTAAATTGTTTAAATTATTTTTACAAAAGAGGAAGGATGGCAGATTTATTCAATTCTATCTATTAAACCAGATATGACGTCTACTGAAGAGTATGTTTAGAATAATATGGAATAAATTGGCAATACCTAATCTATTTTATTAATCTTGTGATTGCCAAATATAACTTTAGTAACAAGAAATAGTACAGATATAGCTAGTACTCTTTTAACGGCAAACATGAGTTAGCTGTTAAAACTGTAAAAAACCTGAACAAGACAGGATAATTGATTGAGACTGGTTATTCGAAAGATCGGGCCTCCTGATGATAATAAATTTCTACAAAGTTGCATATAATCAGATTTCTTATATTTTCTTATCTCTGTATATGTATAACCTATTCATATTACTACTTCTTTCCAATAGTGTCATCATGTGTACTGTAATTTTGTAATTCTGCAACTGTTTCGGCATCCTATCACTGCCATTTCCTACATAAAAGCATCCAGGCAGCAATTTCTTAACTGAAATGTCTTTTCCAGCTTTTGATGCTGTAAGCATGTAATATGCTGGAACTTGAATTGCCTGTAGGTGAATAAAAAAACTCTTTACGTTAACGATAATGAGAACTTTTGCAGTAGCAGTAGGCAACACTGAAAAATATTGAAATTTCCAAATATATATCACAACGTGAAAAATCTCTAATAACTCGAAATTTAAGAAGATTACAGAAATATCGCTTCTTAGTCGATGCTTATAGGATATATATTCCGCTGTTAGCTCTATAAAACAAGAAGAAGAACTAAATTATTAGAGTAAGGACGAAGTGAAATAGGAAGAACTTAAATGTAATTCAATTTAACTTATTTACATACATACATATATTGAAAATACGCGTACTTGGTTTTGAATATTTTCGTTGGAAAACATGGCTATATACGAGGGAGCGTTTTTATATTCGCGGAATGAGCGGTTTGTACTGGGGTGATTAGGCGCATTGGGGGCGTGGCCTGTGCAGCGACTCATAATTAGTATAAATACGAAGTTTCATTGTTATTAGACAGTTAGTCTTTGAGCTATCGTCAACCAAGTAACATAATCAGGAGTGAAAAGTGAAATATGGAAAAAATCGAATATCGTGCCGTTATAAAGTTCCTTACCAGGCAAGGAAAATCAGTCGCGACCATAATGAATGAGATGTCGTTGGTTTACGGCGACTCTTGTCCAGGAAAAACCATGGTGTACAAATGGCATAGTTTATTTAAACAAGGAAGGGAATCCCTTGAAGACGACCCGAGGCCGGGCAGGAGCATTGAGGTGACCACGCCAGCACTTATCCAAAAAGTTGAAAAAATTGTACTCGAAGATGCTCGATTAAAGAAGAAACAACTCGCAGAAATGGTTGGAGTATCCGATACAACAATTTTTAAAATCCTATACGATCATCTCGGCATGTGTAAGGTCCGCGCAAGATGGGCACCGAGAATGTTCACGCCGCCGCAAAAACAACAGCGCGTAGAGTGTTCGCGTGCATTTTTGAACCTCTGTAATGAAGACAAGGATGGTGTATTGAGTCAAATTGTTACTGGAGACGAAACTTGGGTTCTTCATTATGAACCTGAGTCCAAACAAGACTCCATGCAGTGGCAGTTTCGGCGTATTTTGTTGATAAAGAGAAATCATTTTTTTATGAGGGTATAAATAAATTAATTGAAAGATGTGAAAAATGTATCCGTCTTGCAGGTGAATATATTGAAAAAGAAAAATAATTTGGTTTTTTTATTTCCACCCCTTATCCCCCATTCCGCGAATATAAAACGCTCCCTCGTACCTATTTAGATATTATTTGCGATTTGTTATTGTGCAGTTATTCTGCTAAAACAGTTCGAGCGAAGCCATAACTTATGTGTTATAGATTAAATATATTTATAGTTCATTTACTATTTTATGCATCTTAAAGTTGAATTATATCAAGAAACGAAAGACTGCTGCTTAAAAAGTGGAGATAAAATACTTCATTTCCGTACTAAATATACATTATCATAAGGAGTTATCAAACTTGCATGCCATTTTATTGCACAGTTTGCTCTATAGACCTGGATTTATTTCAAATACTGTTTCAACTTTTTGTGGAAGCTGTGTTCAACATTTTTTATCTTTGTACCGAGTGGGGCACCACATTCGCCTCGGTCGATATGCCAAAAACGGTAAGATATATTTGAAATCTATTTGTTGGCATATGTTAAGTCCATTGGGAGCACGTTCTAAAACTATTTTGAAATGTACAGGCTGTCCCGTTTCAATGTGGATCTTAGATATCTGCCATACTTGTAAAAATAGACAAAAAAGTTATAAAGCAAAGTTATCCCAATTTATGTTCTGCATAACCTAAAAATATTTTTAACTATAGAGAGTGTCTCAAAAGTAGGTAAACCCATACTTGCTCCGTTATTTTAAATAGGACACCCTATATATTTTGGCATTTTTGAATAGTACGCTAAAAAATATTCCCACTTTATACAAACCACCCTACCCTTATTCCTAATAGTTATGGAGATATTTTACGTTTTTGTAAAAACTATCCCGATTCGGTGTTTTTCGTATGCCGCGATATCTTGATCCTGAAAATAGTTATCGAAATGAACTCAAGAATATCTAAACTATATAGTCCGGTATAGACAATGACATCAACAGAAGATGAATACCTACTTCCGGTTGTCAGAAATGATTCAACGCATTTCCGGAACTTCGTCTCCAGATAACCAGAGATGAGAGAGAACCAAAGATGATTTCCATATACCACCTTCTACAATGACAATAACTAGCCTCTCTGATGACAAATTGGGGATCCGTATATTTAATCATTTACCTCGTCATATTAAAGATACGCAACTTATAAAGGTTTTAGAAAGGCCCTTAAGGCGTTACTGCTAAATTATATATTTTACAGTATAGATGATTTCTTTATGCTTTCATTAAATTAATGTTTTTTTTTCCTCTTATTATTTAATTTACATAATTAGATTAGTTTTGGATTAGGAAGCATAGGTACATTTGACAATTTATATACACTTTGTGTCAACATACTGAATAAATTATTATTATTATTATTATTATAACTTCATTGTTTTTTAAATGGCACCCTATATATTTTGTTAGATCGATAGATTCCTCATTCCGATACCTTTCCATTCATGTATATAAAGTACCATGTTTTCTTTTACACTTTTCAAGATATTTCATTGTTTTTACGCAGCTACAAAAATGTTGTCTTCAATTTCGAGGTGGCCTTGAAAATATTTCAAAAACAAAAGAGTATGCATACAAAATGTTCATTAATCATTAGAAACAAAAATAAATTATAATAAATGTTAAAAATTATGCCTTTTTCTCTTACAGAAATATTAATTTTTCTTTGAAAATTGATTTTAACTCTCCTCGACATTTCAGGAGTTATTGATGTAAAAGCTTATACATTCTTTCTCGCATATTTTGTTCAATACCCCGTGGCGTTCGGTTCTTTCATGTTTGCCCATAAGAAGACATGATATTTCTTTAAGTTAGGTGGTCTAGTTGGATATCTCCCTTCATACCCTCCCTTCGTACCCTTTCTTCCCTAACTTCGTACCTAGATAACTTAATTTTTTTATATGACACTGTATCTATATTTTGTTAGATGGATAAATTCCTCATTTTAATACCTTTCCATTCATGTATATAAAGTACTATGTTTTCTTTTATACTTTTCAAGATATTTCATAGTTTTTACGCAAGCTACAAAAATGTTGTCTTCAATTTCGAGGTAACCTTGAAAATATTTCAAAAACAAAAGAGTATGCAAACATAATGTTCATCAATTATTAAAAACAAAAAGAAATTATAATATATTATTATTATATAATTATTAAATAAAAAAAATTAAATTATATAAATTATAATAATAGGGTGCCATTTAAAAAAATGAAGTTATCTGGAAACCAAGTCCCGGAAATGCGTTGAATCATTTCTAAGAACCGGAAGTAGGTATTCATCTCCTGTTGATGTCATTATCTATACCGGACTATATAGTTTACATATTTCTGAGTTCATTTCAATAACTGTTTTCAGGATCAAGCTATTGCGGCATACGAAAAACACCGGGGTAGTTTTTACGAAAACGTAACATATCTCCGTAACTATTAGGAATAGGGATAGTATTCAAAAATGCCAAAATATATAGGGTGTCCCATTTAAAATAACGGAGCAGGTATGTGTTTACCTACTTTTGAGACACTCTCTATAGTTAAAAATATTTTTAGGTTATGCAGAACATAAATTGAGATAACTTTGCTTTATAACTTTTTTGTCTATTTTTACAAGTATGGCAGATATCTAAGATCCACGTTGAAACGGGACAGCCTGTACATTTCAAAATAGTTTTAGAACGTGCTCCCAATGGACTTAGACATATGCCAACAAATAGATTTCAAATATATCTTACGGTTTTTGGCATATCGACCGAGGCGAATGTGGTGCCCCACTCGGTACAAAGATAAAAAATTTTGAACACAGTTTCCACAAAAAGTTGAAACAGTATTTGAAATAAATCCAGGTCTATAGAGCAAACTGTGCACAACTTTTTTGTCTATTTTTACAAGTATGGCATATATTTAAGATCCACCTTGAAACGGGACAGCCTGTACAGCGGATTCCGAATGAAAGTTAGATATAAAAGTGATCAACATTTAAATGGAACATCATGTATATTATTGCACATTTTGATGACGCAAACTAAATAAAGGCAAGTTACTGATATATTCCCCATACCTAGGCTCAACAGTTTCTGAGGTATTTAACAGTTTTTGAAAATGTTGATTAATATTTAAAATGAATATCTGCTGTACGTATTTAAGTTGCGTGTTTTAAGTTGTATTGTTTCATTAGGAAAACCATTACATCTAAAATAAAGATGGTTTCTAAAAATTATACAGGATGGTTAAAATCTAACTGTGGCTACCATTAATACTCAATAACTTTCTTATTTTAAATGAAACATTCGATATCTAATAACGTAACTCGATTTTAATTAAAGCAACTGGAATACTTGTAAGCAGTATTTTGTCTTATAAAGGTTGCGTAAAACCTGATTTCCGTTTTCAGAATGAACTTGTTGAAGCACTTGAACAGTACATTTCTGTTTCATTAAAATGGCACTCACAGTGTCCAGAATATGAGAAATATTAAGTCTCCATTACAAATAAATTTTCGATAGGTCCTTTCAAACTTTTGTATACCTATATTATGAAGGGCAGCATGTAAATAAATTATAACTATTATAAAAGCACAGTAATTTGCGTTATCTAGAAAACTCCAGGAAAATATGAATTAAATCCAGATGTAATAAATTTGCTGGCGGAGATGAATCACAATAAATTTTGAAGCAGCGGTTTAATCAGTTGAGTATGCAATCGAACAAGGCCTGCGGAATGTTTAAACCCTGCTCCAGTACGAGTAGAATAGAAACGGCGCTGTTTACGAAAGACGGCAAGACAAGATATCTTCTCTTTTACTCGTATACGGCGCATTAAAAATTTCACTAGGTACCTACGTGCTGGAATATGTATTGGATTTTGGTCTACCACGAACGCTGGACGGACACAATTTGAACCTGTTGTAATACGTGCTGGATGAAGGTTGAAATTCCGTACAACATACCAATGTTCACGCAGTATATTTGATAATAAAATCATAATCAAATTAACCGATGAGATATCTACCAGAATGGAATTTTCTTATTCGTTTAATGCAGTAGTTTTAGTTACAGTATGTTTAGGTGCGTATTTAAGAAGAACACTAAAACACCAAAAGAAATATTCTTCTCGATATCTGAAAATGTAGGTGTAGTATTTTGATTGCATTTGGGTACAATGCTCCAACTTCAATTTTTAAATCATTTACTTAATTCGTCTAGTCAGGTCATATGATATTTATGTCCGTGTAAGAATAAAATGGCAGGGAAAGTAATTTTTTTTATCTGTTATTAAGAAAGGTTAATAGATATTTTATTATAATACAAGAAAATTTCAGCTGTCATCCACCTATTAGTGTTTAGATCTAAACTATACTGAAATCGGTAGAGCATAGTAAAGACTTACTTTAATTACTTTGCGAATATTCGTATATATCGTTAGTGAATATCTAGCAAAAGAAGAAGAAGAACTGTGTAACTCTTTCTAAGATAAAATTCTTTCTGTTCCTATCAATTTAATACGGTAGATAATATTAGAACTCGAAGGTAAGGGTCAGGCTCTCTAGATGTAACATCCACAGTAAGTCAAGTATATGTATTCAATGGTATATTTATTTGCGGAAAAAATAAAAAAGACACAAATACAATTTGATACCTTATTCGACGAGGGTGCTTTTACGTCTACCCTTTATACTTCGCCTGTATTGGAATGAAGATTACTGAGGTCAACCGGCTCGCATCGGATAGAATTGGATCGTGCGATGTTATAAAAGGGGTTCAAATGGGATTTAGCAGTGTGCTGGATAACTAAATTTAGTATTTTAAAATAGAAATGATAATAGTCTATTAGTAGAACCATATTCCTGATGTTTCTTATTCTAACACTTATGATTCTGATATTTCATGGTTTTTAATGGATTTAAATTCAAGAAAAACGATATAATACATCAATTGGAAAGGTTGTATTTCAACATTTACATATTTGAATTACTGTAATTAAAAACTTAAAAGTCGAATCTGGATTGATACGAACGCAATAGATAACAGTTCCAAACGATAACCTATGTAAAGAAGTTTCTCAAAAATGTAACTATACAGGGTGAGTCACAACTATTCCCTCGCTCTCTTATGTCTAAGCGCTAAAAGATGCGTCAAACATTTATTTGTAGCAATTAGCGTTAAATGCGAACCAGCAATCCTTAAAGATAAAATTAAGGCTGCCTTTAAAGATATCATAGGTCAAGATGTATTCGTTAATTTGTCCCGAACAATCTCCCATATACAATTTTTGCATCATTTTCCAAATCTGTTCCATAATTCTTTTGATCGCTAATACGAACATTTCTCTTCACCAATTTCCACTTACTTTAATTTTAAATATACTATTAAATGTGCACGTACAAAAATGTGTTACCGGGTGTACGTACACTAGGCCATCTTATTTGGTGGACAGTCCAGTCACAATATGATAACACTGAAGCCGCGCGAAAGGTATCCGATATAGGTACATATGTACATGCAATACTCCCTAACTTTCATTTAAGACGATACACATACAGGTAAAATCGAACGACAAAAGTTTCTGCATTTCTTGGTGATTTAAAACCTATTTACACATGCAAATTTACGGTCTAATATAATGCACAGAAAGTCACTAATATTTATGTGTCTATTTCAATATTTTAGTTTGTCCTACGCTGTTGAAATACTACCATCGTGACAATATTGGAAATCTGGATCTGGAAAATAGCGGCAACAGCAACACATTTCTAATTAGTAGAATTCGGAAACTAACAGTTAAAAAAGAGTTCTCTTATAAAAAAATCCTTAATTTGAATCGCTCTTTCCATATTTGATATTCGCATCCGGATTGATATATGTATTTTATCATAATATTGGAATACCCCTACGAAACTATCAAAGTCAACAAAGCAAACGATATATAGATACTAGACGATACCTATTTTCAATATTTTAATCATTCACTCAAATATTCTTGTTAAATATTTATAATCATTCTTGATGACAGTCATTGCTTAGAATCTTTAAAAAGAATTATAGAGCAGATAAATGAATTCCAAGAATATCTATTAGCATTATTAGAATAATTTGTTTAGTAATTTAATATTGCATTAACAA
Source organism: Holotrichia oblita (assembly GCA_023690525.1). Classification (NCBI taxonomy): domain Eukaryota; kingdom Metazoa; phylum Arthropoda; class Insecta; order Coleoptera; family Scarabaeidae; genus Holotrichia; species Holotrichia oblita. The sequence continues at coordinate 168,728,730 of CM043015.1, read as the reverse complement.
CTAAATTTCTTTTAAAGCATTACAGTCTCATACGACGAATATTTAAACCGAATTTATTAATCCATTCGATTATTCGTCGTTGTGATGTTGACGGAGTAACACGTGTGTATTGCTGCTCCACAATTTTTTGGTTGTTCTTTCGGTGTGTTAGTCTCTTTAAGAAAGTGAGTTTGTGTAATATTTTAATACTGCAACATGCCGTTAACAAGAGAGCAAATTATTGATTATAAAGTAATCTTTAGGGAATGTATTGATGATTTAATCACGGATAATACATTTATACTGCGTCTTGGTAATGCGCTCGCAAAAACTATCGAAAATAGTATTGACGTTGCTTTAAAAACCCACGCGGAGACACTAAAAACATACTCCGCTCACATTGATCAACTAAAAGAAGAAAATCTCGTCTTACGAAATAAAATGGATAGTTTAGAACAATATAGCCGGAGAAATAATATAAGAATTAATGGTATAGTACAAGAACAGGATGAAAACTTAGAGGAAAAAATTATCAGTTTCTGTGAAGAGAGATTAAATGTTTCTGTGGAACTCAGGGACATTGATAGAGTTCACCGATTAGGTAAACCAGATAAAACGTCTTCTCCTCGTTCTATAATTATAAAATTTACCAATCATGGTTGTAAACAGAAGATTTTGGCGGCAAAAAAGAAGTTGAGGGGATTCAAGGACAAATGCTTCATAACGGAGGATCTAACAAAAAATAGATACGAGCTGTACAGGGCCGCTCAAAAGAAGTGGGGCGCCAAAAACGTTTGGACCCAGGATGGTGGAATTAAAGTTAAATCATCTAATAAAGTGATTCATATACAGTCGCTGAAGGACCTAGTAACATCCTAGTTAAGTATGTGCTGTACTGTATTTCTTTTCTTTCTTTTTTTTTCTATTGCTCTCTCTTTTTCTTTTTCTATATATAAAATATTGTGGGTAGCTTTCACATTAGAATAATTGTTATTTGTTGTGCTTTAATAGCCCTAAGTTTAAACATTTTTTTTTCTTCCTCTTTCTTCTCTTAGTTATTATTCTCTTAGTCACATCAGTGTCTTGATTTACGTTTACACATTTTTGTTTATTTGTACATATTATATAACTTAATTAAGCTCTCACATATAGATATTGTAGTAAAACTTAAAGCCTTTCTATCTCTCTAGTGAATTTGCTTTCTATATATTTTAGGTAGTACTTATAGTCTTTATTTGGGTTTTAGTCTCCTGCTTGAGGTGACTATTTGTTAATACTTTATAGCCAATTATTGCTTTATCTCTTTAGACTATTTACTGGTTTCATTTGTCAAGCTAACCTAGCTTTTATTGTTATATTAAGTTATATTAAGCTATTATTTTCATTTAAGTTTCACGCTTTAACTGTTTGCTGGTTTAATAAACTAACCTAATTGTTGTTACATTATTTTTGCTGCTTTCTGATATAATCATTTAAGTTTCACGTAACTTTTGCAAAATAGTGTTTTTTTTTTAACCTCCTATGCATTGTAGTGGCTGAAGTTTGGTACATATTTTTTTTAATTCTTTTTTATAAAGCTATTAATTATCATTCATTCTTACATTATTATGAAATTCTGTCACTTGAATGTACGTTCATTGCTTGGAAGTTTTAGATACATTGCGGATGTGCTGGAGGAGCAGAGTTGTGATTTGCTGGCTATAACAGAAACATGGCTTAATCCTGATTCAAACCTAGAACATTTAACAATCACTGGATATAAGTTTATTCACGTAGCTCGCACAGGAAGGGGTGGAGGAGTTGGTATTTACATACGTAATATCTTTAATTTTACCCAAATCTTTAGTACTATTGACGAATCTATAGAACATTTGTGGATAAGATTTTCTTTCAAACGTAAACATTTTGTTGTTGGTGTGGTATACAGACCACCTAAAGCTGGTTTTAACTCATTTTTAAATTATTTTGATGTTTTGGCTCTTGTAGTGCCGTCATGTGACGAGGTAGTGTGTTTGGGTGATTTTAATTTAAATTTGTTAGATTGCACCAATAGTTGCTGTTTATCTTTTAATCGCGTCCTTAATAATTTCAATCTAAAACAAGTAATTGATGAACCTACAAGGATTACCTCTACCAGTAATACTTTACTTGACTATATAATCTTGTTTGAAGATTCACCCGTTGCGAGATCTGGTGTTATTAATGCACATATAGCTTCTTGGTTTTCTGTGAGTTTAGCTTGACGGTTCAAAAACCTTCTCCGATTGAGCGGTTACAGAGGAATTATAAATATTTTGACTACAATACTTTCAATGAGCATTTGATGACTATACCGTGGTATTGCATTTTTGATATCAATAACATAGATGATAAGGTAAACTATTTTAATACTAACGTAATAGAACTATTTGATTATCATGCTCCTTTCAAATTGCATCGATTTAACAGACCATTCACACCATGGCTTACAGATAATCTTAAATTTATGATGAGGTTGAGGGATGAAGCCCTAAATAAGTTTAAAAGATCAAAATCGATGTCAGACTGGCAATATTATAAAACACTTCGTAATTATACAACGTCTGCGGTGAGGCAAGAAAGACAGGTTTACTTACAACGAAAGTTGGGTTCTTGCAAAGCTGGTGAAGCATGGAAGCATTTGAAAATGGCTGGGGTTTTTAGAATTGGGCGAAATATAGAAATACCTGAACACCTTGCTAATGTCAATAAAATTAGTGATTTCTTCATTACTGCTTGTAATTACCAATTTACTATCGATTTCAATTTAATACAGTTTTATATGTCAAATATGAATCCATCGGCAAATTGTTCCTTGTCATTTAGTGAAGTCTCTGAGTTTGATATTTTAAACATTATAGATAGCATCAAGACCGATGCTATTGGTTCGGATGGCATAGGCATGAAAATGCTACGACTGTGTTCGCCATTTATTGTCCATTATCTGAGACACATTATAAATTTTTGTATCTCAAATAGTGTTTTTCCAACTGTATGGAAGGAAGCGTTGATTACTCCTGTTCCAAAAACAAGTGAAGTGCTTAATTTAAAAGATCTTCGTCCTATTAGTATACTCCCTACGATCTCTAAAATTCTTGAGCGTATTATAGCGACCCAATTATCAGATCATCTTATTAAAAATGATATTTTACCTAAATTTCAATCTGGGTTTAGGAAAAACTATAGTTGCGAAACTGCTCTTGCATGCATTACTGATGATATTATCAAGGGAATTGATGCAAATAAAATTACTGTCTTCGTTGCCTTGGATTTTCCAAAGCTTTCGACACGATCAACCATCGGATTTTATATGCTCTACTTCATTATATAGGTCTCGGTGAGAGTGCTGTGAGGTTTTTTGTGAATTATTTGTCTGATAGAACACAACGTGTCAGAGTAGGTAATAAGCTGTCCGATGTGCGGGTATTAGGGGCTGGTGTCCCTCAGGGTTCCGTTCTCGGCCCCATACTTTTCTCAATCTATACTTCATACTTTCCTACTGTACTAAATACATGCCAATATCACTTTTACGCTGATGATAGTCAACTTTACCACTCTTTCTTCATTGATGATAGAAAGAATGCAATAAAAATGATTAATGACGACCTGGAGGCATTGTGTGCTATCTCGGAGCAACACTTTTTAAAGCTTAATCCTGATAAGTGCTCTGTTACTATTTTTGGTAGACGATCTGCTTTGCAAACTGTTAATGATATCACTATAAAAATTCGAAATCATACGTTGCCTGTAGTAGACAGGACTAAAGTTTTGGGATTAACTTTTGATAATCACCTGCGCTTCTCGCAGCATGTCACATTACTGTTGAAATCTTCTTACTGCAAATTGAGAGTGTTATTCAATAACAGACATCTTTTTCATCAAAAATTGAAATTACTTCTATGTGATTCATTAGTGCTGTCTATGTTTACTCATTGCTCGTCTGTGTATGGCCCTTGCCTAACAAAGTCTGATTCAGATCGTATTCAAAGAGTGCAGAAATCGTGTCTGCGCTTCAGTTATGGAATAAGAAGGAGAGAGAAAATCTCACATACCTTAAGATGGGCTAACTGGTTGAGTATGGCGGAACGCCGGGTTTTGCATGCATCCTGCTTTTACTTTAAAATACTAACTTTAATGGTTCCTCCATATTTGTCAGAGAGGGTAAGATTCAGAACAGACACACATAATATTAATATTCGTCACAGACATACTATTGAAACACCACGACATCAGATCGAGACATTTAAAAGATGTTTTTCTTATCAAATTACTAAGGTTATGAACTCTGTTCCTTTTGCATTTCTGCACTTATCTCTACGAATGTTTAAAACTAGATATAAGCAGGTACTTCTTGCTGCTTAGACTGTGTTTCACTTTATACATCTTTCAATCACTACTCTATTTATTCTTTCAGTTTTCCCTCATAACGCTTCAGTCGCTATAAGTATGTAGTAATTATGTACATAAGTTTGTAATAGACGTGTTGAGCTGTTTAATAATCCAAATTTTTTTTTTTTTCTCATCATTATCTTAGAGAGTAGTTTCTTTCCTTTAACGTGTATAACGTTCGACAACGACAGGAATACATTAATAGCAGACTATGTCTGATGTATTCCTTTTGATATATGATATATGTATGTATGTATGTATCAATAAAGTGATTTATTATTATTATTATTATTATCAAACACCACAAACTGTAATAATACTATCTTAACAATTAAATCTTGCTTGACATACTGTGATCTCTTAACTGGAACTCATATACAAAATATTGAAATACATATTTCCTAAATTTTAAGAGTTGTTAATTTCAAAGAGGGGTGCCTTTGTAACGAAAGTCTCAGAAAATTCTTATTTTCTTAATATCAAGTTAGAATGATGGGCTAAACCAATTAGGAGCACCATTTGAATATGTTTTAATAACGTTACAAGTAAAACACTTTAATGAAAATTATCTGCATAGAGCAGTGAATATAATTATATTCAGTGAATAAAAACCTATTTAACTCGGGAGACTTTTTTCTTATAGTTCATATAACCAACACGTATAAAAAGAAGCTGTAGCTGTTTCTCCGGTTAACTGTACTATAACATTTATTAGATACAAAAATTTAGTTGCCTAACTACTGATGAAATTAAAAGAAGTTTATCATATAAAACACATCATTATATAAACACGAATATGGCCGATATTAAGTTATGTATCTATTTCCTATGTTATACATCCTTCAAACAAACAAAAAAATTAATCCAATACAAATCAAAAGTAGCCACTAACGTTATACTGTTATAACCCTGGGAATTGAAAACACAATCTGTGGAATACCAAAAATGTGGGTAATACCTTCCAACTAATAACTTCCTTCATATAATAATTTGTAATAATTGCTGATTAATTCTTTACGTACACAGAAATAACTCTTTCGTAGTCGGTAGTTTTATATGAGAAAAGACAATACATGTATTTAAATCTGCTTTCAATATCACTATAAACTTCTATTATAACTTTTACTAAATACATACAACATTAATAATAATTCAATAATGATAAAATACAATACAATACAATACATACAATCAATACATATGACAATCTTATATTAAATTATCATTGTAACGTGCCTAGGATCCAAATGTCAAATAGGGAAAGAATGATATCAATTAAAGTTCTTTTGTAAGAGAACTCTCCTCTAACTGCTAGAGTTTTTCAGTTGTACCAATTAGAAGTGTGTTACTGTTGCCGATATTTGTCAACTCCATTGATACTGTAGGAGAATTTAAAATATTTCTATAGTCACATGGATATTAGTGACCTTGTGTGCATTATATTATACCGTATATTTACATGCTTAATAGGTTTTAAATCACCCTGAAATGCAGAAACTCTTGTCGTTACGATTTTACCTGTATGTGTACTGCCTTGAGCGAAAGCGAAGAGTTATTGCAATGATAGCAATAGCTTCGGTATCTCTCGTATTATTATACTGTGACAGGCCTGTCCACGAAATAAGATGGCACACTGTACATACACACCACCAGGTTATAAACTTATTTGATATCTACTTCTTCTTCTATTACTTTTTATTGTATCTTTGTTATTTGCATGTCATTGGCAGCTATGTTTGAAGTTAAACATTATCCATCGGAATCAGTGTTAAATTGCTATGTGACTAAGATCAAAATCGGCATGTTAATTAGCAAATACCAGCTTGTACGAAATTATATTCCCGTAAAGGTTAATATTAAAATAACCCAACTTACCCTTTAATTAGCACGGACGCTGACGATAATCACAGTTAATCTTGCATTATTTGTCGAAGTACTAAAGCATAAAGCTGATGCATAACACATACGTCGGTTCAATAGTTCGGTTGATGTTATATACATACTCGTGTGTGTACTTACGTAAAACCGATAGATGCATGTGGTTAGTGTTCGGTGCATAGGTACTACTGATGTTAAAATTAACACGAGCGAGAAAGCACAGAACCTACAGTGTAAAGAGGGCAATATTGCATGAAAGTTCGTCCGTGCTTAATGGGATTGGAATAGATTTGTGATTAGTTTTGTGATTAGCTTTGGGAAGTTAACAACTGCAAAGGTCTTAAAAAAGATACCTACCACAAAATATATTTAAGCAAGCTTTTAGTTTCAATAGTGGAAAATCAGAAAGCTAAAATCCACATTTCCTGTTTAATATACATATATGCAAAATACGTATAATCGAGGGTTGCTAAACTACTCCAAATAAGTAAAACATCTTTAGTCTATATGTTTGATTACTGTCGCGTACAATACACAAGTCTACATAATCTAATACAAATAGATTTGTTTGTTTAGTTGATCAAATTTTCTTTGTCATTGATCAATAATTTAGGCCTTACATGGATAAGAAAGGTTGGTGCCAATCAGGGATGATACATAGTTAAGGTATTTTCGGTCTAATCATGAACAGTCATTTATTTTTGTACATTGAGCAGTTTATATTCTAGATATTCGAAAATGAATATTTCTGCAATGTATTTATTATTAGATAGCACATTTTCCCGTTTAACACAAGTATGTCAGATGGTCTGTCAGTCTGCCATCACAGACGGACAGATACGTCTATTTATCACTCAAGTGAAATTTAAATAATGCTGCATTGTTCAGTAGAACTCGCTTAGTCTATGGAAGTAAGAGAGATGTTTACAAAGTTTTGCTGATAAAATCTTGGTGTTGGACTCGTTTTGAACTTAACCATGGCCAATTGGGCAATTGGTTCGATTTATGTGTAGAGAAAGATTTTGCTAAAAAAGATAACTAAACTAATGCCATATTAGTAATTACAAACACATTCCAGAAATATTCATTACTGAATATGTGGAATATGAACTGATCAATGTACAGGAGCAAATGACATACATTTTAGAATCTGTATCTGATACCTGATATCTTCGCAGATATTATATAAAGCATCTGGAATACTTGTAAAATGTAGCATACTATAAACAGCATTCTATCTTAGTATATGTTACAATCAAACTTACTATCCAAACTACCCTTGATGATTTCATTCACGACCTTCAAAGAACATTAATCTATTTCAGGAACGAAAAGATGTAGCTTTGGAGGGATATTTTAATGTTCTATCCACATTTTTTTAAGTAAATTATAATATAACTCAAAACACTAATTTACAGTCTAAAATTTCTTAGAAAGCAGTGGTTATTCCCTGAAAAGTATGCTATAAAAGTGTATATTAAAATAGCAATCACAGTGTCCAGAATATGAGAGATATTAAGTCTCCATTACAAACAAAATTTTAGTAGGTCCTTTAAAGCTTTTTATATATTATGAAGGACAGTATATAAATAAATTATAACTATTATAAAAGCACAGTAATTCACGTTATCTAGAAAACTCCAACAAAATGTGAATTAAATCCAGATATAATAAGTTTGCTGGCGGAGATGAATCAGAATAAATTTTGAAGCAGCGGTTTAATCAGTTGAGTATGCAATAGGACAAGTCCTGTGATTTGTAGTCGTATACGGGGCATTAAAAATTCCGCCAGATACGTCGCTAGACGGACACAATTTGTACCTGTTGTAATACGTGCTAGGTGAAGGTTGAAATTCCGTACACCACACCAATGTTCACGCAGTATATTTAATAACACAAACAATAATAGACTGATCAATGTATAGAAGCAAATGACTGCCCGTTTACAGAGCCAAAATATCTTCAAAAATATGTATTAGTCCTCCTATATTCCCATCTGAAAATTTTGAAGAGATATATAGCGGAGGGCTAATATCAAAGATGACGATTTTCATGGCAAAAAGTTGACGCACTACGGCATTTTTGTATGATATACTCTGTTCAAGAATTATTCAGGATGTTTCATACTAAATGAAATACCTACATAGCTGCTGCTATTTTTTCATTGGTTATTCAGATAATACTAATAAAATGTTCTGCGTAGAAATAATGTTGGCTGGGCTAGGGTTTCTACCTTATCATGTATTATTATCATTAGCTGCAAGATAGTATTTCTTCTAAAAAAAATTATGTCATGTTGAAAGATCCAAATTTTTTAAATTAGAGGAATATTTTCTAAATAGGGAGATTAAAAAAACGTTATTGAACACATTTCGATGTCAGTAGAATTGTTCTTGCTTCTGCAGTGAATATGTCTGTGGTAGTTTTCAATTTGAAACGTCTGGCAGCTTTAAAAGAATTCAAAATGTCGTTTTGCTAAATGTTTGTGTACCTACTTGAAATATATACTTCTGAGATTAATAGTTTTTTTTCTTGTTATTTCTCTGGGATTCCTTAGTCATTATAAACTTTCAGAAAATGCCGTCCTATATTTCAGTGGCATAACGAAGCGATGGCTTGTCTTTGTTGCATCCTCTATAAGTGGGATACGCGCGCACTCCTTTTGTTGTAAGATGGTAATTGTTAGTTTTTGCTTTATCAACGTTTATGCATTTCTGGCTTATCTACTTATCTATCGGTTTACTGATTTTCATTTATAATAGAATGACAATGATTTCTCATTACTCTATTAAATTAGTTCGTGCAGCACCTAGGGGCACTTTAGAGTCAACTTTGTGGCTCAACGTAATAGCAAGTTGTGTCTCACTATTAAAGGCCGGTTACTAATTAACGTAGTCGGTTTATACTGCAGATTATAGAGCAGATGGATCGATAAAGTATGTGTGATTGGCTATAGATGGCCGAATGAATGTTGGAAATCAACAAATGCAAAATGTTATTAGCTTCACTTTGTTCGCTCCGATCTCTAGTCATTATATAAAGCAAAAGTTGACTATAGACGATTTACTTAGAATGTAAAGTTATTATATGGATGTAGTCACTGTCTAGGAACACCTAATACTTAGGCGTGAAAAGCTTTTACTTTATGAGCTACTTTACCGTCTATAAAGTACCACTTTAAAGTACTAGTACTTAAAAACTGAAAAATGGACTCTTATGTCAGTGTCAAATAAATGTCAAAATCAGCTCAAAACTTTACTATATTATTTGTTGTATACCATTTGCATAAATAGTTTCGTATTGAAACTTAGATTTATTAGATAAAAGTTAATCTCTAGCATTTGCAGCTATTTCTTTTTATAACTTCTTGTTCTGCATTCATTTTGCGATTGAGATCCTGACATTTTTAATAAGTCATTTGACGTTTGTACAATTAACAAAATACTGTCAACAACTACTAATCAGTACCTTACTATCTGTCAGAGGAGTAATAATTTTAATTATTTATTGTATAAAATAGGGTAGTCGAAATTATGTATATAACTCGTACATAAATGTACTTTCTTGTCCTCGTCTTTATTATATTCGACTCGTCCAAGAAAGTACTACTTCATGTAGTACTTGTTACATAAATAGCTATTTTATCCTTTTGGGGAAATGCGTCTTTATTTACGCGTCTTTTGCTAATGTAATGTGGCTGTAAGGCTGTAAGGGCTCTGTCGTTTATCTTTTAGAATTATAAAGTAGCTCTTACAACAAAATATATTTTCGGGATATTCGTTTACAAAATTCTGTTCGTATGCTACTTCTTGCGTTAGTTCCTGATTTGATATAAATAAGAAATTTTGTACGTTATGTTGAAGTTTCTTTATGAATATATTTTAATTTAAAACTAATAATAATAATCACCACATTATAGATGCCTGAACTAGTAATGCCATTTATTTACGTGCTATATTTAAAAGTTGGTTCGCTGGCATTTCAGTTAACCTTTAAACAAATATTCAATATAATATTATACGCAGGAGAATGAAGTAAATAAAAATAAAAGCAATAGTTCATTCTAAAACGCGAATTAATATTTAAATCGTTTGAAAAAAGTTATAACAAATATATTACCACTACTAAATAGGATTTCTGATTTTCTCACAATACAAAATGATACCAAACACCAGACATTGCTCATCGTCTTTCCAGTTTCAATAATAGGCATCAAATTTCATAAACCAATATCTAATTGTTTCGTCCCACGCAGCATATGCTCCATATGCAGCCTGAATTTGACGAGTCAATATAATATAACGAAACTGTTTAGTCTTTTGGTTTTACCACAGTACGTAAGTAATACGTATTAAGAAACAAAAGAGCCAGACTTGTCGTTTGTCTTTGCAGAAGGTAAGTAATTGAAGCCATCCCAGTTTTTACGTACAAGTACGTAAAAAGTGCAAACTGAGATGGCGTCAAGCACAGCTAAACATAAGAAAATTTGAAGCAACTTACATAATGCACGGTTATACAGGTTTTAGGTTCAGATTTTTGCCTTCGATAGTACCTACATTATACAGAATATATACCGAGTATGTTGAGAAGTAGCCATCAAGTTACCAGGGCGGTTTGAAATACCTATGGGAGATAATTGTAGATAAATGTACAAATTAATTCTCGCAGTACATTTAATTTTGCTTCATTGATTAAATATTCCTTTCAATATTCATTTTGCTTTATCGCCAGCAAACGAAAATCTATTTTCGCTTCACAGTAAATTTATTTAAAATTTACATATAATGGAACTACCAAAGAGCTAAGCGAAAACATGTTTAATACTCTTCTGTCACGAACTCTGACTCAAACTGGAGTAGAGTAAAAGAAGGAAGTTTGATCAATTTTACCTTCAAGGTAAGTCGTATAAATAGTTTCCAAATACCGACTATTTTTACGAGCAATAAACATTTTAGTAAGGTAAGCGGAGCTTCCTAACCACGCTACCAGAAAATACGGTGTCATTAATATTAATTAGAAAGCTAAATTAAGATGTATTTAGTAATTATTGTTGCACAAAATTACTTTCTTCTCTTTTTAATAGTCTTTTCGTGGTTTTAAATACAAGTGTAATTTTTTTTAGGATTGTATTGTTTAAGGACTTTTAGACACCTTACTTCTTTCTGCTGTTTTGTGTTAATTTAGTAGAAGGGTACATAATTTTTTTTTACTAAATACCTGTATCATTATCAGACTTTCTTTCTAGAAGAAAGTGGACTTACTACTGAAGCGAACAAGAAGATATGGAGAAATTGTACGAACAATTGTATAAAATTTAGCAACTGACCAGGGTTCTATTACACATACTTCACATTGCTTGTCTATGCAGTTCACTTTTGAGATGTGTAGGTGTGTGTTAATTAATTAATTTTTATAAATCTCTAATCAACTTCTAAAATTAATGAATCTTAATTGTAATTTAAAATACGATGGTTTTACCATCTGATATAAATTTATATCTGTGCTTAGAGAACAATATTTCTGACATATGTACATACGTTAAATTTGTTGTAAATATCAGTAGATATAAATTTCTAAGTATAAAATTCTGGTTTAATTGAGTAGATTGTTTCCTCCAAAATGAATACCGTATACGAATATTTTCGAAAAGGTTAGTAAGGATTATTTTTAGTACTAGGAGTCATTTCCCTTCAATGCTAATAACTTTTCATATCCGTTGTAGGAATCTCTCTAGAACAAGAAAAACTGAAATTGCAATCATCAAAACAGTTAGATAAATGAATTTTAATTCTAAGACTATGGCAATGTCAATGATTGATACCTTGATCTGTTTTTCTAAATAACTCAGAAAGTCGATTTAGGTACAAAAAATACACGGTCTACCAAGAAGAACGTCGAAACTTTAGCATGGAACATAAAGAATATAATTAGAAATAATTCCTCTTCTTTGTCCTTCTCAAATATGTTGGGAAGGATTTATTTGTCGGGCTGTTGTGCTTCCTAAAAAAAATTAAATACACATCTGTTTAGCGTTCGGTAATTTTATCTACATCGATTTATAAACGAGCCGGTAAAAAGGCACACATTATAACAACTGAAAAACGAAGAAATGTATACTAGATTAAATATTTCAATACATTCTGCGCTCTACTACATAACATGCTCGAAACTAAACACAAAGTTTATCTGTTACCAAGTGTTTAAGCGGTAAAATTTTACGTCTCCATATTTTGGTGTTGTCAAAATCAAAATGGCGATTGGAATTCAATTGATGTTTTTGTAGAACGGTAATGTCTCCTTATAAAAAAAAGTTCACTATTATTATTATCAGTTTTGTGTGCTATGGCTATACCATAACGTCTACATTGCTTTTTTATTTTTTTCCATAAGTTTTGAACATATGGAAGAACTACAAATTCAATGGTTGGGATTATGTTCGTCTTTTTTATTTTATTTGTGTTTAATATATCTTTTTAGTATTTGATGTTTGAAACCTGAATTAATTAGGTGCCTAGGGTAGCCTTTTTGACTAATAATGTGTCTTACATTTTTATTATTTCTGGGCGGAATTCGATTTCTAAAGCAAACTGCAACTTACTCCGGTAGGCATTCAATTTCTCTAAAATTAGTTTTTATATGCTGATTGGTACTTCAATCGACTGCATATCGTTCAAAGAAAGATTCTTTTTTATTATTGTTTGCTCGGTCTTCCATAATTAATTCTGGTATTGCAGAGAAGATGGGAGACCCCACGGCGTAACTATAATTTTGTTTAAACAATTAAACAGTCCTTCCATAAAATCCTTTAGTGGTAAATTTGTATGATGCGTAATTAAGGTCTATTTTTTGTTTACTATGTCTATTGCAAGATTAGTGGGGATACTTGTATACACTGAAACAACGTCCAAAGAAATCAGATGGTAATTATTTGGTAAAGTGAGATTCTCTATAAATTCTTTAAATTGCGTTGAATGTTTAACGAAGTACTGATTTTGATGTATTAAATTTTTGATTATGTATGATTTTACAAAATTTATAAAAGTGTGTTTAAACACCGGATACGGTTTGTCTCATGGAGTAAGTTGGCATGCACTATATGTGGATATTAAACCTTCTTGTTCCTACTTTTTGATGAGGGAGTTATTTTGTGTTTGCAAATTGGCGGTGGGATCACTTTTTAATTCAGTAGAAGTACTATTATCATTAAATAATCGTAACACCTTCACTTATGGTCGAACCATGAATTCCAAATTCTATAAATAACAGAACCAATATTTCACATTTATCAAAACTTTATCATTCTATATTGTAATTTTGAATAAATATGTATTAACTATGTTTATGACTAGCGCTACTCCTGTACATAATAGTACCACCATCAATGTGTGTAGTAATATGGCCATGCGTCGTATTCAGATCCTTGCAATATTTTTACGTAAATTTGTGGAAAAATTTTACCTTTAAACACTTAATAATAGATAGTTTTTATATTTACTTTCGAGCACGCTACGTAGTAGAACACAAGCGTGTATGTATTCAAGTATTTTATAAGGTATTAGGCAATCTATATTTTACCGATTTTCAGTTGTTATAATTTGTACAACTAGATTCTAAAGTTTATAAATCGTTTCTGATAAAAATAAAAAAAATTACCGAAAGAAAATGTGTATTTAATTTTCTTGCGAAGTATAAGAGGCAGCTATGACAAATAAATCTCTCCATAATACATATTTATAATGTGATATTAGTCTTGAATATATGATTTAAATGACATGTTATGCTGACATAAGCGGACTCATTAAATCTAATTTCTGATTACTTTGCTTACATACCAGGTGGTTAATTTTGTTAATTTGTGCGTGTAACATATGCCTTAAAGTTACTAATAGTTTATAACTTATTGCTGTAGGTCCGAGACTTGAAATAAGATAGATAGATAAAAGTCCACGTGTGGTTTGCATTTCTGAAAATGACTCGCCCAAGAAAATTTTATTGCAAAATGTTGATGATGTGTTACATATGTGACACCGATTTGTTAAAAGAAAACATTGTTAAAGTTAATATTTATTATCTACAGCCATACATGTTCCATTAATAGAAGCCTATAGCCCCCGCCAATAAAAGTAATGTGATTTTCATGTTGGTATTCAAAAAAATATGGGTCAATTACATCATAAGGTCAGAAATCGCACTAAATAGTGATATTTTCACAGTGGGCAGGTAATTCGTAAATCGTTTGAACCCATTAGCCAAGATTCTAGAGTCTTTCTTATTTATGTACTCACTAGCCAGAAATATACTTTATCAAAAAATAATATTTTTGAAACAAAATTAATTACTTAATCGGAGCTTTATAGAGGTTTAGATAAAGATCATGATGTAAAATTATTCACGTAGTCATTTGAGAACTGGACAACCACTAACCTAACGTCGATAATTTAAACAGTGTTCTGACACTCTTAGTGATAAATCCTGTATTATCTCAAGCAATAAGTGTATGTTTAACTATACATCCTGTGTATAATGACCTTCACCACCCGTATAAATGAATTAGATACTATACGTACCCTATTAAATGAAATACATACTTATATTAGATTTCATCGTTAATATCGCTAATACAAAGAATATCAGAAGAGGAACATCAATTTCGTTCCCACCAAGTTAAAACTCCAGCTGTGATTAATTATATCATTTTTGCTAAACCTCATCACGTCATCACACACACAGACATTTATACAAAATGTCCGAATGGTTAGAGTTTGCTACATTTTGTTCTTGAAAGCGTATTTCTTATCGCTTCTGAAAACCATTAGTCGAAGTAAGCGCTCGTTTCCTATAAATCATTCATAGTGTAGTTCGTCCCGTTCCCGCTTGTACAGCAGACAGACAGCGGCGTTACAAATCAATAATTTGGTCTCGGTCTTCATTTCCGGATTACTCCTCCGCATTTCTACTTTCCTGGTCAGAAATGATCGGTAATCATCAATACGTGATTGGTTTTGTCGTTGCAGAAACAGGAAAGGGAAAACAATAATTTTCTTCTTTCTTTTCGCTACATAATCGTACTAACTATTATGGTTTTCGGCTGTATAGGTCTGTAGAAAAAGTGACAGTAAAGTTAACATGAAAGAATTGAACGCAGTTCATGTATTAGTTGCTCAGCGATAAATTAATATAGATTAAAACTAGCTACATTCAGACAAAGGAAATTAAAGTAAGAATATGCTAATAAAAAGTGACGAAGCTGTAAATAGAAATATAGAATACATTTACATCTTTGCTATAACATACAAAATGGAAGGAACAGCGTATGAAAGATTAAATAAACTGAAATATTCATATATAAAGTTCACAAAAATTGTCAATAAAATGTCTTTCAAGACGGAAACATGGATATGAACTCATATGAATGAATATATATGAAATCATATATTTTTTTGTTTCTATTTTTACAAAATTGTAATCTTTAGTTATTTTCAGCAAAAATACTATCACTTTAGTCACGCTGTTGTACAAAACTCTGTAAAACTTACAACAAAGTCCAAATGTATTTCCGTATGCGGCAACGGAAGTAAACCATCGAAAAAATATAATAATTTGTGTTATAATAGTTAGTAGTTTTTTGGGCATAGCATTACAACCATTATTCATCTATACAATATGACACTGCACCGAGTTTAAATTTTCTAAAAGATGTTATATACAAAGTAAGCTAGTTTATTTATACCTGATAGATATTGTACTACTATTTCGTCGGTACTGCATAAAATTTAGCTAAGTATTACATCCCTGTTTATATTGCAATTTCCGTACCAAGTATAGTAGTTTGGTAGAGAACTACAGTACTTATGTGAGTGAATATCAATATTATTTTCCGCAGAAAAACTGATGCTCGTTGGGCGTATGCGGATATGTAAATGATGGAGACGCAACGACATGAATTCGAGATTTGATTTAATATTCCGCTCTTTATTGACTTGGATCAATGGTTACGCTGACTTCGCTTGCTCCAGAAATTATCAGTGTTATGTTTTAAATTGAGTTATACTTTTAATAAACCTAGCTTCAATTTAGTAAGTAATATCTGGTTTCAAAAGTATATTCACGAAACGAATTCACAGTATATTGCAAATCAGCAATTTATTAAGTTAAGAGGAAATCTTATGATATTTGAATAAACAACCAGATAAAGAACTATTGAAAATGTATTATAAGTGTTCGTGATATGTATCCACATGTCTGAAAAGGTGGTAGGTACTGAAATTAATAGAGGCGATAATAGATTTTTATAACAGTGTTAATTGTTCAATAGATTATATTTGCTAATTGAATATTTGAATGTCTTGCGCAAGTTGTAGCTAAATACTATAACTGAAATTTAATATCACTTTCACAGAGCAGAAATACTGTTATATGGTTAATGTCATGCTGATATGATATACATATATTGAATTGCAGAAATATAAATGAGCAAGCATTTTACATCACACATTTAACGTCATAAATATCCATGACGTGTGTCGGAATTTATTGCAGTCCTATATAGTAATAACTACGAGCATGTAGGCTACTGCATCCTGCCGATTGAAAACGATGCAAGGCGGAAACGGAATAGAAATGAAAGATATGAAATTCAACGAAAAATAAAATGGAACATACATAAAAACGACAGAAATAAGAAGCTAGAAATGTTTGTAGATTAGGAAAGATAAATTTATATGAGAGTAGAATTGAGAAGCTGGTTCTACGACATTATTAAATCCCTTAATATTAGTGGAAATTTTTTGCGAAAAAAGATAAAAACTTTCAAATATACAATTGTTGAAAAAATTGAGTTCGTGTTCTCTTTTAATCAAAAGGGAGTTTATGTTTCAAATGATTTGAGAACTATATAAGAAAACCATTAAATGGTATTATTAAATATTGCATACATTGCAAACAAAGCACCTGACCACCAGCATTGTTCTTTCAGTATTCTTGCTTCTCAATAAATCTCGATAAACTAGAAGAATACCATATTTTTTGGCATTTATGGAAAATTGACGTTGGAAACTATACTCTTAACATTGAAGTTGAGATATGATGCACTTATTTCTGTAGACTTCTGGATGTAATTACTTAAATGTTCACTAAATTGAGTTGCAGACAGGACATTTAAAAATGGAGAGGTGCAAAGATTTTTCATCAAAGAAGTACTACGACTCGTTTGAACAATCAAAGTAATGTTCCTCTGTAAGGTACAAAGAAATCTAACTAGTATTAAAATTACTGTTATAGTTGTTGTCAGAAAAGCTTATGAGGGTTTTATCAAACCCTGAATGGTTTAGAACTGGCCGCGTGAAATTTATTTGAAGCAGTCGTAGACACTGCCCTAATTTTAAAGTAATCTACAGACTACATTAAATTTGACTGATATATTACTAAGTTGGCTATGTTAGATATATACATACGTTTCAAAATACTCCTGTGTGACTGAGAAAGACAACTTCAAGGTTAGTTACCGTATTGTTAGTTATATATTCCTTTATTATGTTATGGTTATTTTGTACTTGTCTGCACTTACGCTCATAGAAATCTAAGTAAGCAAAATGTAAAAGTCAGTTGCGCACTAATGCTTGTAGATAATGATAGATATTGATTATATTTGGAATATTTATAACAAATTCTATTCGCATTAAACTATAAATCAATTGCTCACATAATCGTAATTTGTTATTTAAGAATGTATTATCATCTGTTGTAGGATTGTGTTTCCAAAGATGGTCACCTATCATTACATTGATCAACATAATTAGAATATAGCTTTGGCTAACTGCAACGTTTCATCGACAATCTTAATTATTTATGCCATATTTGAATGGCTCATCCAAAGTGTTTTCCTACCGATATTTTTAACTTATCTAATTAGCACCAATAAAACATAAACAGTAGCAGACTATTTACTATTAATGGAATTGGCGTATTCGTTATATAAACAACGTAATTATGTATGAACAATGCATGTCACTATTAATAGCGGTGTGGGTCCACGTCTTCGCATTAAATATAAAATTTTCGACGATTGTTAAACTAGCTTATTAGGTACTGCTACAGCTATGAGATTTTCTATCTGAAAAGTTAAATCCCTGACTTCCAGTATTAAAACATTCTTCTAGTCTAGCGTAATATTTGTAAATTTCTTGTCGGGTAACTTTTATTGGTAATTAAAATTATCGTTGCTTTAAATTTTTTCGACAACGTTCATTATTAGTTAATGTCAAGAGCTGTCCTAAGAAACTGAATTAGATGGGCATCTTTAATTAAAAGAGGAAATTATTAAAAATGAAGACATTAATTTGTGCCTTTAAAAAGAGAAAATATTAATTACAGAACTTTCTTCGCATTTAATCTGTAGTTCCAAATCTCATTCCGACAATCTTTCTCTTCAGTGTTGCTATTTTTCACAGATGAATATTTAATCGCTAGTAACAATTTAGACATTTTTATAGTGAAGAAACCTTATACAATTTGATATATAAAAATAGTAGTGTGTGAAGTATGTAGATATATTGAAGAAATAAATTAAATTTAGGTATTATAAAGTGAGTAAAGAAGTAAAATAAGTAATTACGTTTTCTAGGTTATACGCCTTATGTTCATGTTTTTGATTATATACAGCGTCCCCCCGAATTAGAAGTTTACAGACTTATAGTCATTATTTGTATTTCGAACTTACGGCATGCATATAGTTTTGTATGATAGTTTTAGAGAAAATATTTCTGATGCAATTGTATTTCTACCAACCTTTTCACTTTAAAATAAAATGCTATATTTTATTTGTGATTAATTTAAAAAATACTAACATTTGTTTCGTCAAGAATAAGAGTATTCTACTTTCCAGTTTGTATTTGACAATCAAGCTATCGCCTATAGTTAATCCATAATTTTGAAAATTATACAAAGGCGTTGTTTTGCAAAATATTTTATATTTATAACCTATTATATCGAAAACAAGTATACATGCACAAGTATCACAAAGAAAGCACTGGCCTATAAATGTTGGAAAGATTTCCGCTTACTCCAAGACATTTTCATAAATGAAAATTGACCATATTTTTTAATTTGATATGCATACAGCGTCTCTCAGGATTGATGTTACAGGAGGTGTGCGGAACTCAAAATCTTTGAATCTCAATTTGATATTTTGTAAGTAAGCTCTGCTTGGTTTGAAACTTATCTCTAGTATACTTTCGAGTCTGTAAAATCACGTAAGTCTTGGCAGCTGAGCAAGATCTATTTCCGTTTCAGGTAAAGTACCTTTCCCGTTCACAGTATGCTAAAATATTACTAAGAAAAGTTATTCAGAATGACAAACTTTGGGTCTATACAAAATTTGAAGATCTACCTACTTTGATTAAGTAGCTTTTTTTAGATCCAAGTGTTTTATAAAACAAAAATTCGTAGAACATTGAACAGCAGAAAAGTATTTATTTATTTATTTTGATTGCAGGGCAATATTATTATTACATTTTGTACACTTAATTTGTGAATAAATATAATTTTATTTTATTCAATCAAAAAAATAATGATTTAATCAAAGTAAATAGATCTTCTTCAAATTTTGTATACACCAACAGTTTGTCATTTTGAGCAACTTTTCTTAGTAATATTTTGGCATACTGTGAACGGAAAAGGTACTTTACCTGAAACGGAAATAGATCTTGCTCGGCTGCCACGGCCTACGTGATTTTACAAACTCGAAAGTATACTAGAGATAAGTTTGAAATCAAGCAGAGCTTACTTACAAAAGATCAAATTGAGATTTTTAGTTCCGCACACCTCTTGTAACATCAATCCTGGGACACGCTGTATATCATGTTCTGGAAATGCTACTCTTACTTTCTATTATATAGTTTAATTTTCATATTGGTCTCATGTAGAGCAGATTTCTGATTGCGCCATAAATCAAAAACCACGAGGTTAAATTTAGGGACCATTTTGCAGCCTGAAATAGTTAAACGCCATCCAGATTTGTGGAAAAGACATTTTGAACAGCCTGCATAAAAATGGATCGGTAGAAATTCAGATAATCAAGCCAAAGCATTAGAAACTGTAAAATTCAATTTCGAGTTGTATTGGAGTGCCATAAGAAGATCCAATAACTGGCGGAACGTCACTGCACTATTTTGACATGGGTAACAAGGCACTCTGGGATCAGAGGTAATAAAATATCTGACATATCTTTCATTCATGAGCATCAAAAGTTTTGCGGAAGTCTCTGTAAAACTGTTGGATGTCATTCAAATAAGAACAGACTTTGCAAGACAACCTGTATGAACTGAAACTAGACATTGGATAAGTACGTACACTCGGTACGACTTAGTCTTCGAACGATTTTAATAAGGTAACTCATTAAAATCGAAGACTAAGTCGTACCGAGTGTACATGCACGAAAAACCCGAGCTGTTTGCAGTAACCAAATGTATTTTGTTGGCATATATTTTGTTAAGAATACTATACGCATAGCTATTTTAACTGAATACTAAATCAAAATTTGTTATTAGCAAACATATTATTTTGTTAAAGAATTTACGTGACGCAACAAAATAATTCGGTAAAATACTCTTGTTAGCAACCACAATGTGCCCTTTTATTGGTTGCTATTCAATTTTTGTTATAATTATAAGTTTTTTACATATGTCAACATAGTTATACGTGACTTGTGCGTTCCTGTTTTTATAATAAAGTATCTTACGTAAAAATACGTCCAATTTTCCTGAATGCAACGAAACGCCAGTGCATTAATATATATTTATTGCTCTGAAAATTGAAGCAGTCCACTGCAGTCGTTTGCTGCATGTTAGTCTTATTCAGCATTCTGGATCATTCAAAACATTTTGGTCCTTCGAGCCGGATGTTTCGTTTATGTAATGGAAGGAAAATTTAGAAGAATGAAGATAGTGGACGCAGTTACGTCTTATCTATAAATCATTACGTCACAGTAAGTGTTATAGCCTTTCGCTATCGACTTTGTAAGGGTCGTGAATTTTTATAATTTCTCGCGTGTAGTTTCATACGTTTTTTATATTCAGAAACACAAATACGCATTTCACACTCACAAATATAGTTCTTTTGTTGTTGACATATGCATATTTGTAAAGCAATTTCTTTTTGACGGTTCAAGTCACTTGCGTGTCATAATCAAGGCATTTTTTTTGTAGTTTTAAAGCACGAAACTACTGTACCATAATAGTGGCATTATTTTTTGCTATCCTCTAGTGCGTCTGTTTTACTATTTTTATGTATAGTTCTTATCAGTCTCGTCTTTTTTAAAAAATTCTCTAATTGCACATACAATTATTTCAAGTTCTTGTTTTATTTTGATTTCGAAATGGGTCCTAAAAGGAGCAAATATAACAATGACGCCAAGATCTACATTATGAGAGCTCAATCGGTAATGGATACATTTACATCCTTTAAAAATATTGTCGACGAAATAAAGTCAAATATTGAAATTATTCCAGATATATATGAAATCAAAATACACATGGACTTAGTTAAGCAAACTTTGAACGAATATCGTCAAATCTTTGAGCAGTGTACAGTTAAAAATGTGTATCTCGATGAATTTCCGACAGTATCGGAATTCACTCAAGATTACATCAGATTATTGGCTGACGCTGCACGTATTTTACAAAAGGATGAGATAAATTCTAAGGAATCGAACATTAAAACGGCAAGTACGCATTCCATCAATAGCGCCGTAGATAACTCGAATTCGCGTGAGAATGTCAAAATTACCTTACCTAACTTTGGTGGCAATTCTACCAAATTTAGGAATTTCATTGACACTTTTGACGCATTGATTGACAGAAATAGTGAACTGTCAGCGATTGAGAAATTTTTATATTTAAAAAATTGTTTAGTTGGTTTTGCAGCTCAAATAGTTAAAGATATGCAATCTACCGAGGCTAGTTATGAGCTTGCAAGAGAATTATTAAAAGAACGTTTTCATAATCGCAGATTATTAATATTCAGTCAATTAGAATCATTATTTGAAGCACCAGCTTTAGGTAAAGAGTCACAATTAAGGGAATTTGATGACAAGTTTATTGCTCATTGTATAGCTATTGAGAATGAGGTCAACGATCAAGAGTATAAAGCTGCAATGCTGGCTTATGTTGCGCAGAATAAAACGGATAGTCGCACTTCACACGCGTTCACAAAGGCTTTTCCTAAGAAAATTCCTTCTTTAAAGGAAACAATTGATTTTCTTTCGACGCGTTGCGATATTGTTAGTGATTCGCGTATTAGTCAGAGTAAGAATCAATTTAGTAAAACTTCAGATATAGTTAAAAGATCACCTCGAACCGCTCACGCATTATCGCAAGTTATTGAAAAATCTTGTTTAATATGCAAAGAGGAACATTCAATTCCTCAATGTCCTTCTTTCTTGGGCACGTCAGTGAGAGCACGGTACAAAAAGGTTAAATCTTTAAAGATTTGTTTTGTTTGTTTATTGCACTTTCGTGCAAAATTGCAAATCTTCTGTTAATTGCAAATATTGTAAAGATACATCATTATTTACTTTGTTTTCGCCAAGAGCGCAATGGTAGTCCTTCTGGTAATCGTACACGTAATCATTCATCTCGCAGAGAAAACTGTGAACCTGACAATTCATCTGTTGTATGTAACTTTTACAACAATTCCGAGATTCTTTTACCTACCGTTCAACTAAAAGTTTCTGGATATAATGGTAGCATCACAGTGAGAGCACTTCTCGATTCTGGTTCACAAAGTAATTTTATTTTATTATAACTTTGTAACAAATTAGGTTTATCTTATTCACCAATCGACGTTAAACTTAATGGTATAAACTGTTTCTGCTTGCTCTAAATATACATACTTGAGAATTTCATCAACAACTGGTAGGTATGAAACAAAGTTAAAATGTTTAGTGATACCTAAAATCGCAAATCCTTTACCTCGCATTTCGTTTGACAAGAGAGCGCTAAAGTTGCCTAATCATATTAGGTTAGCCGATACAGATTTCAACAAATCAAGCAATATCGACATTCTTATAGGTTCTCCCACATTCTTTGGTATTATGTTACCTGACAGGATTTCGTTGGGGAAGTCTAAGCCGATATTACAGAATACTTCGCTAGAATGGGTAGCCATAGGTCATTTACCTACTTGCTGCTTGCCTAAAGTATCGTTGTTGAGTAATCCAGCCCTCTCTACGAACTGTTGTCTTTTGAAAGGGGACCCATCTCTGAGAGAATTAAATCAAAACTTGATTAAGTTTTGGGGAACAGATAGTATCAAACCTCCTTCCAAGTTATCCTCTCTGTCATCAAAAGAGAGATTTTGCGAAAATTATTTCTTGGATACAGTTAAAGTTGATGATACTGGTCATTGTATGGTCGCCATTTCATTTAATAAAGATTTAGCTTCACTTGCAGAGTCTAAAAGTATTGCAAAGCGCAGTCTTTTGGAATTTAGAAAAACGTCTTCATAAGGATTTTCGTTTGTTGCAGTATTCTGAATTTATGTCCGAATATGAGCACATGGGTCACATGACAAAGGTTTCAAGGGAGCCATCCTCCTCTGATACCTCATTTACAAAATCAAGTGTTATAAATACGTACGACGGTCCAATTGATACAGCTGATATTCCTCTTCAATATATTCCTCATCATGCTGTAATAAGAGAGTCGTCATTAACTACTAAGCTTCGTGTGGTTTTTGATGCTAGTTGTAAATCCTCCTCAGGCGTTTCTGTTATTGATACTCAGTTAGTCGGACCTCAAGTTCAGGATAATCTGTTTGACATTTTACTCAGATTTCGTTCACACGAGGTAGCTCTTTGTGGCGATATAGCCAAAATGTATCGTATGATTAATGTCAGGCCTTCGGAAACGAAGTTTCAGAATATTTTGTGGAGAACTAATCCTACTGAACCACTACATACGTATCATTTGAATACCGTCACATACGGCACGGCTTCAGCCAACTTTTTAGCCACCAGATGTTTGCGTTATGTTGCCGATCTACATAAAGATACCTTCCCAGAAGCAGCTGATGTTATATGTACAGATTTTTACATGGATGATCTCTTATACAGCACAAATTCTATAGAGCATGCGCTTCAAATTAAGCGCGAAATTTCTTCAATTCTCGCTTCTTATGGCTTAATTATTCGAAAATTCCTATCTAACAAATTGGAAGTTCTTAATCAATCACTCGCCGAAAACATCGACTTCTCGACAGTTCCGATCGGCAAAAGAACAGATTCCAAAATGCTTGGTCTCCATTGGGACTCCGAAAAGGATCTGTTATTTTGCAAGGCTGAATTTCCAGTGCGGTCTTCTAAAGCTACGAAACGCAGTATTCTCTCATCTGTATCAAACATTTTTGATCCTTTAGGTCTGTTTACACCTCTAACGGTAAGAGGTAAACTTTTAGTCCAAGCTTTGTGGCAATTGCGTCTGGATTGGGACGATCCCGTTCCCGCAGACATAGAAGCAGAATGGACAAAGCTTGAAGCTCAATTTCAATGTTTGCATGAACTTAAAGTTCCACGTTGTCTTTTCTCATCTTATGCAGAAATTCAACTGCATGGATTTTCTGACGCTAGTTCTGTGGCATATGGGATTTTTCTATATGCACGATGCATCACTTCTGATGGTCGTATATTTACCAATTTACTAACTTCCAAATCGCGTGTCGCACCTTTGCGCACCATTACAATTCCTAGGCTAGAACTCTGCGCTGCAGTCATGCTTAGTGAATTGACGGAGAAGGTAATTGGTACAATGCAATTAAGGTTTCATCGTATTGTTCTTTGGACTGACTCTCAAATAGTTTTGAATTGGATTAATTCTTATCCAAACAAATACAAGGTTTATGTAGGTAATAGAATAGCTGTTATTCAAGAATTAACCGATGTTAAGATTTGGCGCTATGTAAAAGGTTGTAATAATCCTGCGGATATTGTGTCACGCGGTGCTAAATTAACCGATCTTCAAAATCCGTATACTCTTTTTGGTACACTGGTCCACCATTCTTAGCTTCCCCTGAATCCACTTGGGATCACTTAGATTTTCATATTAATCCGAATGAATCTTTAGAAAGCAAAACCAAAAGTATCGTATCTAATATATCTACTATTCATTCAGATGCGTTATTTTCTACCGTGAGTTATTGCAGTGTGGTGCTCAACAATTGTTGTACAATATTCGGGAAAAGTATTGGCTTATCAATGGTAGAAATTTATTCGAAGTTGTGTGATTTGTTTTGAGGCCAAACCAGTAGCACAACATCCGTTTATGAGCGACTTGCCTAGTGCTCGATTGCAACGAGTTTATCCATTCTATAACACTGGTCTGGACTATGCTGGTCCTGTTCTCATTAAGGATAGACGCACTAGGGCCGCT
This sequence comes from Holotrichia oblita, assembly GCA_023690525.1. NCBI lineage: Eukaryota > Metazoa > Arthropoda > Insecta > Coleoptera > Scarabaeidae > Holotrichia > Holotrichia oblita. The sequence goes on along the minus strand of CM043015.1, from coordinate 168,703,045 downwards.
AAATTATATAAAGCTTATATTTGTGTTTTCGTGTGTTTGACTACACGGGCCATTCACTTAGAATTGGTTACTTCTGCTACAACGGAAGCTTTTATTAGTACTTTAAAGCGGTTTATTGTACGTCGAGGGAAACCTCACTGCATTTTTAGTGATAATGCTACAACTTTTCGCAGTGCAAAAAATAACTTAGATTCACTTTATAATTTATTGCATAACAGTGACTCCTCAAATATGTTTATACCATTTTTGATCAATCAATCTATTGATTGGAAATTTATTACTCCACAGTCACCTCATTAAGATGGCATGTGGGAAAGTGGTGTGAAATGTGTAAAATATCATTTGAAAAGAATTTTAGCTAACTCAAACTTAGTTTTTGAAGATTTTTATATGACATTAGTTGTGATTGAAGCTGTATTGAATTCACGACCCCTCTCCTATCTCAGCTCTGACCCCAAGGACCCTATTCCTTTAACTCCCGGTCATTTTCTCATTGGGCGTTCTTTAAGAGCTTTACCTGAAAGCGATGTATCGAATATAATGCAGAACCGCCTTACAACTTATCAGAGAGCTCAGCAGTTAATGGAGAATTTTTGGCGTCGACGGAGTAAGGAAGTAGTAGCAGATTTGCAAAGGCGGAACAAGTGGTTTCAACATTTGCCTGATGTGGTTAAAGTCGATTCTGTAGTGTTAATTCTAGACGAAAATGCACCGCCTCTACAATGGACATTAGGCAGAATTACCGAGCTTCACCGCAGTAAAGATGGAGTCCTTAGATCTGCTTCTATTCAATTACATAATGGAAATAGAGTGCGTCGATCTGTACATCGTTAATGTACATTACCAAGTGACGTTACTGATTAGTTTTTGCTTATACACATGTATGCTCATTTTATTTTTATTATTTTTCTTTTGTATTGTTGAAACCTTTGGTTGAATCTCTGGTTTCAAGTCCTGGTGCTTGTTAGCAACCACAATGTGCCCTTTTATTGGTTGCTATTCAATTTTTAATTTTTGTTATAATTATAAGTTTTTTACATATGTCAACATAGTTATACGTGACTTGTGCGTTCCTGTTTTTATAATAAAGTATCTTACGTAAAAATACGTCCAATTTTCGTGAATGCAAGGAAACGCCAGTGCATTAATATATATTTATTGCTCTGAAAATTGAAGCAGTTCACTGCAGCCGTTTCCTGCATGTTAGTCTTATTCAGCATTCTGGATGATTCAAAACAACTTTCTTGACGTAATGGTAAACAAATAAAACAATGGTTTCAACAAAATCTCTTTGTTGTTTTTAACCAAGTTTATTTGTTTTAAATAAACTTCGTTAAATTAAAGAAAATTTTGGAACTAAATTTGTGAATATTTGCTAAATTCAATTAAATATTTAGTTAAAACACTTAAATATAGCCAACAAAATTATTTGTTACCAACAACTATATATTTGTTTGCCCATATTCAACCATAAAATTTGGTGAATGCAAGTAAAATTTGTTTGGGCAAACAATCCAGTCTTTCCGTGTGGCATAGTGTTAGTGAACTGTTTCCTATGTAGAAACTACGGGAATACGGAAGAAACTCCAATCCATCTGATTGTCGCCTGCCCAGCACCGAACGTCGAACTTTTCTGTACGGAATGTATGCACATTTAAGTTCGTGGTAAATGAATTTTGTACTGGGTCAAAATGTATTATAGTGATGAATACAGTTACGCAACTCGTACAAAAGCATTGGGGAAAGTCAAAAATTCACCTAACGCATTGATTACAATATTTTCATCACCGTTAAGGGATTTTTTAACCATTTGACATTCTTACATTTTCCAGCAAATGCCGCAAACTGTTCTTTATTTTTTCAGTTTTTTTTTTATTATAGCAGACAGAGGTAGATAGCACTCGTTAAAAGCAGATGTTTTTACGAATTATTTATTTGGATGCCATGTTTGTAAAACTAGAAGTAGCACATACTTTTATTCCCCACAAAACAAATTTAAATTAGAAAAAACGGTGGGATCGTCTCTGTATTTGCGTACTATTTGTAAATTATATTATATCAAAGAAGAATCTGCTTCAAAAGAATCGAGAGTTATAGTGGAACGAAGCATTTACCGAAGAGTAAATTAATTGTCAGCACATTTTGTTGGCATATGCTTTGGGTTTCTAATCTAAAAAAATTTATACTTGCTACTAACTGAACATGATTTAGATAGTCAGTACTTTGTTATTATCGTACTGATATTTTGGTTGTCTCAAATTCATGCTAATTCTTAATTCTTCGTCTTCTTTTACCTTGAAGAATTCGTATGTTTGTTATTTCTATAAAACGAGGGGAAAATGTATTAGAGGTTAAACGTATATTGGTTTGCAATATGAAGAGATGGGATTCAGCTACTGAAATATGAAAGAATAGAAGAATAGACTATTAAAAATAAATCAAACTTTATGCATACGTAACTTATAAGAAGTAATGAACGAAATAATTATAACACTCTTCAAAGAAATTATTTTTTTGATTGAATAAAATAAAATTATATTTATTCACAAATTAAGTGTACAAAATGTAATAATAATTACCCTACAATCAAAATAAATAAATAAATACTTTTTCTGCCGTTCAATGTTCTACGAATATTTTTTTTTATAAAAACAAGAAATAAAAATTTCAAGTCGCCGGTGGACGTGTATCATAATCATCCGAGTATGCCAACCAATCCTTGGAAAAAAGTAGAAATTGGTAGAAATGTCAGAACTTACGAACGTTTTGAATGTTCGATATTATACATTTAATGAATAATAATTAACGCCTTTGCAGGAAACATTTCCGTTACGGAATGTAACACACAGTGAGACTCCTTCCATTTTAATTATTATTAATTATTCACAGTAGGTGTAAATAATACCTAATGTATTAATTTGCTACACCAACATCTGTTAAATACACATATTTATCTCTAAGCATATATGTACATACATACCATTTTGTTTCAAACCGAAACCATACTTAATTATTATAAGTACGGTTTCAACGCAAAGTTTCATATTTGTCAAAGGTATTTTACGTTTACAAAGTAACTACAATTTCTACGAGTTTGATGAAAGACGAGAAAAATAAATCTGACACACAAATTACATTAACGTAAAAGCAAATCAAATCTCTGCAATCTTCCCTTTCAGGGGTAATTGTATTTCTCAAGACTTCAGAATCTTCTTTGACTAACTGTAAGTAAAACTTTTCCCATTCACTGCAAGAGACCTTTACAAAAAATAATACGGTGACGTTGAAATACTGATAGAGAGAACATCGTATTAAATAAATTTGATAGGTTCGTTTGATTTCTAGCGAGGTAAAGGATCAAGAGATACGATGAAAAGCAACCCCTGGGCTGCTCGTTAACTACAAATCAATTTCTCCTCGACTGATGTTGTTATTTGATAAATTGTGCGTATTTATTTAATTTGCTTAAATGGAGCTAGTCTAACAGTTTAATTAGATGTGTACTATACACTCATTCACTAGCAATTTCCTTCCTACTTGTTATTAGTGTCTAGTTCTGCGTTCATATCCTCTCTTGCCAAGAAAACTTTACAATATTTGTTTAATTTGCAAATACTACCACAACAACCTGTAACTAATTAATTATGATATAACTTTAGATATGTGAATGCAATATTCATACTTATAAAGGAATTTGAACACTGTAAGTTGTTTAGCTTAGTAGCACATTTTGCCCAGAAAAAACAAACGTTAAAATGAAATGTCACCGTCAATGATCCAATAACCCAATAATGCTTTTTACAGAAACAGATAGATATAAACTAGCAAACTAGTTTACCACTGCGGCCATCGACCCGTTAATGTCAATATTAATCTTATTTTTTAACGGGTCGATGGCCGCAGTGGTTAGGCGGCTGACTATTGTTGTGAGAGGACGATAGGCGCCGGGGTTCAATTCTCTGGAGGGACGGTGCATTTTTTCAGAGAGTTTAATCCCGGATCGACTTGCTATTCGCTGTTGGGAGCAAAGTGATTAACAGCGCGGCATCATAAAAGGCGATATGATGCTGTCACAAAGCCAATTGAACATAACATACACACACAAAAACTACACCGCGAGAGTTGCAGTGATAGCCAGACAAGCGATACAGTTTACGGAGTCACTGCAACTAAGCACCCACCACATAAAAAAAATTGAACAACAAAAAAGGAAATTCTGAATGTAAAACATTGAATGCATAACCACCCTACTCTTAGAAACTATAAGGACGTAAAGGTAAAGCTAGTATTATTATTTTCTAAATGTGTAAATGCCATTGTTGGAACAAATTCAAATAGCTGTGTACTTAAGATGTCTAAACTAACACTCGTAACCTTGACAGATACTATGTATCTTTTGTTGCTGTCCTAGTTATCCCTGATAAATTTAAAACTAATGGAATAAATCGATTCTGTCTACGCTCATAATAAAGATAAAATTGAAGCAAAAACTAAATTGCGTTTTTATTATTACTATTAGCAAGCGATTAAAAACTAAAATATGATTACCATCAAAGCGCCAACGATTTTTTGTTTTCCTTAGATGATAGATGATAATAAAATGTTTCTTTTACTTGCCAATAATCGGACATTCATTGGCTCTACACGATATTCAGATCAACTTGAACTGGTACATATAAATGCGTATAGTTCATTTATTTGTTAATTTTTGGGTGTCTATGTATTAATAGATTTTGTTTGAAATTAAATTGTCATTCAAAATGTGCAAAAATATACAGGGTATTCCATTTAAAAAAATGTTATTTTTTTTAATATCTCAAAAAGCCGAAGCTCAATTGTTTTTAAAATTTTACCATCGTAAGTGGTAGAAAAAACGCTACTACTTTCGTCATTTAACCTCAACCTTTAACATCGTATCTTTAGTAGTAACAAAGTTAGCAATAGTGCCGACTTCAATTTGAACACGCTGTATATTGGAAAAGCTTCAATATGCTATGAATCGAGTGCTTCTGGTTATTTTGGGATGGGTATTGCAATTATTTTTGGTCTGCAGCTTGGCTATATATAGAGCACTGTTGTTTTTTATGTAAAATAGGGAAACAGAAGAAAACCCTCTACACTAGGAAATAATGGCCTAATCGCAAATCATGTATTCCTGAATAGAATAGAAGAACCTGAAAGATGACGTATTGTGTAATCCTAGAAATATGTATCTACGTTACGTTAAGGCCAGATACAATACTCTTGGTTTCATGTACCTAAAACAGAAATTTCATAAAATTGGTTAAGCAAAAATTTAAGCATTAATGTGGATCCATAAACACAATGCAAATCACTAATGCATGATGAAATGTTAGAGGGACTACTGCATCTACCGGAGAACACAACTTAACAAGCATTCAAAAGTGTTACTCATAGATTTTTTTTTGCGAAATCAATAGGCGAAAAGTTACTTGTCCTTAATAGTACACATTGTGCACTTGCACCCAAAAAAACTTGGCGCAGTAAGCAATGGCAACACTTTTGTCAAGAGATTTCAGCTGTGGAAAACAGGTATCAAGGCGAATGGAATCATAATATGTTGACGATAATTTTTTACTTTCTAGATGAGTTAGAATGTTTCAATAGTATAAAGTTAAGAATGTAGTAAATATTAAAATGTTTAAAATTACGAATGCTTATCTCTCGAAAACCTTGCGTGATGAGCAAATATCGATATCAGATTTGAATTCTAGAGAAAAAGAAAAAAAAGAACAGTTCCTTTTTCCGTTCCCCAGTATTAGCAAAGTATTTACTGACATGCGAACGTTATATATGTATGTATCGCTCTTATTTATTTTAAGATTATCAAGGTTTAAATCGTATAAATTAGTTCGGAAAATCAAGATTTGGAGAGATTATCCACTAGAAGAAAGTACCTGAACTAAGTCAATTTACCTGACAAGAAGGTTTTTTCGACTAGTAAGTTTTAATCATACGATTAATGCGATTTATCGTACACCAATTCGAAAATGAAACATTATATAGCACACTCCTTTATTGAATATAGTTAACTTTTCAAATCATTGGGAAGCTGTAATGTGACATTTCTGCGTTATTTTTTTTACAAAATGTTAGTCTTAAACCGCAACAGCTTACAAATGTGAAAATCTGCATTTGGGTTTTCTGTTTAAAATACAGAAAGACAATAATTGAACTACTTTTCAAATTTGGTTTTAAATAATGGTAAGGCATCAAAAAATATATTAAGATTTCAGTGCACTTCTTTATAGATATTTATACGCCAGATATTTCTGGGATTGGTTACCTGGACAGCGGGATAAACTAATCTCTTCTGATTTCATTGTTTCTCCATTACTTCACAATCATCACAAGATCAATTTGGCGCGGAATTTAAATCGATTAAAACACTAGCTGAAGTTCTTGGAGGATTTCGATGACATCGAAAAAGAAACAGGAATTAGTATTTAAGCGTGCCAGGTACATCATGACCCTGGTTTTAAAGATTATTCGTAAATTTGCTAAAAATCAGCATGAAAAAGGGTTATTTCATAATAGGAAATGCTATTTGTACTACGAAGATAGCTTCCGACAACTGAACAAGGTTGTTTTTGGAGTTGATAAATATTGCTATAATTTTTGATATGTTGGATTACCTTAAGAGAAAGTGTCAACTCCGACGAAACTTGATACTAGAAAGAGACACTGTATATCTGCCATTAGTGGAAAAAAAAATATCACCATACCATCCCTACACGTACTAGGGTTTGTGGAAACTTTTCTAAACCACTGAATAAAGAAGAGAACACTTAATAGATTCATTCCAGCAAAGTTTCTAAAATAAACAAGAGACAAACTAGAATAACGTATGTATTTTGCGATAGTAAGTGGTACTAGTAAGTTAAAACCAAATTAACAGCGTTGAGAAAAGGTAGGCGATTTTTGTCAGAGGAAAAGTCAAGAAAATGCAATATGTGCCTTAAAGTGCACATTTTATATTTTTATATGGCCTTTGATTTAAAAATTAAGGCGCCGTTAATAAGATTAACATGATGAGAATTTCTACCAGGACAATTTGGATAAAAAGGAAGAAAGTACCAGAGCAAATGTAATCCTGTAGTGGTGGCAGACTTACTATTAGACGTTAATAAGGATAGCTATGTATGTTCTTTATACGAGACAATACAATACTTCATATAATAATGTATTTTTCTACAACAGCCAATCAATATAAGCAATACTTTAAAAGTGTTTGTCTATATTAGGAATCGAACCATGAAACTCCATTTGCCAGAAGAACCGTGCTAAATATTTATTTAGACATAGTCCGTTTATGATGAAATTAATTATTGCAAATCCATATGACACGAGAAAGCTTTGTTGTGAAAATACAATATTTGGTCATATTTCGAAAATTAGAATACTTCACATGATGGCAAAACAAAAATTTGAAATTTGTTAACTAATGTTATTTATTTTATCCATTGTATGAAAGTTATGCCGGCATGGATGGACATTTTTTTTCTATTCTAGCTAACTGGCTTACATTATATGTACACTATAATACGTAATGTTATGCTTTATAAATAAAGATTCAGCTTCTTAGATATATGCATTTGTACTATGTTTCTTAAATTGTTGTAAATCACTACGTAGTTGTGTGTTGTTCAGTAAACTAGGTAGCAGTAATTATATTAAAATTGTGTGTAAACGGAATTAGTGCCAATACCCTGTTGACACTGAACAAATATTTTCGTGAGAACATGAAACTGAAAAGAATTGCGAACGTTCCAATGGAAAGCAAGTGCCAGAAATATTACTAATGAGAAGAAGTTTCGTAACAATTGTTAGTGCTTGTGTTTAATTTTGGGTGGACACATGTCAAATCTCAACGTTATTTAAATGAAACAGGTTCGAAGAAATAACTAATAAGCGACATAATTATTACATTTTCATTTGTAAGAAGGTATTTTGCATTTTAGTCCAAGTTCTTCTAATACATGTTAAATTTATCAGCTACTCAGACATTTTATTTTATGTTTGATACATATGTATGTGACCACTTATTTCTATATTAAACAAGGATAACAAAATCGTACGAAATGCTTTTATTAATTGCGGAGCTGAGGTGCGCAATGCGATCGCAACACATTAAAATAATTACGACAGCCTTGTGCTCAAGCCAACGAAAGCTGAGAAAACGATTTGTTTCATTTGCATATACTACCACATCAAACTGCCACTAATTAATTATAACATTATAACTAACAAATTTATTAATACATATAATGTGCAATGACTGATGTTGGATATTTAAACTAGAGGATACGGTTTATCTTAGCTATAAGATTTACTACTACACTATATATTTGTAATGGATCTGAAACTATATGAAATTAGTAGTACTGCTTCTGGAAAGCATCTGAATTCAATCATAGCAGTTGATATCTTTTGTCTGAAAAATAAATAAAAGAAGCGATGAACTAATGTAACTTTGACAACTTATTCGCTATTACCTATTTTACAGGTAACTCTAAGTTCCTAGCAACAATGATGCTCAAGCAAGTCGTCTTCATACACGGAAATCGACTACTGATCACCTACATTCCTCATGTTCCTCATGAGCGATACCTATGTGTAGATTAACAACTATATTCAACAAAAACCCGACATTATCTCAAAACAGCAACAATTCAACTCAAAGCCTGCTGTCTATAGAACCACTTTTACGAGCAAACGCAAATGTCGTGATTAGATTTTGTGGAAACGTTTCTACAAAAAATTTCCACAGATAATGTGCTTAGTCAATAGAGGTATTTATTCGCGAAAAACCATGGGAATAAACCAAATTAGAAATTGTAGACTGCATCCAGAAGATCAAACTAATATGGGTATATTGCAAGTGTTAACGGTACTAAAACTTCTACAGTTTTATAAAAAGCAGTAAAATAGTGACGCCAGTTTCTGCCTTTACTGAACAATTACTGTTGAAGATGCATGCCTCATAAAAACAAACAAAAAAATTACCAGGTCCAAATATTCTCGGGGTGTACAATGGGCGGGGTGTACTTTTGGACAGCTTAATTAGGAAGAATAAAATTAAGTTAAGAACAGGAAGTGGCACATTGAAGTATTCTACAACCTCCTCTATCGCTTGTTAACAGTTGGATTTTACACAGAAATGTATGTATATAAGGAAAAGAACAAAAACACAATAGTGTTCAAAACTGAAGTAAAAATCAGTACACATAGTAGACCACCGAGTACTACTCCAGATCTCAGTCATATTGCTTTTGATATTTGTCAGCAACAAATAATTGAAAGCTTATTTTTTATTTCTTTTTTTTTATGAGCTTGTAAGATATTGAGAGCAACAGCAATTTACATTTATGCTGTGTACATTTAGACTAGCGTTTTAGTAAATTTTGAGCATATATTAAGGATACATAGCACATATCCAATAAAACCCTAAACAAAATTATTTCTATAGCTAAGTCTGTCCAATGATTTTCCAAAGACTTTTGTTTTGCCTAAAGTTTATAGATTTAAACTCTTAAACTAAAATAATTATTAAGAGTAAAGTGTATAAGTTGTTAATTTTTAGATTTCGTTAAATTATATCATTATTTTGTTCGTCAAACTATGCATAGTTTGAACTAGTTATAGAGTTATACTTTTACCATTACAACGGTTATATTACACAATCCAAATCGCAATTTTAGCAGGATAGCGACGCAGCATGCTTGTTTGTAACTTGCTTATTTTTATATCTGCAAATAAAATCCTAATTAAGCTGTCAACATATCCTGTAATTCAAGTAAGGTGCAAACAGCAAACACATTTGCTTGTTAGACTTCATCCAAACTGAAGAGCCAAAATTATTGTTAGTAAAAATAATACCACCTCCGAAAGTGGTTTGTTTATAAATAGTCACACATCGGCATCTGAACGAGACATCTACTCCTATTAATAGGACATTGCTTACAACTACTTATTGTTACTAATTCCCAGACTAATTATTTTGGCACGAAACTGTTTGCAACAGCTTATGTAATTATAATCTATTATACACGGGCGATATTAGTTAAGGTGTTAAAATAGAAATTATTGCATTGTTAGAACTTCGACACAGGTTCAAGATAAGTTTCATCATTTAATTAAATTAATTCAATCACACTGCATGTTGACCAGTAGATTTTAAATAATACCTTAGCTCTCAGTTAAGTTGTAGAAAATAAATATACTAGCCAGTAATTAATTGTATTTCTTAATTTTTGCTGTATTACATGTTTGAATGTTTAAAATTTATATTTTCAATTCGGACCTTTGCAGAAAGAAACATGGAGAGAAGTTGATTTTTAAAAATAATTCTGTAAGAAAAACAAGTATTTATTTTATCAAAATTATTACAACTTGAAAAAATAAGAGATTGACATAGAGATAATTCAATTTATTCAAATAATTTTAATAAATGTATAATAAAACATTTACTAATGTAATAGATATTTTTGTTGATAAGCATAGCTATAGGTACATATATTTTAATATGATTTTCCACATATTAGGTGTTAGTTTGTTGGCCTGATGACGTTAATTTCACGAAAATCCAGTTATTCTGTTCTGAAATAGTTATTAAAGGTGATTTAGAGACGTATAAGTGAAATATCAGGGAAAATTATAACTATACCAGGTCATAAAGTATACATACCAATTTGAATCGAAAATACCAATCACGTTCAATAATTATGCCATAATATTCTTATTCTACCGACTACTCCTGAAATTATTTCCAATCACGTCATATAAGTAAACACTTTTGAAATCAATGTTTATACTAAAGCTCATACCTCTTGCAAAATATTGTAAAAACACATTGCCCAACAACTGCACCTTTCGTTATAAAATACAGACAATTGCAATACTCGCTAACAATCAAAATATCGTTTTAGTATTCGCATAAGAACGACACATTCCCGTTTCTCTACTTTGAATACAAAATATGTATTTACATACGTATATCTGAAACTCCTTTAGTATGTATATGTAGAATCAAATAACTAGCTGTGAACACTTGTACAAAATAGAATATGTTAAAAATAACGAATTAGGTTACGGTAACGTCCAAAAAAACTAAATAAACCCTCTTGTGCTATTATTTGATACCCTAACTACATATTTACTGTCTTTCACAATTGATAAACGTAAATGCTATTCTGTTTTTTTAAGATAATGTAGAATAATATGTATGTACTGCAACAGGTTGGTGATTATATAGAAGCATAAGACTTGCTAAGCTATACAAGTTTAGAAGTGACACAAAAGTAGTCTACACAATTATGACCTCACTAGATAGTACTTAAAATGTCCATATGTACATTACAATTGACACTAACATTTTATTTCATGTTCATGTTAATACTGATGAATATGTTAATAAAAATTAAACTAACATAAAAAACAGTGTTTCATTTGAAACAATTTGAAAAACGACAAATTTCGTTCTTGATGTGGATCTATGTGAGATGTGAGCAATCGAAGTCTTTGGTGGAAATTATATTGCAAGAGAACTTATTGAACAGCTTTGAGAAAAATTAAATAATTTAAAAGTGGGTCATATAGGATCAGTACAGATAAATTACAGAATATCTCCAATTTTGTAAATGAAGGAAAACCACATTGGTTTCCGGCAAGAACTTCAGTCAAATTTCACTTTAGCTCCTCACATTTTTAAAATTTATGGAATGGTACTGTCCGTATTATCAACAATTCATAGGTGTACAATTACAACAAAAATGTCTGCCACATGTAAACTAATTTGTACTTTATATATTACTTTGAAGAAGATTTGGTCAATACGGCATCGTCTTCTGCAAAATTAACAACCGAGCTATTACAAACTGGTTTATAAATGCATTTCTACAAAATATCATTCCACTACTACGTGAAAATCAGAAGTTCAGGCTAATCATCAAAAAGATATTCAAATACCCTCTATAATTATAAAAATTCAGCACCGACATGTTTCATCGTCTGAATGGTTATGGTACCCAAGTTTGGAAAGGTTTCGTAAAGACGTTTTCTAATCAAGTAGTATTAGCAAGCTATGAAGTAAATTTGCATGCACAAAACAAACTAACTAACTTTCTGCGCCATGATATAAGAATTTATTTGTATATGCCTTGGCCATATGTCTGAAGCACCCTTAAATTTTGTAAGGAACATCAAATTATAAGATATAAAAATTAAACTACAGGTATATATACATTTTAAAAGCAAATTTAATAACATACACGTATAATACATTAATAATTACTTGCACCACCGCGACATTTAATAACGGCTTGTATCCGTTTTGGCATTGTAGCGACTAGTTTCCTGCATACCGCGGGTGAAATGTTTCTCCATTCTTCAATAATCTTAGCTTTGAGTTCGTGTTTGTTTCTGTGTTTATGTTTCGCAACATTTCTTTTTAAAATTCGCCATAAATTCTCTATCGGGGACAAATCCGGCGATTGTGCGGGCCATTCAAACAGGGGCACATTATTTTCGCGGAACCAGGTAATTGTCCACTTGGATTTATGACATGGGCCGTTGTCCTGTTGAAGAAGATATTCGTCTTCGTCGGGGTCGAAGAATTTTAGGATGGACGGCTCTAATACCTCTTCTAGTATAGTAGTGTACGTGTCACTGTTCATTCGGCCTTCACAAACGTACACTTCACCCACACCGTTAGCTGTCATACAGCCCCATATCATTACACTACCGCCGCCGTATTTTATTGTAGGTACAATACAATCTGACTCAAATGCTTCCCCAGGTCTTCTACGAACAAATTGAGCTCCAGGAGTTGGTAAAATCTGAATAAAATACGCAAAATTAGTTGCTTGTAAAATTACGATTCAGCACTTAACATAATTAATTTAACATAATTTACTTTACGTTGTGCAGAAGTAAAATGCATTAATTTATCATACCTCCGCATTAGATTCATCAGACCATATAATTTTGGACCAATCTACTATTGTCCAATTTGTGTATTTTTTCGCCCACAATAATTGTTTTTTCTTTTGCTCCTCGATCAATAAGGGTTTGCAACGAGCCTTACGGCCATGTAAATTGGCTTGTACAAGTCGTCTTCTTACAGTTCTGGCTGATATAGAAATTCCTTGTTGTTCATTTAATTCTGCAGCTAGGTCTTTGGATGATTTCATCCGATTTTTGAGTGAAAGACGCGTAAAAAATCGATCGTCCCTCCGGGTAGTTTTGCGTTTCCTTCAGCTTTTTTTTCGATTCTCATAAGGACCCGTCTCTTGGAAACGTTTGATCGCCATTTGTATCGCATACCGTGATCGTTTCATCGTTTTCGCGATTTTTGATTGCGATTGGCCTTGCGAATACAGTAACACCACTTTACTTCGGTCTACTATATCTAACTCCCGTTTTCTAGTTTTCTACTGTCACAATACACAACACAGTACAACAATACACAATACTCAATACAACGGATTTAATTTATTTTACTATACAAGATCGTCTCTGATGCACTTCACCTAATGAATGCTAAAGAGAAACTAACAGAAATAAACCTTCTCACAACAGTATATTTGTATAATTCTCTAGATTTTCCTGGTAAGTTGTCATTAAATAAAGATTAGTAATGGTCGGTATAATTACATTGTTCAGGTAATATCGGCTGTTTATGAGGGTGCTTCAGACATATGGCCAAGGCTGTTCATACTAAAGCGGCTACACTGATGACAAGCCCATCCAGTTTGAATACCCTGTAACTTTTGCTTTTAAAAATTTAGACAAGTCCCTTCACCCTCCATATTCAGTTTGTGATGTAGTAGCTATCATGCGTTATGTGCAGTGCAACAAATTTTACTACATCCAAGAAGAAATTTTCACCAATAGTATTATAACTATTTTGAGATATATTATAAAATCAAAATAAAGAAAGATACCTGTTACTGTTTCGTTTAAACATATTCATTTGTGTGCTAGCAAATGCTATCATTGTTATAAATATGATATATTTATATCTATGTATTAGTCAGATATACACCCAGAGAAATTTTTATAGTTATATTTAATTTTGTAGTTTCTATATAAATATTTATCAACGGTGTAATTTGGAAATTACCTAAAATTACATTTCTGAACATAAAGAAATGGCAGAGACTCTGTTTTGTCCATATCACAACTGTTAGATATGTAGGGGAAGTACAGAAATAAATTGTTATAAATAGGTAGAGCTGTCAAATCGAGCTTAGCCTAACTTAGCTAAGAAAATAGGCCGATATCATCATTTCATCAACAATTTTATAATGTTGGGTAATTCCTACGCAAAATCACGCCAAGGGAATTAATCAAAAATTAACTCGAAGGTAGGGCTCATCGATATTTCGGTTAGCCTCTTCTGGTAATGTAATCGAGCAACAAATAAAATCTAATAAATTTACTAGTAACTAATAGACGTATACAACAAATTTTATCCAGCATGAAACATTTTCAGTGGCCAGAAAAGGTTTCAAAACCGCATTTAAAAGAGACACATAAGCAGGCAAGACCAATATTTCCGTAATAGGATCATGAATAGAACAAAGCCATATTTTCTGTCGAAAAGAAATTTAACTTCAACGGCTTTTACCCATAACAATAAAACCCCAATATGTTTTATTTCTAACCGAATAAATCCTAATGCTTATATAGAACTTTTGGATGGTTCTGATAGACTTTGGTGAACAATTGTTCACGCAAGACAAGATATTTCAACAACTATGTAGCTATAGTTTTAGACAAACAAAAGAAAATCCATTTATTACAACGGTACGATCTCTTGCTTGATCTGAACCCCATCGAAAATCTTTAGGGAATATTGGCAAGAGAGATGCATTCCAATAATAAAGGATACGATAGTGTCAAAGCACTAAAATCTGCTATAACGAGGTGTTGGAATGATATTTCTATTTCAACAATGAACAAAGTGATAGTATGTAGACCTGGATGTTGGAAGTTACTTTGAACAGATGATCTAACACTCACTACTGAGTTTATAAAGAATTCTGATTTTTATTAATTTTGTGTTAACGGACTCACTGAAGTTTTGCTGTTTTGACTTACTATTAATGTAGCTATTGTCTGTATTCAATTAAAATATCTATATTATGATTATGATAAGTTGAATCCAGAACGTACATTATTACGTTTTTGTTTAAAATACTTCTTGAGTGTCTACAAAACTACACATGCAAAATTACAATTTACAATCTGGTAGAGCAATAACAGGTTTAGCCTACTGTTATTCATAACGTTCATGGAATTTGTGGATGTCAAAACGAATAATTTTAGACATTAGTGTATCCAAGTCGTTTGGCCGAAACTGTAGAAGTAGTGGACATAGGTTAATGTTAATCAATACCAGCTTTTTAACAATTCGAAAATTAATCAGTCAGATCACATAAAAACAAATCTATTGGCAAAAACAATGACTTTTAGTTTGTTCGTTATTATGGACGCATTAGAAGTTAATGATCTTAAAATAAGTGCTTTTACTAATGGTAGGATAGTTCGTTAAACATATCAACTACATACACATATGTACATACTCAAACGTTGACGATAAAATAAGACCAGCTAGAAATTCAGTTTCACACAAACATGCACCCACTTAATTTATAGTAATTGACTAATTGAATTTAACATAAGCTCTTTGAAACTGCAAATTCTATTTTGGTATGAATTTGTCCAGGTATTTCGAAATTGACTAGTATGATATCAGCGATAGCTGTGCCATCTATGATTTAATTTAAAAATTAAAGTTTGTACCGATATTAAATATAATTTTTAATACCTAGTTGCTTAGTATCACATATGTTCCGTGGCGGGTTTTATATTCGCGAATTTCTTCTAATTCAATTTCCAGGTATCTCACTGTTATATCTAAATATAAGTAAATACTTGTAATCAATTTGTAGACCGGCTTTTTACAATAATTAGACAGGAATGAATTCACTTTCTGTATATTGTCAATATTTGTATTTTTTGAAGTTAGAGTCTAATTACATGAAATATCCTACTTTAAATTAATTTTCGTCGGCCTTCTAATAATATTCAAATATGTGGCTCGCTGAAAGGATTTAATTTCAAACTTGATTTGCAGTTTATTCTACTTGGATTATATCGGTTTTGAAGTTACTTGAAGACTTTAGATTAAATGTAAACATAGACAAATTCAACATTAATTTCAAATTCGCTGAGTAATTTGTCGAATTAGTGCTAAAGTATTTAATTAAATTTGAATCCAATTTGCGACGGGCTATATAACGTCAAGTAATAGAAAGATTACATTTTGTATGTGTTTCATAATTATTAACGAAAATAATTGATATAGTTAGAAGATACGACTTGAAAATCAGAAGTAGCTGTAACATATTAGTTAGTCTAATGAATACACTTATAATATATTAGTATTGTGTACACCCTCCTTTTAGTATTAGAACTGTCATATATCTATACAAATACCAATAATACAGATCCGCAAAATATAAGTTTCATTTTGAAAACTTATTGACACTGCGAGTTTAAGCATATCGGTTAAGTGTTCGACATTTTCACACAATATTATAGTTCTGGCAATAACAAAGTAATAAACTGTCCAAGGTGGATCCTTCCTCTTGGCAGAGAGTAATTATTTCGTATCCTATTCCAGTCCTGACGTAAAGGCTTATTTCTGTTTCATTTGCTAATAGGCCCATCTATTAAATTTATTAGGCGAAGGTAAATGTTTCATTCGAGTGTTATTTATGTGTACCCCAATTACTAAAATAAATTTACGAGCATCCCGAAACGTGAATATTTTTGTAATTGCCGAAACCGCTTTTTTTAAGAAAATATTTTTTCGCGAGGATAATGGAGTGATTTATATTCTATGCGTACCTCGCTGGGATATCGATAAACAATAACGTCTGAAGCTAAGCTAAATAGGACTATTTTCAGAATTCGTGGTTTTTCTTCTATTCATAAATATTGAAAGCGAAAGGTGCTTTTAGAAACCTTGAGTTACTGTTGAAGATATGATTATATTTGAGGAATGTTGGCTAATACTAGAATTTTAGGTATGTAAATATTTTTGAACTTTTGGATTTACTAACGCCAATGGAATTTCACATTTGTATAACACTGCATTGTTGGTGAAGGCTGCAGTGAGATTTTTAAATATGTTTAATATATTAGTTATTGTAGTTATATTAACTAACAGCACGTTTTAAAATAAATTAACTAGTATTTAATATAAATCAGTGATGTATGTAACAGCATGGAAACAAATGATATCAACAATAGAGAATAAGTCACTACAATGCAATTTTGTATTAAACCATGCAAACCAACGCTTAGAATTTGTTGTTGTATCTTCCACCCTAGTTGGTAGTTTGGCGGGCGTACTATTCGTGTTTTTTACAGATTCAGAAAAGGCACGTACTATTTAAAAAAGCGCTAAAGCCAGATGCATTCTGTAGATGTAAACGAAAGACCTAGTAGTTCACTTTTTTACACAGCTTTAGGCTAATTAAACACTGCATATATTCTTTTATTGTAATTTCGACATCGTATGCTTTCATGTTTTTTTTTGGAGTACATTGAACGTATCCAATCAAATTGAAACAAATTACCAAAAAAAACGAATTATGTTTTTAAATATTTATATAAGTAAAAAGTTTATAATAGTGAAGAAGATCGCAGGTATTCTGATAACGCTGTCAATAATTTTGTATTAAATTTAGTTAATCGTTCAGATGCATCAATTAAAGATGTGACATGCTAACGAGAACCTAATTTGTGAAATTCATATAATGATTAACGATTTAGATATTCTGTGCAAAATTGCGTTCCGATTTCAAACGGTGTTGAAAATAAGGTATTAGGTTAACAAAATACGTCTGAGTGGATTTTCGCATACTCTAAATTTTAATATCGTTTATTCTTTAATAAACAAAACTATGGAATGTGCCTTACAATAGTGAAGAAAATTGTGAACCACCTTTAAAGTCCAAAGGATTACAAACGAAAAATAAATGAGTTTCCAAATGAATTCTGGCAAAGCGCCGCTCAAGTTGTGACTGAAGAGTGGAAAATTTAATAATATTACTAATGCTTTATATATTCTTGAAAAATAACGAGGGCTATTAGCAGGGAGAAATATGCAACAGCTTCTTTCGTACTTTTATATAGCTATATACATCATTTTAGCCAACCGTTTATTTGATATTTGCAAATGCTGCAAGAAAAAATCACATTACGTAACAATTTAAATTTAGAAAGTGCGTATTGGAATTCTATAAAATTAAAAGAAGTTTTTTTGTGTAGTATTTTTGTAATCAATATTGAAAAAAGCACTTTTCAAGGTTTCGGTATTTAATTTAATTTTTAATACCTTAACATACCTAGTCATGTAATACAAATAGAAGGACATAAGCATAACGTAGTAAAAATTTTATACATAAGACTTTCTGGATTATTATTAGAACGTACACATGTAAAATTATACTTTAAAAACAAGTAATCTTTTTTTATTTTATAAAAATCTCTCTCACTTTGTTTATATGATGAATACCTATACTTTGCTCTGAAGGAACAAAACGCTTATTTTTTATTAATTGAGACCTTAAAGTAGATTTTGTATGTTACTTTAACCACTTGCCTAACTAGGCCGAGTTAACTCGACGTAGTATTTATGGCACAAAAGTTAACTCGTCGCACTTAATTCCGATCGTCTAAACCATTTTATACCGAACTGTTTCGGTCTTTCGTGCTTTAATATGCGTACTATGCCGATATATTGCGTTGCCATATAATTTTTTGTTTTCAGCAACAATATGCAGGTGTCTCGAAGAATTTGTGTTGGAGGATGAGTTAGAACAGTCGAGAAGTAGTTACTCACAAGAAGAGGAGTTATCGGATGTGGAAAGCGACGACGAGGAATATGATAATACTATGTTACAAGCAAGACAGGTATCTCCAGGAATTTCGCCAAATATAAAGTTTGAAGAAGATATAAATAATTGTACATTGCAGTTTGTCAATTTATTCTTTGACGATCAATTAGTAAACGAAATTGCTCTTCAAGCTAATATATATGCTGCTCAGGTTAGGACTGAGGGGTAATGCTAAGTGTCGATGGGGAGATGTAACAAGCAATGAGATTCGTCTTCTTTTAGCGATAAGTATCATGCAAAGTATAGTAAAGAAACCAGATCTGCAAGATTATTGGAGCAGAAATCCTATTATAGAAACACCGTTTGTTAGAAAAAATTATGGTGTACAAAAGATTTGTAGCAATAAAACAGTACCTCCACTTTTCAAATAGTGCTGATTATGATCCCGAAAATCATCCTTCCCGGATGATTCCCCGACTTGTTGCAAAAGTTCTCAAAATTTTATACTCCAGAAAGAGATATCACAATAGATGAGAGTCTCCTTTTGTAGAAAAGCAGATTAGGCTAGGTACAATACATACCCTTGAAAAGAGCACGATTTGGCATAAAGTCTTATATGCTATGTAAATCGAAAAGTGGATATGGATATGGAAAGGGTACTCGTTTTGATAATAATTATAAATACCAATGAGTTCTCAAGTAGTACTGACCTTGCTAAAACCTCTTCTTGACAAGAGATATGGCCTTACTACAGATAACTTTTACACATCACCACAATTATCATATATTCTTATTTCTAACAAGACTGACACTTACGCCAGAATGAAGACCAATCGTAAGGAAATTCCTCTTGCTTTCAAAACAAAAAAGTTGAAAACTGGAGAAATCACAGCTTTTCAAAAAGGAGAAATGTTAATAATGCGGTGGAGAGATAAAAAAGATGTCACTCTTTTATCTACCATACACAATACAGAAACAAAGACCTGCCTAAAGAGAGGTAGGGAACGGACGAAGCCATTATTAGTAATGGATTATAACCATATAATGGGTGGAGTAGATAAAGTCGGTTAAAATGTGTCCGACTATCCAGTCACTAGAAAACGTGGAAAAAAATATTATAAAAAGATTCTTTCCGTATTCTCGAACTAGCTCTCAGCTATTCTGTACAAAAAAAACGGCGGTAAAAATCAGCCTTACAGTACAGACTATCACTTGTGAAAGTGATGTTCGATGAGTATCAGAACGACCAGACCTTCCTTCTGGCCGTCCTCTTCGATTTGCACGGGGTCACTATCCAGATTATATTCCAGCGACAGAAAAGAAACTTTGTCCGACAAGGAAATGCACAGTGCATTCTCGAAAACGAGATAATTCTGATAAAACTGTCAGAAGAGAGAGCCGTTATTGCAACGAGATTTGTGACGTGGCTTATGCTGTTTCAAAGACTTTCATACAACTTTTTACAAGTTTTTTTTTGCTATTACGTATTAATTTTATTTTAAAATTAAATAACCTGTTGTTGCGATTGTGTGTTTTAATATATACTATAATATTTGGAAATATTTTTTCGAAATTTATGTGAAATGGCAAATTGACGAGTTATCTCGGTGTAGTACTTATAGGTTAAAATTACACCAAAAAACAACCAAAATCAGTGGGTTTAACATTATGAATCCAATCCAAAAATTGACATTAAATTGGTAAGGCAAGCGGTTAATAGATTGCAGCGTATTTTTATATAAGTATGTATGTAGTTACAGCATATGCTGCAAATTATGCTAATAGGTTGATAATTTAGATATCTTCCTGACAGTAGGTTCTGTGTAAAGTTTAATTAAAATTCTTACATTTTCTTATCTAATTGGTGTTAAATAAAGAAAATTAATTGAATTAATACATTCTATTTCTAAAGAGAATTATGTTTCTGCAATATTTGGTACACAAATGTATGATCTCATATTGTAATGAATTGATGCTGGATTTGTCACTTATATTTTTTTTTGTTCCACGGGCTGTAAACCAGTAGGGAGTTCGTTGTAAGAAAAACACTTTGTTTTAAATATTATTTCAACGTAAATACAAACTGCTTAATTATAAACGTGTACTTGCTTGTACTGCTAGTGATGAACTCTCTGAATTTTGTTTGTTTGTTAGAAGGTAATCTACTCCTTATGGTGGGGTGATCATTAGAATGAAGGAAATTCTTAGTAATATAGCAACATAAAATAGGGAATACAAGACTACAAAATTACGGAGAAATACATTGTCATATCTGGTAGTAATATTTCTAACAGTATGTGCTGTTTAGAATGGTTAGGGAAGCCTGACACCAATAAACTACAATTCCTTTAAAACTAAATAAATAAAATTAATATAAATAAATTTCTTATAACGCAATAAATAAATAAATTAATAAAATTTGTTTCAAAGCAAAATCTTTACTTGGTAAATGGAACTTTATTGAGAAATTAACCTTTTATTTCAAAAGATAATAGATGATAAATGACAAATGCTAATTGTCCACGATAAGTTACAAAAGAAAGTATTTTCAGTGAGATTTTCAAAAAATAAGCACAATAATAATGTTATAGTACTCTGATACACACTCTTCATGATTTTAGCGGAAAGTATTAACCTGTGCCACCCTTGAAACATATCGATTCCGTGTAGAGAACTTCTTAAGAAAATTAGTACTGTTCGTGCATATTCTTGTTAGTGTATTACCTACTTTTCGGGTAACCGATCGATCTACTTAAAATAAGTTAATACAGATCTAGTCCCTTCTAGAATACCAAATATCATTTTTTTTAATTGCCCTGGTTTATGTCTTCCCCTTGCCTGTTGAGCACTAAATGATTTACCAAGAGATGTACATACATAACCACATTTTTTTTAGAGCTGTGTTGCAATACTATTTCAAATGTCCTGGTGTAAGGTAGCGTATGGTTAACAGGTTGGTATTAGGAAAGTGGCTATCCTATATACGGAATTAGTCAAACGAAATTCGAAGAATTTATCTAAGGCAATAATGAAAGTATTCATTATAGCTAGTAAAACTGTTTGAA
Organism: Holotrichia oblita; assembly: GCA_023690525.1. Taxonomy (NCBI): domain Eukaryota; kingdom Metazoa; phylum Arthropoda; class Insecta; order Coleoptera; family Scarabaeidae; genus Holotrichia; species Holotrichia oblita. The sequence goes on along the minus strand of CM043015.1, from coordinate 168,681,045 downwards.
CTGGATAGATTTGTGTAATTTTAAACATTTTCATAGAAATAATATCTACCAGTTTTTCATACACTCATCGCTTGGTGAAATGTTGCAAGGCTATATATTACATGGGCACAACAAAGAATAAGTCGACTACGTCGTGAAAGTTACCCCACCATGCTTAAAAATGTATCCTAACATCAATCATTCTACTTTGTGTAACTTCAACTCGACCATAGTGAATTTTAAATGATATTGAATACTTCAACGGTTCGAGTCACTATTGAGGTGGCATCCGAGTTTTGACAGCGTCATAGTAGTATAATATGTATGCAATACAAAGTTAAACAAAGTATACAAAGTAACTCCATGTTTTGCCACTAATGTAACTGGTCTTTTCAAAATCAAAGTAAGTAGAGGATACCAAAAGGTCACGGTAACTTGACGTGTAAACCATGCTAGAGGCAAAAAAGTTAGTCCTCATAATAGTGAGTGTTGAATACAATTATACACCTGGATGTAATAGTTTGCTTTCTTTCCTTAGAAGTAGTCTTACAGCAGTGGTTTTGTTTTGTTTAAACGAACTTTGTTTGTAGTATCTATAAATAACCTTTCTTAATTATATATTTTTAGAAAAAGTGAGAACAGAATGTATCTCCAGGTTAGTTCCTTACTTACTTAATTAAAACTATTTATCATTTAATAAAAAATAATGGAAAGCCAAGTCGTAGGCAATCAGTATTCAACTAGTTGTGCAATTAATTATGATACCTATATTTAATATTTATGTATATCTTTGTTTCTGAATTTAGAGAATGCTACTTCCAAACTGTTCAGTGATTTTCCTTATTTACACAATCTAAAAATATTGTAGGAGAACGGTGTACGACGAGCTGGAACCCTCGTGGGAGGCACTAAAAATCAATAGACATACACTGTTGTTCACATTTTCTCGGACATTAACAAATTTATCGATTATTATACGTAAATATCCCGTAATTTTCATAAGCATAATAACTTAATAAACTACGTATGTAATACAAAAGATGTTCCATGATAAAATCGTATAGGCTTTAAGCTGCGGGCCTCAAAGAAATCACGAATGCCATCTGTTCCAATCTCGGAAATTTAACGGAATTTAAAGAAAATTTATTAGGTTTTCGTATCACTGATGTTTGAGACCAATATATATATACACTACTGTGCAAAAGAAACCAGCACTTATAAATATTCTACTACAATGCAAGGTACTATAAATAAATGACCTGTAAGGACAATAAAAATTTTATTATGTATCTAGTACGATTGCTACTTATACATTTATAACAATACATGAGTATCTTTAATGTTACAACTGCGAATATTAGTATTTCGTGTGACCACCTTTAAATGTAATGACGTCCTTGATTCTATTCTGTACACTATCATGTAGTTTCTGAATAAATTCATTGGGGATTTTGGTCCATTCGTCTTGTAAGACTGTCCACAGCTCCTTTACATTGTTGGGTGATCTGTCATACCTCTTTTGATCTAGATAATCCCAAACATGCTTATTATGTTAAGGTCCGGGCTTTGTGGTGGCCAAACCATTGTTCTTAATATTCCATTACTTTGTTGTTGGGCCAAGTAATTTTTAACTAATTTGGAAGCATGTTTGGGATCATTGTCTTGTTATAATATAAAACTTTCGCCTATAAGGCGTAGTCCTGAAGGGATGGCATGGTCTTGTAATATTTTTAGGTATGTTTCTGCAGTTAATCTACCATCTATTTTTATGATATCGCCAACGCTATTTGCAGAAATACACCCCCAAACCAATACGTTTCCACCCCCATGTTTTACAATAGCCTGCAGACATGGCTCCAAAAGAGATTCTCCTGGCCTTCGTCTTACATATTGACGTCTATTGGTGCCAAACAGCTGAAACTTAGATTCGTCTGTCCATAAGACTTGACGCCACTCATTGTCTCCCAGGATTTATGATCTAAAGCATATTTTAATCTTTTTGCTTTATTACCTTTTCTCAGTAAAGGTTTCTTTATTGCCACACATCCTCGTAAACCGGATCTCTTCAATGATCTTCTCACAGTTGAAGCATGCACCGATGTGCCCGTCATTTCTGCCAGGTCCTGTGCTAATTGTCTGCTTACTTTCTTACGATTTCGTAAGGATGTCATTTTTAAAAAACGTTCGTCGGTTCTACTAAGCTTTTTAGGCCGTCCTGACTTGGGTTTATCGCCTACTTCACCAGTTTCGTTGAACTTTTTAATTATACTTTGTACGCTGTACCGTGAGCACTTAACACGCTTCGCAATTTGGGCTTGATTCAAACCTTCTTCATGTAACACAATAATTTTATGTCCGTTCACAAGAGATATTCGTGGCATCTTGTGACTTTTTTAATGTCTTTCACGATTAGATACCGCACACTTTCAATAAATTGAACGGAACGAACCGGAACAGAGACTTACACAAACAAAAATGCAAATGTATTTTTAAAATATACCAAACCTTATCGTATGATGGCAAACTATGAACTGAATGTGTAAAATATCAATTTTATTAAAATACTTTTGTCTACAATAAAGTTTCTACGGATTATCCCTCCTGGGAATCGCCTCAGGCGGACCATAAAATATTACATTCCCTTGCAATTAAGAATTTCCTAGAACTTACGAGTAAATTTCTTACGATAACTCATATTTATTCTTCGGATTAGATGTATTTCATATTCCGCACGAGGTTATATTTCACACTTTGAATAAATATGTGTTGTTAGTAAAATATCATGAATTATGTAAGGTGCTGGTTTCTTTTGCACAGTAGTGTATATATATATATATATATAAAGTTTAACAATTTTATCAGTTCTGACACTGACAGACTTTAGACTTTAAAATGTGAAAATTACTGCAACTAGTGCAGAATATGGGTTTCTTCTTTTAATTCAAATGAAAAACAGTAGTTTCCTACGTGACGTTTCGGATTTATTTAATCCTTCTTCAAACCTATATATAAATATATAATAAAACTTAACTATTTTTAAACCAAGAAACAATAACTTACAACAAGGACAATCGTTTTTCTAAATACAAAGCTCTAAAAATATTGTGAAACAATTTTGACAATTTTGAAATTTTGAAATTTGAAAACATATGCAAAATATTTGATAAACAATTTTGTAAACAAAAACAGACATGTTAGATTTTAAATTTCGACATTTTAAAAACAATATGTTGAATGCAATGAAAATATATTGTATATACGAGAAAAAAAAAAAAAAAAATTTTAAACACATCAAATGGAAAACGATTTATAACATTCCATACAAAGACATTTAAATGTAAGAGATCACAAAAGACTACCAAAAGATTAATGTAAATCCTTAAATTTGATAAATTTAATTAAATTATTATAAATATTCGTAAAATTTGAAGATTGTTCTTTTGTATTAATATTATCCGAAAAATGTTTGATAGCTAAAACTTCAAGGCAAATTCTTTTAGTATAATTAGATTCATTAAATAAAATTATGACATCATTAAAATTTACAATGTGATCTTTGGTATGTATATGTGTAGCCAAAGCACATTTTTTGATTTACTCGACTGTCACTACGATGTTGGGTGCTTCTCTCACGCCACCTCTGGATAGTTTGACCAATATAGAATTTAGAACAATCGTTACATTTAACCGCGTATACAATATGATTTTGTTGTTCTTTAGGTATCGGGGTTTTCAATTTGGTGAAAAATTTTTTACACGAATTAGCTGAAGTAAATGAAATTTTTAAATTGCTATTTCTAAATAACAGTTTTATTTTATCCGTAAGGCCAGGGATGTAAACAAGAGATTTGTATTTTGATTGTTCAATATTAATATCTTGTATATGACGAGAGTTAGACAAATCATTACGATCTTGAGTTAAAAGGCTAGTGGCTGTAGAAAATAAAAGCCTGTTTGTTAAGTGAGGTGGAAAACTATTTTTAAGGAGAATATTGTATAGATATTGTAGATCTTGCGTGACAAAATCTTTATGACTAATTCTCTGTATTCTTGTTTTCATTGCGGTAATTAAATTAATTTTATATTTAGTGGGACAAACCGAGTTAAAATTCAACAATCTATTAGAGTTAGAAGGTTTTCTGTACCACTTTAACCTAATTAAATTTTCTTGTCTTACAATAGTGGTATCAAGGAAGGGTAATGTGCCATTAATTTCTGTTTCGCAAGTGAATTTAAGGTTTGAGTTAAATTCATTCAATTTATTCAATGTATTTTCTACTTCATGCCTAGGTAGAGCGCAGGCAATGTCATCGACATATTGAAAAAGAAAACCGAAAGCAAAAGTGGTTAGACTACATACCTTTTAGTAAGCTGTTCATAATTATATCTGCTATAATAGGTGAGAGGGGACTGCCCATAGGAGTACCATGTATTTGTTGATAATACTGCCCCTCATAAAGAAAGTAAACTGACTCGAAAACCCACTGTAATAATTTTATGAAAATGGTTTTAGGTATGGCAGTATTAGACTCGATAATTCCCCAATTTTCTTGTATGATGGTGATAACTAAGTCTACAGGTATATTGGTGAATAGACTGACTACGTCAAAAGATACTAAAGTATAGTTATTGGGTATAGTCATATTGTTAACTTTATCCGCGAAAACAAAAGAATCTTGTATTTTGAACTCACAGTATTCTTCGAAGGAGATTTTTAATATGTTTGCCAGATATTTGGCCAGATACTTGCTATGACAATCAACATTACTAACTATGGGACGCAGAGGAATGTTAGATTTGTGAATTTTGGGAATGCCATATATACGGGGTGTAGCGGAATTATATTTAGTTAATTGTTTGTAGGTGGTATCTTCTATGTATTTCTTGTCTTTTAGATCTTTTATAAGTTTATTAGTTTTCCTTTCAAATGAATATGTAGGGTCAGATCGTAATAATTTGTATATTTGCCTATCAGTTAATAGTTGAGTCATTTTTTCGTGATATTCGGTTTTATACATGCAAACAGTAACATTGCTCTTGTCCGAAATAGTAATTATAATATCTTTGTTCTGAGTTAGATACCTGATTTGATCTTTATAGCTAGTGGTATTGTGCTTATAGTTATTTCTGATATAATGAGTGGTGTGATAAGCTATTTCTAATCTGTATGTGTCCTGTTTATCTGGTGTTATATCTTGTAAAATGTTTTCACAATCAGCCAACAATTTGTGAACAGGTAACATAGAAGGAGCAACAGGTAAAGAGAATTTAGTCCCTTGACCAAGATATTAATTACATTGGATGGAATTTGCTTATCGGTTAAATTTTTAAAGAAAAATTCATTTGTGTTAGCAATTTGTGATATCTGCTCATTTTTGTCACTGCTTTCTGAATGTGTATTAACTGTGTTAGGTATGCGAGTGTTACAGTTATTATTATGTGAGCATTGATAATTAATGGCTTCATTATTTGTAGCGTTTGTTTCTGCTTGTATAACGTTTTTTACATATCTATTGGTTTCTTTGGAGTGATGTTTAAGTTCAAACTTTCTTATATTTCTGTATTTAATTTTGTTGAAAACATTAAAATAAGTAGTTTTTTGTGATCTATTGAATGTATTGTATATATTCCATAGAACATGATGTTTCACTAATGTCATTAATCGTTTTCTGTCACTTACCAAGGTATTGATGTGTGCATAAGTGTTACTAATTTCCCAATTTAGTATTCTACATTTAAAATTATGTATAATGCGGTATGACTCGTCAACCATACGTGCATTGCATCCAACATTTCCATATTCTATTGATTTGAAACTATTTTTGACGTGTGCTGGAAATAATCCATGTTTTTTACATTTAACTAAAAATATTAAACGGTTCCTGAAAGATGCTATTTTTCTGTTAGTATTGCTCCACTTTTTTAGTGCCTCACCGATGTTGGTTCCATATTTCTTGGCCATTTCAGTATAAAAACCCATTATTAATATGTAAAGTTTAACAATTTTATCAGTTCTGACACTGAAACTTTAAAATGTGAAAATTACTGCAACTAGTGCAGAATATGGGTTTCTTCTTTTAATTCAAATGAAAAACAGTAGTTTCACGTGACGTTTCGGATTTATTTAATCCTTCTTCAAACCTATATATAAATATATAATAAAACTTAACTATTTTTAAACCAAGAAACAATAACTTACAACAAGGACAATCGTTTTTCTAAATACAAAGCTCTAAAAATATTGTGAAACAATTTTGACAATTTTGAAATTTTGAAATTTGAAAACATATGCATATTTGATAAACAATTTTGTAAACAAAAACAGACATGTTAGATTTTAAATTTCGACATTTTACGTTACGAAAAATACGCAATATTTGAATGCAATGAAAATATATTGTATATACGTTGAGAAAAAAAAAAAAAAAAAAAAAATTTTAAACACATCAAATGGAATAACATTCCATACAAAGACATTTAAATGTAAGAGATCACAAAAGACTAATTAATGGATAAATTTAATTAAATTATTATAAATATTCAAAATTTGAAGATTGTTCTTTTGTATTAATATTATCCGAAAAATGTTTGATAGCTAAAACTTCAAGGCAAATTCTTTTAGTATAATTAGATTCATTAAATAAAATTATGACATCATTAAAATTTACAATGTGATCTTTGGTATGTATAGACAAAGCAATTTTTTGGGATTTACTCGACTGTCACTACGATGTTGGGTGCTTCTCTCACGAATAGTTTGACCAATATAGAATTTAGAACAATCGTTACATTTAACCGCGTATACAATATGATTTTGTTGTTCTTTAGGTATCGGGGTTTTCAATTTGGTGAAAAATTTTTTACACGAATTAGCTGAAGTAAATGAAATTTTTAAATTGCTATTTCTAAATAACAGTTTTATTTTATCCGTAAGACTAATGTAAACAAGAGATTTGTATTTTGATTGTTCAATATTAATATCTTGTATATGACGACTTGAGTTAAAAGGCTAGTGGCTGTAAAAATAAAAGCCTCAAAGACTAATACTTGTTTTCAGGGGACAAACCGAGTTAAAATTCAACAATCTATTAGAGTTAGAAGGTTTTCTGTACCACTTTAACCTAATCTTGTCTTACAATTATCAAAGGGTAATTGCCATTAATTTCTGTTTCGCAGAGTTAAATTCATTCAATTTATTCAATGTATTTTCTACTTCATGCCTAGGTAAGCGCAAATGTCATCGACATATTGAAAAAGAAAACCGAAAGCAAAAGTGGTTAGACTACATACCTTTTTTAGTAAGCTGTTCATAATTATATCTGCTACCTTTTCAAAGAAATCGCAATCACTATGTGTAAATCAGTGTTAGTGATTGCCATTTCTTTGGAAAGTAAAAAATAAAAAATCTAAATTTTTCGTTTTAAGTATGCCTCAATTAAAAGAAATTCATTGGGCTAGAATAATAGCTCACCTTGAAATTGGAAAAATAACAATGCAGATTTCACCTGAATTCCTAAAATAATATTGCAGATAAAACAAACACCAACACCACAACGTTTGACTACTCGGGACACATGTTTCGAAAGCGCATTGCTAACATATGTGGACAAGGCACCGTCCTCTTTTAAGTATTCGAACAAAACCGATTTTCCGAGAATCGATTGTTCTCTGTTCATGAGGTTGTCTTATTTGTAAACGTATAAACTATACATACAAGACAGAATCCATTCAGTACCACATTCAACGCAATGAATATTTCTAATTTTTCTGCTCCTTTTTGTATCACTTGACGCAGAATAAGAACATCCAAATTGAATAGTGTGTTGCTGCACAAAAACCTCTATTAACTAACGTCTAATTAAATTACTTCGATTAATCATTCTGACGACAAAGGCAGATAATTTTGAAAAATTCTGAAAAAAAAACAGTTCAATAGATTACAAAAACATACAACATAAAATTCTATATACGTCAACTTTTTTACATTTATTTGGTGTGAAGCGTAATTACATCGGTCTGAAGTATGGATGAATTCTCATTACCGTAAAGATGAAAAATATTCGAGAGTTGTTACTATAGAGTTTGAATAGACATTATGCTATAACTAAAAATTTAGAAAAATAGAATATACAGCAAAACATTGGCAATACCTATTCAAAGTTGATTGTTCCGGATGATATGGATCACATATTGTCATTGTTCGATATTAAAACTTATCTTTCGCATTATCGTGGGAATCCGTAGCCTTTCCTGAATCATCTTAAGCCATTTCAAGATCCTCGTTGTACTCGAAGCTTAATTGAGATCCGTAGACACAGATATTAAGCAGATTTCAGGGCCTATTTTACCAATGGACAAAAAATATATAAATTAAAGCATAATTAATTCATTTAAACCAATTTGTATCTATAAATTTATATCACTCACTATTTTCTTCCTCTTTTTATCAGTACCTATAAGTTTTCAATAGTACGTTAAATTATGTCATTGTTGTCATAAAAGGTTACGAATACAGCAGAATGCACTTTTAATGATTTTTAAAAATAAAAACTGGCGCTAAAATTTTGCTTCTGTTTGTTTTAATCACTTACAAATGGCAAAGTTTTTCAACGACTTGAAATTAAGATTTCACTCATAAGCGAAATTAAGACCGAGAATTAAAATTGTTTAAAATATTTCAGCACGGGCTAAATCACAATAATATATAAAATTATATATACATATATATTTTTTTATACAACACAACAACATACATATATACATATGTGTATAATAAAGTAGGTATAATAAGGCTTAGTCATAAATTTTATTATATTCGACCAAGTTTCCAAGCACTTACAGTTCTTAGTAGCTGGGTAAAACGTATGCTACAAGGTTAGTATATTGCTGTTCGTGTGTAAAGCGGATTGTCGATAACTCGAAAATAATAAGAAGCTCAATACTATAACATTCATAATAGTTCGCTTGGCTTCTTCATTTAGTTCAAAATGCTTTTTGATTTCCTAAATTTGTTTAACCGTGCGATCGGTAGTATACCATTAAAACTCCTATATGATTCCTATATTTCGGTTAAGAATCTGAAAGAACCTAATAAGTCGGTTTTATGAACTTTATGGGCCCACATACAGTTTTATGGCCTCTATTTTTTTGTTCGATGAGATATAAAGTCGTGCTCTATATTTTACTTGCACGGCCTCAATAAACGCCAAAAAAAAAGAATACTGCAGTAGGGGTTCATTTATAATACAGCAGGATACGCCATTAGCTACATATCATAAAGTACTATTGCTGTATGGCGAGGGATCTTACTTGACAAGTTGAAATTTACTTTCAAGCTTGCGTGTTAACTAAAAATAATAATATATTCAACTTATACATTTATCTATTTACAAAAGACATTTCTAATCGAAGTAGGGCGTTCCATGATATTTTTAAATTAAGTTTATTTCCGAACACAACGCCCCGAGAGCAAGCTGTTATCGTTGCAAAATATAACACAATCAACCTGATCCTACAATAGTATACAAATCTGAGAGGATATAAACAGACTGTTACGCATAAACGGCAATATCACAGCGCCTGACTGGTTTATAGCAGCTTTCATCATGCTAATATACAAAAATGCAATCTATACGAACTACGTAATGGCAGACCAATCACCTGTCTAAGCACAATATGTAAGGTATTTACGAAAATCTTAAACAATAAAATATTATGTCAACTTAAGCCAATATGGCCGAAAACTTATGATGAAAGAGGAGCTAAGGAATGTATCTGCGGTAGCATGGAACGACTTTTGTAAGGCGTTTGATAGTATACGGCATGATCTATATTTATATGAAAAATAATTACCTAATACATCGAAGACTTGACTATGAAATGGAAAACAAAGTTTAAAATTCGGCTTTCTAGCTTCCGAGGAAGTGAGAAAGGCAGCCTTAGCGCCTGCTGGTTTTGTCGCTGTTTGTCACCAGTTACATTCTAATTACGGAAACAGAGGATTTTATTGACCAAAGAATAAATAAGATTATCTCCTATGAATTAGGACTATACTTATGTAGGTATTGAGTAGAGTAATATACAGGATGTTGCGTTAGTGAAATAGAAACGTCGAATAAGTACATAATAGACTTTTCAGTAAAAACAAAACAAATGCTACCAACATTCCAGCTGCACCGTAACTATTATTTACTTTTGACTTTGTAAAATGGAAATAGTATCAATTGAAGCCCTGCATAATTAGAAGTATAAAAGTGTATCATGCATTACGGACCAATGCCGATGACCCGCTAATAAAAATAGTTAAAGATCACGAAGAATAGAGCAGTACATTATTGAATATATGGGAAACAGCAAGATAATACCGAAATTTGAATTCTCAGTTTAATGCAAGAGAACAAAGTATTTCAAAGATATTGCATTTAAAGACATGGACGGACAATTGAAGCTATCAAATCTGTGAGGGATACAAAGACAAAATCTTTCGAAGCATGCAACAGCAAATTATATTGAGGACTTTTCATCTATTAAGGGGACATGAATTGTTTATTCTGAAAATTTCAAGACGTAGCCAGGTTTGAATAGTGCTACTAAATAACATCTAATGGTAAGTCACCTCCCAATATTGAATTATCGACTATAACTACGGAATTCAAGGTAAGATTCATATACTTTAATGTAACTTATTAACATAAATATTGTTTTGACTAGCTAGACATGTTTAATATTGTTGAAGCTTGTATGTAATAGTATAGTTAACGATTCGAATAGTTTCTGGCATGAAGCAAAGTGCAGAAGCAAAACGTTTCCAGTCTTCGAGTCTTCACTTTTTTCGATATATCTATATTTCAAAACAAGTCCCTATTTATTAGAAAAGCGTATCTATATTAATTAAATGTTTATAGATAAGGGAATATGGATACAAAGCAGAAACAACTTAAATACTTCTTACGTAGTAGTATACAGCAGCTCCTATTATTTATATTCAACTTAAATACTAACAATAATCTAAACGAATGTTTCATCTCCTATAAATATAAAGCCATTATACTAAAAATACAAAAATACGCAGATAAAAAGTTGTAATATATCCAACAATTACATAGGTTTTCTCTGACAAATGTATATCCGTTATAAAAGATTTTTTTTGAGTGGGTTTATATATAATTTACAACTTCTTGAAGATAATCATTTAAGATTAATATCAGAACATTGTTGTATGTTGTCAAAATTAAATGTTAGATATTAGTATTAAAAATATTATATTATTTATTCTACCAAATAGAATATTTGTAAGAATAAATAATAATATAAATTGATGCATTTATACTTCAACAACCATCATGTATCAAATTTATGAATGTGGTGAAAGTTATAGTACTATGAAATCTGGATCGTTCCATCAACATAAATCACACTTTTAATATCATAAAAGCGACATTTAAAAGAAAATTGATAGGATTTTTATTAGAAATTATAACAATTTCAGCTAATCCATTTTTATATTTCTGCTTCGTTCTCTGATGTAAAAATTAAATAGGTTTCTGATACCTTTCCAAATTAGGATAACCAAACCGGGAGTAATTCTCATAGAGCGCACTTTGCCCCATTTGCTGCAAGAAAAGTGTGAAAAAATACATAATTTCTTTTGAAGAATATCCTTGTTAATTATATGACAAGAGCAATACCGAAAAAGCTTTAAATGAGTTTGCATATGAAATGGTAGATATTGAAATGTCAAGAACAGTAGCAGTCACAGGAGGCATAACAATTGATGGTCGAGAAACAAGCTTTGAAGGTGATCCAAATTTATTTACCTTTTTTTCTAAACTATTTAATTTACTATTTTAACTATATACTATTTTATCTTGTTTTTGAGGAAATTTTTATTTGACGTCATACTATCGAGTTTACTCATAATGACATTTAACATATTTCTTATGTTATCCCCACCGTCACTTTCCAAGTTTTTAGCTTTAAACATAGGTACTTAAACCGAATGAACTTCGATTTTTTCTTTACTGAATTTAATGCGAACTTAAATTCAATTAAATTCAAAAGAAATGTAATAGGGTCTGTAAATTTTCAATTTTAATAAAGAATTGAGTTTAAAATTAAAGTAATGATTCCAACTGAGGATATATTGACTTCTGTTTAGATCCTGCCACGATCGCCACAATGTTCTATCAGACATGACAGACATGAAAAATGAAGTGTTTTGGTAAAAATATTATAATAAATTACTTTTACAACAATAAATAATCTACAGTTGGTGTTTCATTTGGAATAAGCAGAGTCTTTAAAAATTAAATATGTTTCCAATATTCTTGGAATATGCACGAAAAGCTACAGTGTACATAAGGATTAATTGTAAAGGGAAGTTAATGGGATTGCAGCTATCGGCGTTAGAATTAAGAAGACGTGAACCTTTTTGTGTATCTAAGCTTTCGCTAATTCTTTATTAGCTTCTTCAGAGAACACAGTAGTGATAATTAAAGTACGACAACATCACAAGACTCATGTGCAGTTAATATTGGGAAACAACAACAACTTACTGTTAGTCCATGTGAGACATTGCACTTTCGAGTTTTAATTAAGTTTTAAATATGTTGTTTGATGTTTGATGTTGTTGTTTCCGAATATTAACTGCACATGAGCCTTGTGATGTTGCCGTACTTTAATTATCACTACTTTTTTCTCCGAAGAAGCTAATAAAGAATTAGCGAAAGCTTAGATACAAAAAAAAAGTTCACGTCTTCTTAATTCTAACGCCGATAGCTGCAATCCCATTAACTTCCCCTTACACCTAACGTTGTACAGCTAAGTACTTATTTTCAACTTGAACATAAGGATTAATGTCTGTTTCTGTGCATATGCTATAGGCCTTTGCTTAGTACATGTAATTTACTATGCATATATTGCGTAGCTAAGTAATTTTACGTTAAAGGAAGGCCTTGAAAAGCATATAAAACTTCTACGACTTCAAAAAGTAAAATTGCTAAATATACATTATATCATGCTTTCGCTTGTAAATAAACTTTTAAAATTCCTCCGTAAGTTTCTCTGACTCAGTTGATTCAAAAATGTTTTAACGCCAAATAGTCTACATTAAACTGTTAACGAATGAAAAATTACAACTTGCGAAATTTAATACATCACTCAAATATGTGTAGATTCGCTCATAAAACAGAGTTCTAAACATTTAGCAAGTCATTACTTCCGTTCTAAAAAGAAAATTTACACGAAACTTTTAAGAGCCTCTACTAAACTCCTCTAATTTTAGGCACGTGTTTTACTAAATTACAGAATATTTACGGAATGTTTATATACTTCAGGGAAGTCCATCGTAAAGTGAAAAGTTCCTGCTTTTGTAAGGTTTATTATCCCCGACCGCATGGAGAAAAAAATTGTAGTAAACCTAAATTAAGTTTTTATTAGTAAAGATATATGCTTGGACATCATTACGGTATATACAAACTACTACATCCTGTAACGTTGCAAAGGGTAAGAAGTACAGACAAAGCAACTTAATTCAATTATAGAAATACAGGAAGTAAATCCACAAATTATATTTTTCGCTAGAATTAATAGGGACGCGTGTACGTAATGTAGCCATGTTATATAAATATGTATGTATGTACGCACATAGTATATTTATTTAATACACAATACAAAATAATAATGAAAGCATTCTATTTAAAACAACTAAATATACAGGGTGTGCCAATTATCTGAATTCGGTATATTATATTTTACCTATTAGTTTAATTAAAAAATATTTTAAGTAAAAGTTGTTCGGGATCAACTGCTCTATATCGTAAAATTATTTTAGTGTATACAGGGTGTTCAGTTTTGGCTGAGCGTTATAAAATTTTCTTTTTTAAATAGAACAACCTATATATTATGACATTTTCAGATTTTCCGTCGTAAATTAAGATAGTTTTGTCTGACAAACCTAGTACTAAAAATTAACCGTTTCCGAGATATTTCAATTTTAAGAGGAAAAACATCATTTTCATGGCTGTCTTTGAAAATTAATTCCGTCTGTACTAATATTTGTTTTGCAACGATTCTTTGGCATAATTATAACATTACCTTAAGTTAAACAATCCATGCCAAATATCTTCACTATAGCATACAGGGTGTTTCGAAATTGAAAATTAATCACTGCATTTTTAATACGGTAAAATTTATCTTTTTCAAATGGAACACCATTTAATAGTGCTTCAAGTTCTCTTTTAATCGCTTATAATATTCCCTATAGCTAAAGTTAATACTTTTTGAGATATAGGTAATTTACTATAAAATACATAAACATTTATTGCTAATCGTAAGATGGTCAACAGTGCTGTGCCAACTCTAGTAATAGGTAGATATAAAACGATGTCTACTTTAATAAAAACAGAAATAAAAGATGTGTACAATTAAAATGTGTACTATTAAAAATTGTATAATACCAGAAGAAATATTTATTACATATTAATCATAATACGTATCTAGAAATTTAAATGAATAGAACGATGGACAACCAGATTTGTGGACTGCGGCTTAGTTAAGTACAAATCACATTTACGCAAAAAAACTGTTACTATGGATGAAAATGAAGTACGGGTTTTGCAGACAGTAGTAGAACACACCAATATCAGCCTACGAACAATGTGTAGACATTTGGATATTAATGTAAGTTCTTTAAGAAGGATATTGAAACAGAATAAATATCATCCGTATAAAATGCAACTGCATCAGGAGCTGTTATCTTTAGATCATAATAGGCGAATACAATTTTGCGGAACGGTAATGGCAAAAATAAACGAAGGAGGAAGGAATTTTTGAATAATGTGCTATGGACAGATGAAGCTAATTTCCACAATAATGGTTATGTAAACAGATATTGATATTGGTGTGTTCTACTACTGTCTGCAAAACCCGTACTTCATTTTCATCCATAGTAACAGTTTTTTTTCGTAAATGTGGTTTGTACTTAACTAAGCCGCAGTCCACAAATCTGGTTGTCCATCGTTCTATTCATTTAAATTTCTAGGTATACGTATTATGATTAATATGTAATAAATATTTCTTCTGGTATTATACAATTTTTAATAGAAACTATCTTTTTTTAATTGTACACATCTTTTATTTTTGTTTTTATTAAAGTAGACATCGTTTTATATCTACCTATTACTAGAGTTGGCACAGCACTGTTGACCATCTTACGATTATCAATAAATGTTTATGTATTTTATAGTAAATTACCTATATCTCAAAAAGTATTACCTTTAGCTATAGGGAATGTTATAAGCGATTGAAAGAGAACTTGAAACACTATTAAATGGCATAAAAATATACAGGGTGTTCCATTTGAAAAAAATAAGTTTTACCGTATTAAAAATGCAGTGATTAATTTTCAGTTTCGAAACACCCTGTATGCTATAGTGAAGATATTTGGCATGGATTGTTTAACTTAAGGTAATGTCATAATTATGCCAAAGAATCGTTGCAAAACAAATATTAGTACAGACGGAATTAATTTTCTAAGACAACCATGAAAATGATCTTTTTCTTCTTAAAATTGAAATATCTCGCAAACGGTTAATTTTTAGTACTAGGTTTGTCAGACAAAACTATCTTAATTTACAACGGGAAATCTGAAAATGTCATAATATATAGGTTGTTCCATTAAAAAAAAGAAAATTTTATAACGCTCAGCCAAAACTGAACACCCTGTATACACTAAAATAATTTTACGATATAGAGCAGTTGATCCCAAACAACTTTTACTTAAATCATTTTTAAATTAAACTAATAGGTAAGATATAATAGACCGAATTCAGATAATTGGCACACCCTATACTAAATCTATTTAGAAAAATGTTGGAAGCAGTAAAATTTGTTTCATGACGAATAAATGCTACGTCTCCAAAAATTGAACATTTATGGTGAGTGGAACTATGGATTTCGAAGTGAACTTTGTTATTTGTTAAGCATATTCGAAAGTATTCTAGAGGTCTCCTAAATGTCGTGTATACGATATACGGTTATATACTAGTTAGGACAACGGAAGGTGGAATTATGTTAATAGGCTATTCTAGCCTATTAGGCAGGTATTGCTGTTATTTCAACTTTAAGCTTTCGACTGCATTTTCATTTTTTGTCGGAAGGAATATGTGAACTAAAAAGTCTGCGGTGACTTGAAAATGAATATAGATAGGTACATGAAATGTTGATTAGACGGAACTCTAATTCTTTGTGTACTGGTCAATAGTAATTACTTAATGTACTGTAATTTTGCAATACTTATATCCCTTAACATATCCCTTAAGACATTAACATGCTATGTTCAGTTTCAAATCAACGCAACTAATTCACTCAAAATACACTCGAAAATTAAAGGCTGAAGGAACAGGAATTCATTTTATTTAAATCTCTGCAATTAGCACAATTTGATCTCCTGTTGTCCTCACTACTTTATGTTTTAAAATCGCAATCATAGACTCCTTTCTATCACCTACGTATATAGTGATATTTCGTGAACGATAATTGTCAGACAGCTTGGAAAAATTTATTAAGTATATCTATTTATTTATTTATTTACAGTAGTTGGGATACAAACAGGCCGAACCCAGTAACAGTATCCACGAAGTAACAATTGCATAATATGTTTAGATATATATATACAGGGTGGTCCATTTGAAGTGTAACCCTGTAATTTCTTCGAAACAATTAATGTTATGAAGAAAAGTGTTAGACAAAAGTTTAACTGTATGAAGGGATTCATCCCATGGCGCTACTGTTGTCACTATAAAGAAAGACACAAAGATCATAACAAGGTCAACTCCTTTTTTTCAAATAGCATATGGTATTTTTTTATCAAATTCTAAAAGAGCAATAAGTTGTGAATAGAAAAATAGTAAACCACATATGACCTCAAATTAATAGTAATCGAGATATTTCGAAAAAATGAGGACATAATAAAAGTCAGTGCAGCAATGTTTTTCCTTCGTTTTTTAAATGTAAAAGTATAAAATAAATGTTAATAATACATAGCTACAAATTGTTTACATAAGGTAAATAGTGGAAGAACGCAGACGGCTATCGAATTAGATGTTCAAATTAGCGGCCACCACTTCCAATACACTTTTGTATTTGCGCAAAAGAATCGCGAATACAAGTGCGCGAATTTTAAGTGTACAATATCGACTTGTAGTATATGACACGCAACCAACAACACCAGAAAACATGCAGCAGAAAATAAGACATGCATGTGCAGACATTTCTGAAGACATGTTACTGCGTGTGCATAGAGATTTTTCTGCGCGATTGCAAAAGTGCATTGAGGCTGGTAGCCGCCAATTTGAACATCTAATTCGATAGCCGTCTGCGTTCTTTCACTATTTACCTTATGTAAACAATTTGTAGCTACTATTAACATTTATTTTCTACTTTTACATTTAAAAAACGTAGAAAAAACATTGCTGCACTGACTTTTATTATGTCCTCATTTTTTCGAAATATCTCGATTAATATTAATTTGGGGTTATATGTGGAGTACTATTTTTCTATTCACAATTTATTGCTCTTTTAGAATTTGATAAACCAGTAAAGAGAATAAACGAAAAACAGGACAAAGGAAGTTACTAAGTTATTAATATATACCTATTAGCAAAATTAGCATACCTGATTTTTTGCTTGAATGAGCGATATGAGCAAACAAATCGACATTATCGTAATTTGTGTTGTAATTATAGAGTATTCGCAGTATGGGAGAGTTCTTGCGTAAATTAGTTTTTGCCATTGGAGGCCGAAAGAGAGTCGTTGCACGCGTAGAGAATGCAGGCATGTTAAAATCAATGGACGAAGAATTTCAGGTGCATCCAGAAGACCGTTACAAATCTTTTGAACAAACAACACATATCAATACGTTCCCTGCAAGATTTTAATGGAGTAAGATTGATTTCCACAAGTGAAGACGCGTAATCATAACGGCGCATATTGTACTTCTTTAATAAATAATTGCCAAACATTTTTGAATAGATTTACTTCTGGTAATGTAAATATTGTATTGGGGATTCCAGAATACACTGGCGTAACTGTATAACAAAACCTAGGCAATGGAAAGGCTTTTGGATGCAATAAAATCGATGTAACGATTAAACAATAATTTGCTGTCGAAAATCATACCTAGATCTTTAATGTCAGTAACATGTTCCAACGAGTGATTGTTTAATAAATATGGGTAATTGTAAATGGTTCGATTCCTTGAAAAGGAAATACATTTACACTTAGCATAATTCAAAATTAATTTATTTTTAATACAGTAATCGGCGTAAAGACGATATAAATCCTGTTGGCTGTTAAATTGATCAGATATTGTGTTAATTGGGCAAAACATTTTCTAAACATGTGCGTATAACAAAAATTTGGAATGACGAAAGCAGGACGATATGTCGTTAATGTAGATATAGACAAGTAAAGAACCGGGGTGTAAGCCCTGAGCTACACCTGATGTAACAGAGACAACGTCTGTAATAAAACCATTTAACTTAACCGCCTGGGTTCTATTCGAAATATATGACTTCACCCAACGAACTAAGTCACCATGTATTCCTAAGGAATTTAGCTTGTCCACTAGTATATTGTGATCTATTTTGTCGAAAGCCTCACTAACGTCAATGTATATTGAGTCAACTTGTACACGGTTATCTAAACTTTTCGAGATGTGATTGCAATACAATAACAAGTTGGATTCAACAGACCTGTCAGAGAAAAACCCCGTGCTGCTCAGGAATTATCTGACTCTTGAACGACTACAGCAAGTAACCATATACAACGGATTCGAAAACCTTTGACATAGTTGAGAGTATGGAGATTGGACGATAATTTTCAACCATTTGCTTATTACCGGATTTGAAAACAGGATCAACATGAGATTGTTTCCATATACTAGGAAAGTGCCCTGTCGCAAGTGACATATTGAAAATCATCGCAAGTGGCTGATCTAAGTGGGGCAATTACACGCTTACGCATGTCGAGTTTTAGTATGGAAGCAGGAACCTCAGATTCACAGATCTGGCAAGATGAACATACATTACACCCAGAAGCCACGTCTGCAAGTGATGTCAATTCCCCATCAACAAAAACTGAACTGAAATAAAAAAAAACTTCCTTTACAACGTTGGAATACTATTAAAACAAAAATAAACAATGTCAATTGTAAGCTGGGCGTTGAAATGAAAAATAAACACAAAGAAAAATTATCAAATATTATTCATAATAAAACTAACTACACCATAAATTTATCACAGTATCAAAGAGAAAATTATGTCATTAACTCGACAGATTTAGAAATCCCTGACTCTGTGACGAATGTTTTAGCTAAAGGTCCTAATTTCAATTATCCTAATGACCTCTTTCAAATACCTCTAATAAATATTATTAAAGACGTAGAACATATAATTAGCCAAGAATCTGATAGTTCCAACAAAGAACAACTTAGAATTAAATGCAACAATGTAATTAGCAATTTCGTTTCCAAACACAATCAAAATAAACATGTACTTTCAAAACAAGAATTTATAAATACGAAAAGGTTTTTAAACAAAAATAACGAAATAATCGTGACAAAAGCAGATAAAGGAAACAAACCTGTTGTTTTAGAAAAACAAGAATATCCAGAAAAAATTCAGGAACTTATTTCAGATGAGACCACTTACATTCACTTAAATCGTGACCCAACTACAATTTATCAAAAGAAAATTAATACTTTTGTACAAAAACTTTTGTCGAGGACTATATCTCAGATATTACTTTCAAGAAACTCAGAAATCTACACCCTAGCACACCTAAAATATATGGACTTCCAAAAATTCATCAACCCAATATACCATTAAGACCTATTGTTAGTAGCATTAATTCACCGACATACAATCTATCCAATTTTTTTAATAACATTCTTACTTGTTTACGTCAAACTTTTAGAGATACTGTAAAAAATTCCAAAGAATTTGTTATGTACAATTGCCTAAAACACATACTTTTGTCTCCCTTGATGTACAGTCATTATTCACGACTATACCTAAAGAGTTTATTTTCCAAGAAATTCGTAATAGATGGGATAAGATCGAAAACCATACTTCAATTCCTCAACAGATATTTCTAGATGGACTGCAGATCATTTTTGATTCACAGTACTTTATATATAACAATCTTTATTATAAACAACTATTTGGTATGCCTATGGGAGACCCCATTAGCCCTATTTTGGCTGATCTGGTTATAGATACCGTTTTTAGTGACATTTTCAACAAAGTCGATTTCCAACTAATTTTTGCTGCGACTTATGTAGACGATTCCTTTCTAATTTTACCCAAAGGTAAAGTAGATTTTATTCTTCAAAAATTCGATACCTTTAATGACAGGTTAATATTCACCATTGAGAGAGAAATTTACGGTAAATTATCCAGCAGTTTAGATGTACTAACAATTAATAAAGGTGACCACATAATTACAGATTTGTACACAAAACCTACTAGTTCAGACAGATTACTAAATTTTAACTCGAATCGCCCCTTGCATCAAAAACTTGACATTAGAAAAAACTTCAATGATAGAATTTTAAGCATCTGCACCCTGATTTTCACAAAAAAAACCATAATAATTATCCCATAAAATGAATAAATACACTCCTCTTCAACAATAACAATAGTGTCACAGTCTTTAATAATGACCCCATCGACAACTCCACTAAGTTTAAGAAATTGATTAATATTAATCCTCTAACTAAAAGATTGACGACCATTCTAAAAAATAATAATAGCAAAATTATGACTTATAATATTAACACACAGCCGTTACGCATTTTCAATAATTTAAAAGAAAGAACCAATATTGAAAAACTTAATGACGTCGTCTACAGAGTCAGATGCAATAATTGCGAAAAGTGTTATGTTGGTCAAACTTCCCAAACTCTCGGTAAACGATTAAAACAACATCAGTACGACATTGCTATCAATAAAAACTCATCAGGTGTGTGACAACATAGTATTGCTACTGGACATAGGTTTAATTTCGGTGATCCGGATATACATACTTCATACTGAACAAAATCTTAACAAACGCTTGATTTCAGAAATGCTTTACATAAAATGACACGTGTAATTTTAAAAATGATATTAGTAATACAATGTGAGCATTTTCAAGTGAAGTGTAGTGGTAGCATAAAAATCCCTGGTTTGCTTGATTTTTACATTCTACAGTTAGTATACTGAACAAATATGTGCTTTCTACCATTTGCTTATTTTCGTTTTCTGTCATTTTGTTGTTTGTTTTGTTGGTTTTCATCGGGTATCCGGTATATTTGTGTATAACCTTTATAGAATCTGTCAAAACAATTTATATGCACGTTAGTTCACGCTATGATTGCTGCTAATTACTCAGTGTTCCCAACTAAAAATTTTAGATGATTCACCCTTCACTCGACTTTGTTCGCCCTGTATTAGTTTTGTGTATGATCTATTACTTCAACGTCAATAATTTAATGCAATTTTTCTTTGATATGTTTGGGAATTTAGCGACTGCTGAAGGTTTGTCCGGTCAGTTTTGAAACATGTTTAACATAATATCTCCTTTCCCATTTATCTATTTTATTACTATAAAAGCTTCGTTTCTGTTTTTTCATGTCACACGTCCATATACATATATGTTTTCGTGCACAACGCACGGATTTTAACGTTATATTTTCCATAATAATAAAAGAAAACACCGTTTCCTGTGAAACGGTGTTTTCTTTTATTATTATCGAAACTTCACAGACTCGCAACTATCACCATTATATTTTCCAGTTAGTTGAAAAATCTTTTTAAACAATTAATTATATAAATTCTTATTACTACATTACAATGTCATCATATTTTAATTTTAATCATCATTTGAATAACTTGGTTTTAATTGTTTCTTGCTGACTGGTATGTATGTCTCTCTTTTTGGTGATCCATCTTGTAATAATATATTTTTGTATTGATGTAGTTAAATTTTGATAAAAATTTTAGGTTGAAAAAGGCCAGTGTCGGCCGAAACGTAGCAAATATAGCTAATAACAATTGATTAAAGAACCGTAATTTGCTCAATTTGGCATTTCTTTATCCTTGAAACAAGTTGAAGAGCGTTAGAATCGTCAAATTGAACTGAAATAATTGGAGAAAAGGGAGGCTGCTGCTTCATTATCATCAGTTTTCCTATCCCCATAATAAAGAGTATCAGGGAGCGACACCCCCTCCTTTTTTTTACAAAAGACCAGAATCGCTTAGGATCTTCATGTAACACAGCTTCAACATTGTGGGAATAACGATCAAGACTGATATTTAGCTCCTCTTATTCTAATGATGTATCCCATATATAAAACTGCGAAACTTAACCAATGTAACGGGACGCGATTTTCCAATCAATTTAAATTATTTTACACCTTCTAACGAAAGAGGGAGCACCTGTATTTATTAAACATATTAAGAAAATGTTAGTTTATTTTATTTTATTTTATGCACTGATCTGTGTATATGTGTGACTGTATATACAGGCTGATTTTTTGAAAACGACCCACCTCAAATATTTCAGAAAGTAGAAGGAATTCAAATACGTCTACTTTTAATTCATGGGGGAAACAATTTAACATATGAATTATACTTTTGACGTTTACATCAGCGCCCCCACGCGTACCTCTCCCCCCATAAATTTTAAACGGAATGGCCCATCGTGTGGCACCTCAAATGAAAGCCTATTTCAGTAGGATTACGGTGATGTATCACTTGTTCACTTTCTATCTAATTGAACATCGAAAAATGATCGATTTCTTAATATATAATCATCCAGACAGCTGGGTGTAAAAAGCGTATAAATAAAATAAAAGAAGCCGTTGACGTTATTTTTGACAACTGTCACATTAGTAATTTTCATTCAACTTCATCTTCTTACATAAAAATGGTTGCTCTATTGCTGAGAGGGTAGAAGTTATTTACATTTATGGTGCTGAGCAATGCGCTCGTGGCACAGCAAGAATTTTCAATGCAAGGCATCCAGACAATTTGGAACAACGGAATCAGTAGTGAACAAGGAAAGGCGTGCAAAGAAGATAATAGATGAAATGGCGGAAATGGAGGCAATTGGGAATTTTACCATAGAGCCAACCAGCTCTTTACGTCGAGTTGCAGCATCCTCTGGACTTTCTTATTCGTCGGTACGTAAAGTCACAAAAATGCAAAAGTTTCACCCTTTTAAAATGCAAATAGTGCAAGAGCTTAGTGAGGGCGATTACGACCGCCGACTAGAATTTTGCGAAACTATGACCCAAATGATTAGGCACTGCAAATCCAAATTTGGTAAAGAACATCTGTTTTAGTGATGAATGCGCTTTTTTCTTAAATGGACACGTGAACAAACACAATGTACGCTACTGGAGCGATAAAAATCCCCATATGATAAGAGAGGAACATACTCAAAAGCCTCAAAAAGTTAATGCTTGGGCAGGAATACTAGGTGATTCCATTGTTGGGCCAATTTTCTTTAGAGAAACATTGACTGGTGACATTTATTTAAATATGTTAGAGAATATCATCGATCCCCTAATAACTGAGGAAGTGGAAAACCAGCTTCATGCAGAAGGTAACCAAATCCTCAATGAACACGAATTGTTTTTCCAGCAATATGTTGCTCCTCCGCATTATGCTGCAAATGTTCGTAACTGGCTGAACCACAGATACGCAAATCACTTGATTGGTAGACGTCGAACGATTTAGTGGCCTCCGCGATCACCAGACTTGACAAGTCCTGACTTCTTCTTGTGGGGTCATTTAAAGTTAGTAGTTTATAAAACTCAACCAATAGATTTAAATAATTTACGTCAAAGAATTATTAACGCGTGTAGAAATATTCCACGGCAAACTTTTGAGAAAGTGAGACAAGAATTTGAAAACCGGCTTTGCTACTGCATGGAGAACAACGATGCACATTTTGAACAGTTATTGTGAATGTTGTTATTTGTTTCTTATTATTATTCTCTTTTAATTATTATTGTCACATTAAAGTCTTACTGTTCGTATTCTAAAACAAAACTGATTACTTTTCGATGCTAAATTAAGCAAAAACTGAACAAGTGATACATCACCGTAATACTATTGAAATAAGCTTTCATTTGCGGTGCCACACGATGGGTCCTTCCATTTAAAATTTATGGGGAGGGAGAGGGGGGGGGGTACCCGTGGGAGCGCTGATGTAAACGTCAAAAGTGTAATTCATATGTCAAATTGTTTCCCGCTTAAATTAAAAGTGGAGGTATTTTTGAAAATTTTCGAATTCCTTATAGTTCCCGAAATATTTGAGGTGGGTCTCAATAGTTAAAATGTAGCACTCCTTGACATTGACTAGGAACCATCTGCAAGTTTACATCAATCAATCAATTTACCCACAATCATTTTATATATTATTTGTCAATTAGGACCAGGTAGTGCGCTTGTAATTAGTTTGATTCTTAGTAATTAGTGTAACAGCCGTGTTTACCGGTGAAGGGCCGGCACGAAGCTGTTAGAAATACTGATAAGTAACGTTACAAGCGAGTAGACGCCAGAACCCCAAAACATATCTATCATCGAAAGAAGTTGCTGCGAACAAGACATCAAAAGAAGCGGATATACAGCGATGAAGTGACCAGCATCGTGAAGCGTACGCAGAAGAAAGTATTCCAATGGTATTTGGCTAAAATCATCATTATATTTTGTCTTCGTAAATACGCTCGTAAAAATAAATAAATTCATTATTGTCCAGAGTATAAAATTTGGAAAATTTTAGCTAGTAAATAAGTTGCATTGTTGTTTCAATTTTATTTGCTTTGTAGTTAAAACGCCCTAGCCTCCATAGTTTTTATATTAACCGTAGTTGTCAAATGTCTAAAGGCGCATTTTAATTCATAAAGTTTTGCTTCCGTATTTCTTAATCTTGTTTATACACATATTTATTTTATTTAATATATTTGTTATTCAGTTACTTGTTGCATTTTTCATTTATTGCATACTTATAGCATATAAGTTTGCGTCTATTGTGTCACTATTCGTTGTTAAATTATTGAAAACCTTCATTAACCGCACTTCCTGGGAATGTATGAAGGAATAGTTTATAAGAAACTGTAAAGTAAGTACAGGTTTTCGTTATTACGTTAAGAGTTATTGCTATCGACAGTTTGCTAGTCAGGGAAATTCCTTTTATATTTCGGTATCGCATAACGTCCATCATCGTGGGCTCACTAGGGGATTTGTTCACATACCGTGGCACCCAAGATTTTAAACACATATTAGCACTAATAAGACCGTCAAGAGAAACGTAATGCCACACTAACATCTAGGTCTGTGGTTATCAACTCACATAAAATGTCATGAAGTCCTTGCTCGTAGTCCGTTTGTTTTCTGAGTAGTAACATGTTATTATATTGAAGAGAAATGATATTCAATTGGTTTACCATTTTAATACAAATGTAAAATAGCAAAAAATCCTACTATATGTACTTAATGATGTTTGCGTTGTCTCCAAATTAATCAGTAGTAGTCAAAGAAATCACATGCTACACTGAATATACTACTTTTTTTTTGTAAATACTATCTTTGCACTATTTTGCTAATTTCAAGTTACATATTTGGTTTATAATGAACGCTACTAGTATTTAGCGCTGTTATAAAATGCCGTTATACGTTGTTCGTTTTGAACTGTAGGAAAATTTCAATGTCATACGACATCAATAAAAATACTTTAATATCCAGCACTAATATTGTATTGTTACGTTTATTACGGAGATATACGATAAAAATCGATAATCCTTCTTTTAAAGGACGGGGTTTTCACCTCATCAACATATTTCTCCGCACTACGAAAATAGCTTGAAGCATGTCCCAGTACGGAGGTCCCTCACACAAAGTTTCAAATTGTCCTGAAAAACTTATATTTGTTTTATTACAAAACCCTGCTTATTTTTGTCGTGGCATAAACTTAACTTTCATTCATTTCCATCATTTATTCGCTGACTTTATACCCACGATTTGATGGTTAAAAATTAATTGGTAAGCACATTAGGAATCCAGAGTGTACGATAAGCACTGAGAACACTTTTATTTACTGCACCAAGATGTTTTGAGAAGAAATCTTTAGGAGAGTGGTCTACCTTTCAGGACATGTTACAACCCAAAATGTTTATAAGATGTCATTAGTTTGTTGATAATATCATGGTAATTTTCCTTCGATTCCTCAAATATTTGTTCTTTAATTTTTGTATTACTAATTTTAGGAAGCCTGAAGTATTGCCCACGGCTTTAAGAAAGTTGGTATTATATTTCTCTCTCCAGGAGTGAATGATTCGCGTTGAGACTTTTCTTTTCTAATATAGTGATTCCTATTATTTCATACACAAAACAAAACAGAACGTTTTTGAGTTACCCCTTTCGTTCAATTATAGCCATCAAGTTCCAAAGATATATTTGAAAATATAATAAAAACTGCATTAAATACAATTATTGCTACTAATGAGACAATAATCATGCTAACCAGTGTTATCAGATAATTTTTTCCGTTTTTCACAGAACTTTCTCATAACACCATATTGATTTGTAATTATCGATTGGAATAGAATGCTAGATCATACAAGGAAACAGAACATAGGTTGTCATTAAAAAAATGTCGATAACGTGGGTAACCTACTATCTGTCGAAATATACCGTAGTATACCCATAGATAAGGTACAAATAGATCGGAAACTCACGTGTAAACACTTGGAGCAAAGTACACGTACTCCCTCTTATGTCCTTAGTCATGAACTAAATCGAAAAGGCGGGTAATATGAATTATTTAAATGATGTATTATAAAAATTTGTGTTCATTCACCGCTATTAACAGAGATTAATTCAGATGCCTAGTTCATCTACCAGTGAGTAGTAAGATGAACTAGATTTCTAAATTAATCTCCGTTAATAACGGTGAAACGAACAACTATTGTATAAACATATCTTGTTTTTATTAGAAATATACAATAAGTCTATGCATTAATACAGAAATTTGTATATTTTTGAACATAATTGTAAATGCGGAAAAATAAAACACGATTTTAAAACTTTTAACAAGTTATATCGGGTCTTAGACAATAGAAGAACTACGCAAAGCTACAATATCTTTCACACAAACGCTATGAAGAGATACAAAAACTACGAAAAACTACACTATCTGTCATACAAACGCTATGAGAAGATAGAAAAACTACATAAAACTACAATATCTTTCACACAAACGCTATGAAGATATAGAAATAGTTATTGTGTTACCCAAATGCTATGAAAATATTAGATACAGCGAAAAGAAATACAGCTATTCATTGAAATCACACACTAGCACTACGAAAAGATGTCTACGACCCATAACAACAAAAACAATAATGGTGAGTAAACAGATGTCTGTCAAAACAGCGTACAACGAATCCTGATGGCACCTGCGCACTTACGGCGTACTACTCCCAACGACATCTCGTGGGCTTAGTCATGTACTACTCATGTTTGCCCCAACTTTGCCATAAGAGATTCTACCCCGTGACTATACCTTGTTTTTTGTTAAGAGTCTTATGATTGGTGGCCAGTCATGTTTACACTGCTCAAATTTGCCAATTTTACTGCCGCCATATTGTAAACACAGCTGATTGAGTAAATATCTTTGTAAAAAACGTATTTTCCAATTTTTATTTGTGTTCCTACAGTATTCAAGCAATAAAATTAGTTTTTTAAGAAACTATTTCCTTGTGATAATGGATTCACAGCATAGTAAGGACGTGGATTATCAATATCGCCTCCAAAAAACCGTGGGTCGTGGACATTTGTCGGTACAGAAAAGGCAAGCTATATTAAAGATCTAGGTACAAGAAAATTATTGGTGGTTATGCTAGAAAAAAGAGGACACAGATAGCACTGCAAATATCAAACACTTTACGTAGTGCACTTAAATATGTGTATATAAACTTCTGTGTATTTATATTCCAGGGTATTCCATATAGGTTTTTCAAGAACAAGGGTTTATCGAATAATTCATGAATATAAATCCAAAAGGCTAATTTCACCTCCATCAAAACGATTAAGGAGAAAATCAGTGCTATCTACATTTGACGATACTGTTAAATACTTGATAAGACGAGGAGTACAGTTCTTTTTGTGACGGAGAACTTCCTACACTAAACACGAAATTAAAGGAAGATGAAAATATATCTCAAATGAGTCGTTCTACTTTATCTAAATTAATGAGAATGCTTAATTTTAAGTAAGTTGTGATATTAAATTATTTAAATGTTTTATATACTATTTATTTATAGGTTTTTTAGATATAATCGCAAAAGTATACAACTTAAACGTGAAGACATTGTTTTATCCATTCCAATATATTACTTAGATGAAACTTGGCTTAATGAAGGACACAAAAGCAAAAGTGTGAGTAGATGTTAATGTTACAACACGCAGACAAGCATTTATAGATGGCGTAACAACGGGTCTGAAAAATCCTGTTGGTAAAGATAGACGCTTAATTATTTTACATATTGGTTCCAAAAATGGTTTTGTTGACGATGGCTCGTTGGTATTTGAAGGAAGAAAACAGCTGATTACCAAGATAAAATTCATGCAGATGTTTTTAAGAGATGATTCAATAATATTTTACAAAAATTGCCTAAGAATAGTGTCATTGTAATGGATAATGCATCCTACCATAGCAGCAAGAAAGAAAAAATACCATAAACATAAAAACATATTGTCTATACTATTATTATATTTCTTTACTTAAATATTAATAAACAACATAAAAGCATAAACTACTACTATTACTTTTTTATAAATGTGATCTGTTCATGAAGTTAAGTACTAAATACATGTATATTTAAGTAGTAAGTTCATAAACTCGTATTTCATTTCATTGTATCTATCATTTAAATTTACCGCCAAAATTTTCAGTTATTACATTTACCTAATGTGATGCGGGCTGAAGCGTTTTATCCCTCTTATTCAAAAACAGAGTATAATAAAGTAGATTTTATTTCTAGCATGCCTTCTATACTACTGGAAATAATTGTTCTCCTATATTTAAAGGCAAATCATGAAACTAGCAAATCTTAACTGAAGTCTACATATTTCCCAAATACTTATAGTACAGATTGTTTTATGTATATTTGATAACAACTGCTATTTGGAACGACAAATTAATAATAATACACGAGAAAAATGGGATTTAAACATTTACTAATACACTGATTCTTTACATTTCAAACTAACTATTGCATTTTCAAACCCTCTTGACAAAATAAGATTCCGTTAATAAACTAAGAATTACACAAGAGACGTATACTCGCTCCGCTATAAACTAACGAAAGACTGCTTTGTACTTTCCTCGATGTTGACAAAATAGATAGAATTTGACATAAATTCTAAAGGTCTTGTGACGTATACGCACACAAAGCGAACCTTCCATAACTTGTCCTTTCAACTGACAAACTATGTCCTTTATTCAGAATTAATTAGTTACCTTTTCCTTATTTTAGTAGCTTTAACTACAGCCTATAAGCATTTACGCAACTTGTTGGAACTAATCAATATTAATTGAAGCTCTTTCGGTATAATTTAAACTACGTGACGAAAAGTAAGATAAAACTTGTTTTGATCCTCCTTATTCTCTGAAAGATAATAAACGACAAGGTTAAACAAATCCCAAACGACGAAGGAAACTGTTTCTAAATAAATTACGACGTTGTTTTAAAATTAGTTTAATGAGCTTTTGCTCTGAAGTACAGAACTGAAGAAGAAAGTGTGTTAAGCTTAAATATATTCTTTATATATTCGTAAATTATTAATTAGTTTATTTAAACGCATTACTGCTGCTATATGTTTCTCTGTAACAGATCTCATCTGAGTTGTTCATCACTCAAGGACCGACAAATTTGCATTGTTGTTTTCGAATTTGATCAGTTGTTACTAATTACATTTTCCTTTTATTTAGGCAGTCTTATGGGCTGAAAACTACATAAGAACCACACTGAGTGATTGCGAGATTTGAATCTATGATAATCATAAACAGAATTCATGACTACAACATTGCCATCTGTTGGTGAAACAATTAGTATATATCCTGATAGATAAGACATCTTGCTGATTTCTGCAGATATAATAATTGGTGGTTTCGAAATATATCGTAACTGTAGTTCTAAAAGATTATTCATGGATTACACAAAGATCAGCGTCAAAGCAGTGTTCTTATATAATCCAAAGCTTTATCCTTCAATTTCAACAAGTCATACCACTTCTATGACGCAAACTATGAAGGACATTTGCAAACTTTGGACATATAAGCAGATATTAACGATATTGCAATTAGCTTGGATATGGAATCCGCCAAATATTGTTGCCTTTTACGTTTTTGAAAAAAACCGTTACATTAAGCACATGTTGTCACTACGATAGAACTCTATTATAGAAAAAGATCATAATACCACCTTTGCACGTAAAATAATCATGCTGACTTTCTCAGCGCGTTGGATCAAGAAGATATTTCTGTTGAGTCTCAGGTACGAGAACTACTAAGGAACGAGAGCTGCGTGGCAACCCTTGTTATAGATCCGTATGTCTTAGAATACACATTTTACGTTCTCTCTCTAGTTTTGACAATATTTCTCTTTCAAATCGTCGCATAGTTATTGAACTGTGTACTTTTATATTTTTAGTTGCATTTTATGTAAAATTCTAAGTAAACGGCAATATTATCGGTTTTAAACGATTCTAACAAAAATAACTTGTTGCCAAATACTTGAATTTATTACCGATGTAAGTGCTAGAACGAAATTTTATATAAAGTTCAAACGCAGAAATTCTAGTATGACTGTCGATCTTTAAAAATAGTTTATATACATCCCTTACCAGTTAAGTTTAGAATTTAGTTTTAAACTTGTATAAAAAGTTACCACTTTGTTATTGATATACCTATACTTTATGTACAGCAGTGATTCAAAATCTAGTTATGATAACATTGTTATTTTTACATGTTCCACAACAAATAACTGAATAAAAAACTGAATAATAGAATTATGTGCGTCTGTATTTTGTTAAAATTCAAAGGAGTTGTTTTGCATTATGTAATTATTTTGTCTGACTAGTTGTAACTGGTCATTACGACAATTTTATTAAATCTTAAAACATAACTTCGAACGTCAATGAAATATTATTGTACAATTTAGAGTTAATAAATTGTATACGTCTGAAAATTGTTAATTCTTTAGTTATAACTAATGTAATAAATAGCTAAGAAATACAGTTCCATTTATTAGACAGAAAACAGATTTGTTGCTGGTGATTGATGAGTATTAGGAACGACTTACACTTACTTGTTAGAGGCGACAGTTTAGTCGACTCTATATGTCACATTCGATCGATATTAACACCACCTTTTTTAGGTATCTCATTTGATATTGAAACAAAAGTCTTATAGGAAAGCTACCTCGTTTGCTAATTTTTCCATCTGGTACTGTCAAAACTAACTAAGATCAAAAACAAAGGAGGAAACAGAAATAACCATTAGTAGATGTTGCAAAAATAGAATTCGCATAATAAATTTACGGTGTTTGGCATTTGCATTAAGTTATGACTGCCTTTAATATCAATAACCAACACGCCATCTCGTTTAAAAATCCATAAAATTGCAACTACAAGCAAAATGCAAATTAGGGATATATATAATACTCGTAATCCAATTCGGGAAAATTATATAAACCACTAAACTATAAAATGCTCCATTAGAACTACGCAATTTCGATACCAATCAAAGCATTGATACTTACGAATGTATTGATTCCATGGATATCGATTGTGAGTACTAGAATCCGTTAAGTATCTACAGGAATCGAGAGTGTGTAATTGATATCCTAGTATCGATACCCTGAATTTGTTACCTAGGAATCAGTACTGATGACCCAATTTATAGGTATCTAACACGTTAACATGCATATATTTGTTGTGTTCCTCCATGTATGTGTAAAGCAATAACTTGCTGTACTGCCGAATATCTTATTATGAATTCCCACAAAATTAAGAAACAATATTCAACAAAATACAGTTTTAAGAAAGCAATAGAATCCGCTTTTATTCCATTGATATGGTACTACGACAGCACCTGGCGACCACATACTCGCAGCAAATATAGCCCCCCACATCAACTTCACAAAAAGTTGATCTATTTCGATCAATGAAAAAAATACTAGAGAACAATTTCATTGCTACCGTTATGATGCCATATTACAATAATATCTTAAAGACATAAATCCAGAATAACAATTGTCAAGTAGGAAGACCATAATTTACTAAAAAATGCCGTAATTCTATAATAATACAATACAAATAATACAAACTATTTTAAATGACGGATCACATATTATGTCATCATATGTGTCATTTTATAAGCGAAAAGATGGATGCCTATCAAAGCACAGCCAATATTTAGGATTAGCTTACTCTGCTTTAAAAACTGGGAAACAGACCAAAAATATATTAGCTTCTACAACGGATTTTGATACCAATATGCTACTAGCCATTAAACTAACGAATTTCATTCGTTCAAACTGTTTGGATAACGTACTGAATACAGTCATAAACAAATTAATGAAGCATAAAAATTTAACAACATCATTAAAAATCTAAAAGGTAAGAGAACAATATTGTTCACAATTACAAAATGGTAAGCGCATTGAGAAAATATATAAAGCATTTTTTCACGTCCGCTAATATTATATTTGTATGTATAGAATAATATAAGAAATAATAAGTTATAATAATAAATATAAGAAATATAGAAAGAACTTGTTGATTTTAGAATTGAGAAAAATTCAAGAAATTACACTCATAAAAAAAATTCCACCCGTTTCACACACCAGGCGGTAGTTAACATTAATATTAATTAGAGGTCACTGTATCAGAACATTTGACGTTAACTACTTTATTTTTACAATCTTGGAAATTTTGAAATGAAGATCTTTTACCTACAAACCTACAAAGATTAATCTCAAAAACATTAGTAAGAGCCCTGCAACAATTTTAGACAATTTCTAAGAAAATGGCTATAGTAAATCAATAGCTTCTGCTACAATTCAATAAAATTAAAAAGGTTGCGAGAATCAAGAGAAAATGAAGATAACGCCGAATTTACCTTCGATAGTATAAATTAATTGTATTCGGCAATTATAAAATATTTTCATAATAGACATGTTCAAGAAAATAATACAGATTAACAAATTTGTTTGAGTATTTGCACATATATGTATATGTGTTTAAATCAACGTTTCAAAAAATATTACTTCTCTGACACAGTTTCACAACTCGCAAATTAAAAATTGATAATACTATCACAAGCAAAGAACATTAAGCACAATAGGAAACCAAAAACAGGCTTCTTTATCACTAGACCATACAAACCAATTAATATTTTTATCGATAAACAGAAGCTATGCCTTCAAACGAAAATCTATTAATATCTTCGTAATATATCTAATTATTTGTTTTTACTATATGTTCTTACACTAGTATAATTAATGATATTATTATCTGTTTAAAAAATCAGAGTTTTTGTTTATTCTTTTTATTATTTTATACAAACTTATTTGATAAGTTAGTAAGTATTGTTAGTAGAAATAATGTAACTGTATAAAGTAGTTTTGTTTTTCATTCACGACGGTCCTGTAGTATACAGAGTGTAAAAATAATGGGATATTCTTCCATAACTCTGTTGCTGTACAGAATAAAGCAAAAATATTGACATCTTCCTATGCCATTATTATAGTAACGGAAAAACGCAACATCGTGAAATTTTACGCAACACTAGATGCACTTTTTACTATAACAATAAGGAGATCTCAACTTAACCTTATCTTGCCTTACCTACTACTTCTTCCCACACATGTACAGACCAACGATGTTGATAATCCATGGTGTTTATAAAATGAGGATTAAAACTCAGATAGATCTACAAAAGTGTCAATACAGCAGACAAATGTTATAGAAAATTCAAATTTCTGTTTGATGTTTAACCTTTGATTTACTTTTCACTAACTTATAAAAGTATAGTGATTCAATTTCAATTGCTTCAAAAAAACACTGATTTATAGAGCACTCTTTGTAACGTATTTAAGTCTAGATCTAGATTTTTCTGAATATAGGGGATCTCAACATTTTCAAACAAATCGTACAAAGCAAAGAAAATAACCAAATCATATATAAAGTTGCTTTAAAATTCTTTGGGCAATTCAAAAATATAATAACAAATAGGATGTTCTATTTAAAAATTTGAAACTACTGATGAGTAACTTGTTTCATTCTGAAACATCCTGTGTATAAGTATCGGATGTTTGGTATTTATACCCTAGTATTGGTTAATTTTCTTAACGTTAAAGTTTGCAACAACAAAATGTCGTGCATTACATATTCAATGTTTGTTTAAGTGAAAAATATGCATATGAAATTTTATTTCTCGTTAAGGATTTTACCGTTATTTGAACAATTTTTCATTATAATTTTGATTCGTACTGAATGTCGTATGTTTTCAACGTAATAAAAATAGAATTGGGCCTTAAGATGATGATAGCACGCCAGCGAGCAATGTTTGAATTGCCAATTACCATCAGTGCATCACTTTAACCCGTCTCCAGTCCGAAAAGTATTCTCAGTATCATCATCGGAAGTGGCGCAATCCAATTCATCAGCGTACGATCTGAGAAATCTTCATTCATAATCTAGAGATATTTAATTAGCGAATTCGCTATGGCAACCAGCTCATTGCAAACAGAGTTTACGGCACACCTATCAACACAGGTACGGGCGCAGGCAAAATCCGGTAGCTTCAAGCTCTTCGCTCTTGAGGGCGGTTGTCCCGGATCAATACAGTTCCCGTACCCGGAGGAGACTTCGCCCTAACAACGCTACTAAATATTGTATAGTTGTCTGCCATTATATATTCAGCATTGATTACGCGGATATGAATATATAAATATGTAACGAAGATGACCGTTTTCTTGTGATGGACGGGCAATTAGTAATTATACGGACCTGTATTTACTATACTTATATTCATACAAATGTCAATGGATAACTTTCCAGCTTCAAATGTATATAGCGCAAGCTCAGACAGACTTTTATATTGGTATATTATCTTTATAATATCGTAATTTCTGATAAATAATAATGAAAATAGTGATGTATAGTATAAAATTTCTACCAAAACGATTTCTGTTGTAGATCTTCTTAGTAATTACATTAATATTCGACTTGTACTTGAACTGTATAACTTTAACCAGTTAGGTTTAGTAGGACAAATTCGGTGTTGGGTGTTGTAATAGACCTATTTTAAAATAACCCTAGTTACAATACTAAGTGTAAGATGTAATTCGTGGTGATCCAAAACCAGGTTTTCTGGCGAACAGGAGATGTCATTATATTTACACAGTGTCTAAAAAGTTATTTCAGCTATGTAAGTAATACGTGACAATGATATATGTACATACATACGTATGTGCTGCACTAGTTATTTTGTCAATGTTGTGTTTCTTTAGTATTTCTTGGCAATAATCCAGACTTATAGCCGCAGTGGCTAGGCCGCTGATTATCGTTGTGGCGGGACGACAGGAGCCGCCGGGTTTCAATGCTCTGGAGAGACGGTGACATTTTTCTCTGGGAATTTAAATCCGATCGACTTACCATTCACTGTCGGTAGCAAAGAGATTAACAGCGCGGCATTATAAATGGCCGCTTAATGCTGTTACAAAGCCATTTCAACACAATTATACACACACACACAAAAAAGCTACACCGCGAGGAATTATACACTTACCACACATAAAAAAACTCGCAAATTGATACTGAAACAAAGGCTGCTGCAGTTTATCGTAATGCGTTAAGTACGCACCTACTTCATCGTGATTGCTGCTTTTTGACATCTTAGAAGATAAAATAATAGGAATATACATCGACATGATTAAACGAAGCGGATTCAATGTTCGCAAAACATTATAACTAACTGCAATTAACATTAAAACCATTCAAAATACAATATACAAAGCAAGCGTGTTATATACCCAGATGCTGACTTGTTGATCATATTAGGAGTAGAAGAGGTGGACAATCTCCAGTAAATGATATAAAATTATGGAAAATGTAGCCAACCCAAATATGAGATCTCGCCGAAAGCAGATTCTGTTTATCTATCTAAAGAGAAAAATTATAAGACAAGGCTTACGAGCGATACGTATAAGCAGTGGACCTCGAAAATAACGTCCAACTATACTACTGTGCGGGAATATATGCCACGAAAAACCTGCATAATCGGTTAAGCTATAGGTTAATAGGTCGTCATCTTGAAAATAGATTTGTCAGGATAACTATTTTGGTAAAACGATCTTGTAGATAGTAGGTAATACATTAGACAGTTAATAGTTAATTCTTGTCCATGTTGATGAAATAGATTATCTTATTCACTTGCAATGCATTTTACGTTTTTGGTTTCCTCTAGTGGGTAAGTTATTAGGTAGTAGTAACGATACAATTACTTTTATTAGGGTGGGTTTATCAATGTGAGGATAAAAGTGTTAGTTAAGTAACTGACAGATATTGCTAACTGCCAGATAAAATTTAGCAACTACAATGCTTTATCTTGCAGATAACTTCTATTTAACACTCAATAAACGTTTCATTGTAATTATCTGCAAGTTAATTTATTTATCCTCACATTGATAAACCCACCCTAAAAGTAACATTTGTTATAGTGGGGTTAGTTTATAATCTTAAATAACTGTGTCTGAAAGCTCTACAGCATACAACGGTAAAAACACTTGCCAGGATCATTATCCTGGTAAGCTGTTTACTCGACGTACGTGAATCTATTATTCGTATTCACGTATAAATATGCCCGCATTGATAGGTTTACATTCGAAGAGATCTAAATAAGCTTTCATTATATGAGCAATTAATGAAGTTCTAACAAATGAGAGAATTTGTACGCTACGATTCGCTATTTATAATTAATCATAATCCCACCCACAAAACCAGAGTTGGTATACATAGGCGTCTCCCAGTCTTACTAGTCTTGTTAGTCTATATACTTTCACGTCACTTAGATAATTAATCTTTGTCTGTCTCATAACTTCATTCAGAAAGTTTCAATTTGCATTCCATAGAATTTGCGTATGTGTTTAGTAATGGAACTAAACACAATGGAAATGCATGCAGACAACTGGTGAATATTATGCAAAAACAAAAAGGTTGTTTTTAAAAAGTGGCGCGCTCAAAATTTGACGTTGCAACTACTTGAATTGTTGTAGCTTGCACATCAACAGTAGTACCTAATAACTTTGTCATATCAATAACATATATACATAAACTGCAATAAATAAACAAAAAAGAGTTTCAAACATATTGCGGATAGGACATAAAACTAGAGACATTAGAGGGTGTAAAATACATAAACAAATCTGATATCAACTAATAATAACTCTCCGAGTGTTATGATAACTGATGCAGAATCTAGGAAGAATTATGTGTAAACGCATCTATGATGCAATCGTTATCATAGAACATAGATATTGACTCAGAAGAATTTGTGAATATTTCCGCATGACTTCAAAGGTTAAATTTTCATTGTAGCAGAGAACTTTAGGTGGTACTATCTTAGGACGTGTTATAAAGACTGCTCGGATAAAAATAAACATTAATTGGAGAGATCGACAGGTAGAAATCATTTGATTTCAACAGGTAGACAACAAATTCTTCTTGCAACAACGTGAAATGGTGGTTGCGAAATTGCAAAATGACTTCATTCTCAATACAAAGTAGAGTAATTTTGAATATTATAAATTTTTGTAAAATTATATCCCTGTCAATAGGATGTACCGTTTTTATCACATGAAATACTTGTCTTAGTATCGGCCACATAAGTTGGAGGATTGGAGTAAATGTAATTACAATTTACAGTGAATTTACAAAAATTAGAGGGGTACATAGGATTTAAAATGGTGATCTGCCAATTGACTGCAATAGGTAGTGGTTGTTATTTAATATGGAGAAGTTTTACAAATTTAAATTGAGTGTCTAATTATAAATGGTTCAAATGATTATTAAATATATCTGCCATAATATTATTGTTACGTAGCCTACTTCGTGCAAATTGAAGTGGTCTTTTTCGACAGTAGCAGAAGAAGTATACATTTTTCTCTAAAACAGTTGAAGATAAATGGTACATTCTTATATAAAAAGAAAGACAATTTAAATTTACACCCAATCCTGAAAATAAATATAGGGTATCCCATTAAAAAAAAAAAGAGTTATTGGTATTTATATGTTTCCAAATGTTGGCGCTATGTATGTCAATAAAAGGATCCGTACATGTTAATATTGGAAATAGTAAAGCAATTCAATAACGTATCAATTTGCGCAAATCGAAATTTTCTACCTTTTTTAGTTTTGATCCTACACCTCATTAACAAGAGCGCTGCAATTGCAAATTTTTGATAAAATATTTATTTTCTCGAAAACAAAAGCACATAGGTCAAGGAAGATGTTAATAAAAGTTACTTAAAATATCATGTAGAATCTAAAAAAAATATAATATATAACGTGATCCATTTAAAATAATAAAGTTACGTACGCTTTTTCTATAATTGGGACACCCTGTATGGTATTTGAAAATATTTTCTAGCTATGCGTCGTTTAAATAAGAACAACTTTTATTTGAAACTTTTTTCTTATACTGTAAAATAAA
Source organism: Holotrichia oblita (assembly GCA_023690525.1). Classification (NCBI taxonomy): domain Eukaryota; kingdom Metazoa; phylum Arthropoda; class Insecta; order Coleoptera; family Scarabaeidae; genus Holotrichia; species Holotrichia oblita. The sequence continues at coordinate 168,642,237 of CM043015.1, read as the reverse complement.
CAAATTATCGAAGAAACCGCGTCAGCTGGGACACCCTGCATATTGCGGTGAGCATCGTGAATTCCTTGCATCGTAATTATTACTAAAGTGTTATAATTTGTTGCTTTTTCTTGTTCCCAAGAAACCTGGCAAAAGCCTATACTACAAACACCCAAGCAGCTTTCTCCAATTATTAATTTGGTTTAAAATTTACTATCACTTACTATTGCTCGTATCTGAGATAACATAGGTACATATACATTATTTTAGTGTATCTTTTTGTTATTTGTTGCCTTGCTCGAGGTGTTTTCTTGATCCAGTACTTTAAGGTGTTTGCGCGTCCTAGTTGTACATTCTGAGGTGTTATCATAATCTCGACGTATTTAAAGATCACCTTGTATATCTTATATCTGTTCAGTCTGTTATATATAATGATTATGGTCGAAATGTAAAAAATTACGAAGCGGAACAGATGTGATACTCGTGAGCGAGAGTCATATTGTGCTGTGCGTCCAAACGAGCTCGATTTTTGTAGCTGTGTAACTTGAAAAGACCGTTTCACGGAAGTACGCAGTACCAATTTAGCTTTTGAACTTCAGATCGAAAGATCTGCCCCATTCTTACCGGAGATACAGGAAGTGGTTTGTTTTTAAATGATGCTTGACTGTGCCGAAATGAGGGCTGCTTTTTGTTACGTCACTGAAAACGGATCTACAATTCATTCGGAATTTTTTTAAATCGATTTATTCATTGTTAATAACTTAGAGACGATAAAAAATATGTTAGCTTTTATTCTCGATGTAATTCAAGTAAAACGCATTTATCTCCTTCAACACAGCAGTTATGTCAATAGTATCAAATATGATCTTACCCGTACTTTGTATAGGTGTGACGCATTTATTTAGTTTAAAAGGAATATCTGCCAAGTAACATAATATGCACAACTATTCGAATGATTGTGAAGAGAGATGTCATGAAAAGAAAGCAGAAAAGCATGTGGTCGAAGTTCACATAAACGGGATAACGGTTTACCCACTTAACAACCAACAGCCAGCTAGCTGTATACAACACATTGCAAGAAATAAATCAATAAAATTAACATGCAGGTACAGTTTTCGTGGAGGCAAAAGTTCAAGAGTCAATAATATTACAAGAAGGTTTTAAAAAGATTTTTTTCATTAATTTAAAATTGTTAAATTTATTATGTTTATATGAATTATTACTAATATATTAAGTTTTTTTTTTATTATATCCTACTACTTGCATACTATAAAACAAAGTTGGGCAAGTCAATGTAGCGGATGTAGATTGTAACTTTCTGTCAAAACTAATACAAAGTAACTACCACGAAAAGCAATGCTGATGTATATGTCTTCCTCCTATTAGAAGGTCCGACTACCATCTGACAGTTGGCGATGTTGCCACAGTTAAATTTTTTCATAATATAGTGTTTTTATAATTTACTAAAAAAATATTTTAAAATTGGGCTTTTTAATTTATACGATACACACATGTGTAGATGTATTTTGAATGCTCATAGCAAATTTTAGTAATTAAATCTAAAAATTAATTGAGTAATCTCTATTCTCCTATCAAGGTAAACGGTCGTTAGGTGGAAGTAGTATCCATTTTTTCGTTAAATAGAAGCAGCAATTTTGTTTTTTTTTTCATTTATATGGAGCTCCACATTACTCTAAGAGCACCGCAGATACAATTCGGGAACTGTCGTCCTAAACCATTTTGTAAGTCGCTTCTAAATTTCGTCTTTCCTTATTTTTATAACAAGTGCTTGTGTTGGTTTTAATTAGGTGCAAAGAAAAAACAAATAAGGAAAATTTGATAGATCTATGAAAGGGAAATTCAGTGATACATAGTTTTTTTTGTTGGTAATAATAACGGTATAAATCGCAATTAAGCAAAACTTTGAGAGAGATTTTTTACCCTCTAAATGTTGAATATAGTCGTTAGAAAGCACGAATTTACAATAGTCGCTGAGTACTACAATCCTATCTTAGTGTCATTACATGACGCTTGAGAATATTATATAACTTTATCAATGCAAGTGTAATGGTTTCTTTTATATATATTGTATAACACAGAGACCTGTAAATTTCTGTAAAATAAGGTGAAACAATTGCAAACCCTAAGAAACTTTGCAGTTTTTTTTACAATTTGAAATGACACCGGTGCATGTTAATTTTAAATTCAAATTATAATTTACAACTATATGGCATCGTTAAATATATATTTTAAGCATTCTCTTGTAGCTGCAAGTATTCTTCTATTTCCATAAATAAATATTTCCATTATTTATTAAGTTTGCTAATACGAAGTCACCTAATTCAATGCATACTTTCATTTTCATGATTTTTTTGGGTTTCTTTACTCTAATGTTTTATTATTTTTATCAAGACTTACAAGTTATGTTGTATAAAGTTCTGATATTTGCCTTCAGCTGAACTTAGGTATTTTAGTTTTTCGAATTACCATCTTATTGTTCTCGACTATAATTCTACTGCAAACATTGAACTACGTCGTTAGCCAATCATTTCTTTGGTTTATTTACACTAGGGCAAATTAGACAATGTAGACAGTTTTCAAAAGAAGAGTAGATGCCGAGTAATGCTTCAATCTTCAGAAAAATTAAGATCTGAGGGCTTCAAGTAATCCCTTTGACATTATCGATTTACTGCGAATACCTTTAACCAATATAATAATAAATACTTTGGAGTTTGTGTCAGTCCGCACATATTACACCTTTCAGTTTCTGGAAACCATCTTTTAGTCATTTTGTTTCTACATTTTTTCGTTGTCACTTAACATATCCACAGACTATTAAGTCTAGTAGCTGCAGAAAACTAATTTAAGCCTGTCAATTGTCAATTACAATTCACTAGCGTGTAGATAAAGTTACAGAGTAATGTTACAAAGGATTACCAACTCACTAGTCGGTCATGTCATTGGGAAGAGCTTTGTCAGTAGGCAAAAATGCTAGATGCAGCGACTGTTCTTTAATTTATACGAGCAGTTTATGAGTGTGACAGCACTGCACCTAGATTAGAATCAAATTGTGTAAATAGTTGTGTTTAGTAATTTCTTGCGGCTAAGACAAACCTGTTTGGCACTAATATCAAAAATGTATTTCACATTTTCTAGGCCTAGTGTATAAAGGGTTACATGTTATGATAGTGTTATGTGCAATTGAAACAAGCGAATAATTTTGCATTCAAAATGAGCACCTACGTGTAATTTACCGTTCGCAATAGTTCTAAATAACTGTTTTGAAATTTAGAGGAAAATTTCGAGTTGTATAAAGCTGCAAACATATTTACCACATGTGTACGGGACAATTGATACAACAATAAAAATTGTAGTTGTTAGTGACAGATTGAACTATGGTTTCAAAGAGTAAGTCTGTTGTTAATATTACAATACATACAGTGAATCTAATTTAATATAGTTTCACCTTTATGCTAGTTAGTAGTAAGAAATTGTAGATTGTAGTAGCAAACGAATTAAAATGCCTGTGCTAGAAGTTTTATAGAAATAAACATTAAACATGTTGTTGGTGCAACGAGTTCTGATAATTTTCAACCGTCAGTACACAATTACTGTAATTGGAAATTATTAGAACTAACCATTAATAGGTTGTTAGCCAACGTTTGTGTTGGTCAGTGACGACAAGCTTTCAATATTCATTAGCATAAAGTATAAAGGCGCCACTAACATTTCGCATCTAGAACCAGTTCAGTAACGGTCATAAACAGTTTGTGATTATCAACAATGCTTTCCAAAAATGGAATCAGAGAGTCTAAACCCAATAATAAATGAAAGACAGATCACGATTAGACATGATCAAATTGAATTATCCAGTTATAGAGAATTATATAGTCATTAAATAGGGTTGCTTTTGCTAATTTACGACAGATTTATAGTAATTATAGTAAAAAACTAGTTAATAATAAGCAGAGAAAAAGTACAACTGTTTTAGTCAATCTTTTTAAGCGATCTTAAGAAGCCATGCACAACAAAAAATGTGTTTACCAATAGCAAACAAGACAACTTACCTGCTAATGACTTTACTTGAATGCTGTGTTCTTCCTATATATATATGTATATTTTCTACCAATGTACTTTACAGTATTCTAGTTTGCATTGTGCTATGTAAATGAAAATATTTTACTGACCATAAATATCTAATCTGAAAATGTACTGGTAAATATAGGATACACGTTTATTCTAAAAGTTCCACGTATTTAGTTCAGTTACATTCGTAAGCGATTATCATATTCATAACATTGACCTTTCGAGGAAAATGCAGTATAATAAAGCAATACAACGGCTCTCAGCAGTGCCGCTATCTAGGACAAGGTCACAATTGTGGTAATAATAATAAACCTATATATAGAACGTTAAAGTTACGATGAGTATAACACCACTAAGGGGGCATCTACAGAAAAGCTCACGGTTGATTAATGAGACTCGGTATTAACTTTAATATAGTGCTGAAATATTAAAGTACCTACTAGTAGGCGATATCTTATTTAGGAATTACAAACGATAACTATGAACGTTGAATTTTAAATACAGATATATCATGGATGACGGTTCCTACGTTTTCTACTTAAGCAATCAATTATATGTAGTTTCACTAATTTAAGACAGAGACTGTATTTTAGCGCATTTACCTTTGTCATAAATTCGCTTTGAGCTTTTATCTTATCCTTAGTTGATAGATTGTGAAGTTTTGAACTTTTACACTAGAACTACGTAGTTACTTTACGATTTAATTGATAATGCAGATAATTTTCGGTTTATATGTTAATTACTGCAAAAAATATATAATTATAAGAATTGATCGTCATTATATTTAGATTATTTTATAATTTTCGTAAAGACATATCAGCGCATTACAATGAATCTAAAACATTATGAGCCGATAAAAATGTGCCAGATAATTTTTTTAATTAGACGAGCGCTCTTTGGCCAAGGAAATTCTTGTTGAAGATGCTTGTGATCTTTATATTTGCATCATTAAATTAAGTGGCTACGTACTGGGAAACAATGTGCATATCTGGCCTAGTGACTCCCAAGCTAATACTGATCAATGACCGTTAAACAAACTAAGTAATAAATTAATTTAATTTACTTTTGTGTGGCTGACTATCGTTGTGGCGGAACGATAGGAGCCGGGTTTCCGTTCTGCGGAGAAACGATGAAATTTTTTTGGAGAACTGAAAACCGGGTCGACCTACAATTCGCCGTAAGGAGCAAAGTGATTAACAGCGCGGCATAAGACGGTATGATGCTGTCACAAAGCCATTTGAACACAATTTACACACAAAAACTATACCGCGAGAGTTGCAGTGATAGCCATACAAGGGATACAGCTGACGGTGTCACTGCAACTAAGCACCCACCACATACAAAAATATATTCATAAAATATATACCTGTGCTGCAAAGTGTTAATTCCAACTATATATGCACAGAGCCCGCATATACCGGCGCATTATGAGAATGGAAACGGTCACTTATATTGCATGTATATTTTTGGTAAATCTTTTGTAATTTTGAAATTTGTAAATCTATTCTAATGCATCTGTAATGAACAAGAAAAGCAGGAAAGTAGTAAGAACAAACAAATGAAAAATCGACTCTGACTAGGAATTTAGAAAAGGTATGATCTAGGAATATGCTTTTAACGGTAAGATAATCTTGAACTTTACTGTGGGCTCGTAAATTACAGATAAAACATTTAATTAATAAATAAACTATTGCATGCGACTCTTTAACTAAATCGAACTAATTGCTAACATATGTTAAGAAGCGACCATCCTTTTTTAACTGTTCCAACAAAACCGATTTTCCGAGAATTGATGGTTCTGTATTTTTGAAATTGTTGTATTTGTAAATGCAAATACTTTTGCACGTGTCTAATTCTCGTGGCCTATCAATATCTTTCAATCATTTTACACTGTCTATGTCAATATGATCTCCCTTTTCAATTAAATGTTGCGCTACAGCGGACGATGCCTCTCTTCCATACCGAAAGTGAGCTAGATATGTTGCTCATATCCAGTCTCTATCGATCTTTTTGTTTGTCCAATATAAATTTGATCCTAGTCTTTGCTTGCAATTTTATAAATTCCAGACTTCTATCTCACCTACGCTTACGGTTTGTCTTTCGGGTTGCCTAAAAGATTTTTTAACGTACTAATGGTGGTGATGATTTGGTAATAATGTTATTATACTAATACTCAACAACAGCAGAGAAAGTATCCTGTATAAAATTATCAAGAAAGCTCATATTTTCATAACAAGCCCAAGTTTCATTACCGCGTGAGAGGAACCAGCTTTTCAAAGCTGTTTCTCTCCTTTTTGTCACATATTTCATCTGTAACATATATTCGTAGATAAGTATATGTTTGTAATCGTACCAGCTTTTAATTTTAAATATTTGTTGAATTAAATGTTTCAGCTATTTCTCTCCGCGCATTTTCTTCCTTAAAAAAAAAAACGTCTTCGAAGCTTCGGTCATCTTTACTATAGAAATATTGCTTTTGCTTCAGCCGAATTATTAAAATTCTATATCTAGGTTTTCCATCTCCTTAACTCATTTAATCATAACGAGATAAATACCCTCACTAAATATTAATTTATGTAGATACTTACCGCGGTAAGTATTGACTAATACTGTACTATCTATTATAGTTAGTATAAATTTTTTCTGATTTCCTATCGCTAATGATTTATATTATAAAAAATGTATACAATACAGTACCAAGTTAACAAGTATGCTTATCGATGCTATTTCTTTATCCTGCAATACATACATCCACTCAATTACGCGTTTCCGAGTCTTAAGCAAAAATATAAATTGCATTAGTTCACTGACTACAATATTTACTATAATAACAGAAAAGGTTTAATGTTGTTATAATAGTAATTATTCAACCACTAATAAATATGACCCATTTGGTAAATTTTGTGCAACACAGGTAGTGCCACCTACCTAATCAGCGGTACTTCAATTTTATGTGTTACATATAAATCTCATAAAATCGCACGTTACGTATTATAACAACGGACTTTTGAATTATTAGGGTTGTATTTTACTGATATAAAATATATAGACAGAAGTAAAGGCCTGTCACTAACGGTTATAGTTGTCGTCTTTCTAGTAGAGATCTACCTCACAAATTATTATTACCAACATACATACATATGTATGTCGATAGGCCAGTTCGTAATTTTACGGTGGATCTCCCAAGACAGAAGACTCCCCATTACAAACTCTCTAAGCGCTTATGTTTCAGCTTAATACCTTATTTTATGTTGTAACCAGTTTGTGTTAAAATGTCAGATATACGTAATTACAAATTACAGTTATACACTATATCACTATAATGCGAATACTCGTTAAAGTTCTTGCATAAAGTGTGTGTAGATCATTCTAAATGTTTCTTTAAGGGGACGTTTCCGCGCCTAAATTTTCATCATATCGTTCAAACTGTATTTTATGTCGCAACTGAAACATAGATGGCTCGGAGAGTACTATATTTCTATACACATCACAAATTTCGTTTCAATTTAATGACCTTTATTTAATTCCGTACTATAAGTTTATTTGCTTTGTATTTGGATTTACCTGAATAATCATACTCTCGGTTTATCTTTGTCAGTTGTATTGGATTAGGAAAGGGTAGAGCGAGCAATGAATACATTGGGGTAAAAATTACATATTCGTTTTCTCGAAAGTTTCCTTACTCCACAACTACATCTGATGTAGTTGAGTAGTTGTGCATCAGTATCAATGTGGTATCAATCAGTATTGTTCCTAATTGTATTTCTACTGTTCGCTAGTTGGTTTTTCTAGTCCTGCAAGAATTCGCAAGAGATTTATTTGTTAGCATTTTTATCATTTTTTACTATTATTGTTATTAGTGTAAATAAAAATACCGTATATACAGTAGTAATTCCAGGTTTGTGTATATAGCGGTGTTATATACTTATATAAATATTTTATGCTGCGATATAGCTTATCAATTTACTAAAGGTTTTGCTAGCATAAGAATTAGGTACATGCATAGAGTAGTGTAGAGTAATTTTTTCAGGATTTGCAGAATGGATAGAAGAGCAAAAAATACATCATTTCGCCAATGTATTCTTTATAAAAACCCTAGACTTTTGAAAATGCAGGAACGACGGGCAAAAAGTAAAATATGATATTCAGTCCTATATATAAATTTTTTGAAATTTCGGTCTAATATATTTAACTTTTTCTAGATCTTATAGCTAATAATGGATTAATTCAAATTAAAAAAGTACCTACCTGTACCAGTTTACATATCAATAAAACGTTTGTAGAACAAACAATTCAATTTATTATTATATCAATAATGAAATAGTTCCTAAATTAGAAACATTTTATCAGACTTTTATATTTCCAGAAATAATTAATAAAAAAGCAAGTTGTGTTATTTGTTACCCATAACTAGCCTTTTATGTAAAAATTAAGGTATTTTTATTTAACTTCTTAGGTTTTTAAGTATCCTTATTAACTTATTACTTTCTGTAGTAATCTGTTGCATACTGGTGAAACATATTAAAAATATAATTTAATAACAAAAATACTTTTTTGTTTCCTCTAATTTGTTAAACTGTTTAAATTGCAAGTATAGTATAAAACGATAATTTGGTAAAAATAATTTCAATTTGACATAAAACAAAAAAAATACGTAAATAGGTCTTAGATTAATAGTAAACCTCAATATTTAGAAATTTAAAATATTTAGAAAATAATTAATAATTTCTCATAAGGTTTTAAATTTTATGGCAATTGAAAATTTTATTAGCTTTGTTCGATTTGGTCTCCTGCTTTATATAGTAAAAGGCATTATCATGCGCCATAAAAATACCCTATTCCATTTGCATTGTCGTAAGAGCGAGTTTCGAATATCACTGCATGCGTCGTGTTGTAAACGTCTAAAAGGAACAAACTTATTGACATTTAATGAGTGTCATCTGTTGCACAATCGCTGAACTTCATGCATGTACATTTGCCTTCGGCATCAAATTATTGCGCTTTTACTAAAAAAATACCATACATTTTTTAATTACACTATATTTCTAGCTACTGTGTCTTTTTTATGGAACTACATGTATATATCTAGGTTATGATTAAGAGATATCGTTAAAAAAGCCTTACTTCGTCAAGTAATTTTTACTAATTTTTTTATTACAGGTCTTCCAATTTTCTTTTGTTAATCAGCAACTGCCTAATGCAGTTATAGTTTTATAGAAATTATAATAATTTCGATATTCTTGCACGTTTAGAAATCTACGGTACTCTAAGAAGGAGGAAAATTTAAACTTCCCGCACAACTGTGTAACGTCACCTTAACGCCACCTATTTTGTATGTAAAACACTTTTAGTCCAGCATTATCACGGAATGCATTTTTGTATTGAGTATAAACGTTTGCATATTTCATATGCAATGTGTGTATATAAAATCGATTATTGGAAATACGCGAACTACGCTATTCATGATGTAAAGGTAGATTTAAAATAAAAATATCAGCAGAAGTTATGATTTCTATTTACAGAATAGTATGTCGACACATACCTTAAAGGATTTACAAACTGGGTGAGATGCTCTGAATTAGGATATACTATACCAGCTAGTAGTGTTAGCCGTAATAATAATAACCTAAAATTATGATTTTAGTGCTTGCGTAAACGGTTATTTTGTTATTCGATGTATAGCATAATATCTAAACCTTACAACGCGAGGTGTTGTAAGTGTTGTACAGCAGTTCGACCAATAATACAAGCGTAGTACGTTTGTATTGAAACTCGAACAACCTAAAGGAATTATTAGTTCTATATAATTAATATATAGGTCAAAAAATACATATATTAATTGTATTTCTCCTTAGCTTCCACTAGACAAGGAGTATTTAGAGTTTGGTTTTTGCATTTTTGATGTATGAATATTCAAGAAAGTTTGGTGGTTCAGAAGAAGTTCCATAGTTTGAAATTAAAATTAGCACGACAAATTAATAGGAAAAATTTTTTAATAAAATGCAGGCGTGAAAAGGTAATTCCGAATTTTATAAAAAAAATCCTTTAACATAACGATTACAAATGACACTATAGTTAGTAAGTTTAGTAAAATAAGAGACACTATATTTAAAAAAACACTGAATTTATGTATTCGGGACACTTACATTACACTTGAAAAAATTAGAAATGACATTTCAACCACGGAAATTGACATCCGTAGTAAAATGTCATCTCATGATTACGGTGAGTTTTTTGAAAAAGTAAATTTAGATTTTCAAAGAAATTTTAATAAAATAAAAAATAGTAATATTAAAAAGATAGAAAATCTTTTAAAAGAAAATAACAAGAATCATTATCCAATTTTACAAGAAGATTGGATAATAAATTTAACAGATATAATAATTCCGGAAAATGTAAAGTTAATTATTAGTTTAGGCCCTAAATTCTCAGTAGATGTTAACCACATATCTTTAGATGATTTAATTTGTAATATAGAATACATTATTCAAAATTCTGTAGTACCGAACAAGCAAAACACATTACGTAACAAATTAGTAAACATCATAACTAATTACAAAAACAGACGTAATAACAAACACAAAGATACTGATTTAAATCGTATGTTAAAGGAAACAAAAAAGTTTTTAAGTAATAACCGAGATATTATAATAACTAAAGCAGACAAAGGAGAAAAAAGTATAATAATGTACAAAAAAGATTACGCAGCCAAAATGCATTCATTATTAAACGATCAAAACACTTACATTACATTACAAAAAGACCCGACTAACAAAATTCAAAGTGAAAATAACCAATTAATCACTAGTTGGTTAAATAGCAATTATATAGACGAATCCGTAGCTAAACATTTAAAAATATATAATTCGATAACTCCGCGAATTTATGGCGTCCCTAAAATTCATAAAACTGATATTCCTTTAAGGCCGATTGTAAATTGTATACAATCACCAACATACAATTTATCAAAATTTTTATCCAAAATTCTCAGTAATGTTGTAGGAAATACAGAGTATCATGTAAAAAATTCGTGGGAATTTGTTAATTTCATTAACAAAAAATCCGTACCGTGTAATCATGAAATTATCAGTTTAGACGTTGTATCTTTATTCACAAATGTTCCTACAGATTTGGCATTAAACATTATAAACAAAAAATGGAATTTAATTCAAAATTATACAAATTTACCAAAAAATGAATTCATGTTGGCTGCAAAACTTTGCTTAAATTCTACATATTTTCAGTACAATGACACAATATATAAACAAATATTCGGTACAGCAATGGGTTCTCCATTATCTGCTGTTATAGCAAATTTAGTAATGGAGGACTTAGAGCAGGTCTCACTTGACAAACTAAACTGTCATGTGCAATTTTATAAGCGGTATGTAGATGATTGTATATGCTGCATACCAAATGATAAAATTGAACATGTTCTACACACATTTAACACATATCATGATAGGTTAAAATTTACTTTTGAAAGAGAAAATCAAAATTCTATAAACTTTTTAAATGTAAAGATACTACATGATAACACACAAATAAAAACAAACTGGTACATTAAAGACACTAGTAGTAGTAGGCATTTAAACTATTTTTCAAACACTTCGGTAAATTTTAAAAAAAGCGTAATTAACAGTTTAGTAGATCAGGCTATTAAATTAGCTCACCCTGATTTTAGAAAAGAAAATTTAAGCAAAGTAAAAACAATACTAGAAAAAAATAGTTATCCTAAAGAGTTTTACAATAAATTAATCACAAAAAGAATAAATAAAATATATAACACAGGTACAAAATCAAATAATAACATATACCACACTATACCATATATAAACAATTTAAGCGACACAATAAAACACGAATTAAAAAAATCAGACATTCACATAACTTTCATACCTACCAACAATAGACATTTATTCACAAATTTAAAAACACCCATTAAACATGATAATCAAAGTAATGTCGTTTGTAAATTAGATTGCAAAGATTGTAATAAATGTTATATCGGACAAACCAAACAATATTTAAAGAAACGAATTTATAACCATCAATACACTGTTACACATAACGTCACCGCTGAAACTGCTTTATCTAAGCACTCTAAAGATAGACGACATAATTTTGATTTTCAAAACACTAAAATTTTAAAAAAGGAAAATAATTATAAAAAAAGATTAATTTACGAAATGATATACATTAAGAAAGATGAAAACGCGGTAAATTTTAGAACGGATATTGATAATTTAAGCGTTATTTACAATAATTTAATTCACGCATGAATTTTATTAATTTTAAGCTCTTGACTAGGTTTTTTTGCCATGTTTTTCCCTAGTCCTTGAACAGAATTGTTAGAGCTTGACAAAAAATAGATTGATATACGAATAATTCAAATCATTTCAATTTCTAATGTTGTATTAAATCATTATTCCTTCATTATTACTTGTGAATATAATTAAAATTCGATATATCAATGAATTCTTTGTTTTAATTAATTTTGTTGATAGGCATGGCAATTTATATTTATATTATTAGTAATTTGACACATATTAAATGTCAATTTCTTCCACCGAAGAAGTTATTTAACGAAAACATATTATTATATGTTATGGAATAAATTGGTATTTAATTATTTATTGTTTTATTGACCTCTAAGTGGAAATAAATCAGGAATTAAAAGATAGGTTCTATATAATGTCTTAACTTTACTCTAAGTGTACCTGAATCTGTAAAATTAATAGTTCGACATCACTTTTGATATAACTAAATAACTCATGGCAATTAACTGCTGTTTTCATCCAAATTTTAGAACTGAATTGCAATCCTCAGACTACGAATATAAAAATAATATACTTAACAAATCAACTCTGCTGCTATTGTTGCTAGGTTATTATAATGTAACTCCAAATATGACTTGCGAAGTAAGAATTTAACCGTATTTCATTTTATATGTAACAATATTTGTAATACTCCCTAATGATTACTACACAAATTTGCTCACAAAATATCTGTCTCTAAGCTTTGAACTCAAAAATAGTATTTGCTTTTCTACTATTTTTGACATTTTTCTTAAGCATTGTAAGTAATCGATATTATTCTAAAGCTACGTTTACTCGTCAACCTACACTATATAATCAAAATACTAAGATATGTTATCGATAGTAAATGAAACGATATTTTTGAATATAGTCAATAACTATTTTGTTTTACAAGTTTAATATAACTCCGTAGCAGAATGAATGCCTTCTTCTACCTTTGTTAGCAGTTTTTGATTTATTTTCCACTGAATCTATTTAGATACCAGAGGACTTCACTTAGTATCTGAACAAGATATTCGGCAATATTAGAAGAAGTAGAAAATATGCTGGATCAAGTAGGAAATATTAGAAACGCTGCAGTCGGTTTTAAACAAAGATTGACTCAACTGAATGGCGGTACATTTATTATAAGAAAGGTAATATTATTAAAATGTTAATGTACCTACGAATTATTTTTCATGTTTCATATTATATGAAAAAAAAATCGAATAACATTTGAGTTTTCTTTTACAATATCTTTACGTGTACAATACACTTGCCGAGTTTGGTCCGTTCCCCTTGAGCCACTCTGTATATCATGTCACTACTTTCGCCTCGTGCTTTCAGGCTTTGCTTGGTCTTCCTTTCCGTATGTTGTTATGCATCCTAACCTCATATGTTCTGTACACAGGCCCTAGCCATCCGAGTTACCTTTTATGGATTCTGCTATCTGTTGTGTTCTATTGCATTAATTGTGCTTGTATTTATTTTTGCTCTTATTTCTTTTCGATTCAGTAACATTGGAGATATAACTTAGGTTTATACTTCCTTCATATTTTTTTTTCGATGAAAAATGGATCCTTTTACTTTTTTAGCATCTTTAGATAGCAACATAGAGTGAAGCGTGTTAGTTTTATATTTGTTTCCATATTAATAAAAACTATTTTCTACTTAGACCTTTACTCATAATGCATTTTAATTTGCCGTCAAATTAGAATCGGCCATTTACATTGTGTCGATTAATATTCTTACACCCAATAGTTCGTACCACCATCAAATAGCGAGGCATAGGCAGCGAAACCTTTATTTAACAGGTTTGGTGCGCTTCTGTCTCTATTGATAGCTCTCTGTGATTGCTGCTGCAACTCTTGCTGTGTGATTTGTGTATTTGTAATTGTGTTCAATAGCCTTGTGACAGCACTACCATGTCCTTGATAATGCCGCGCTGTTAATTACTTTACCTCGATCGAGGTACTATTCTCCGAGAAAAATATCACCAACCACTCGGAGAATTGATCCCGGTCTCGTTCTATCACAACACTAAGTTATTGACCCATTTTAAACATCGTTAATACTGCTAGATCCATTTTTTTTTCATTTTTCAATTTCAAATTTGTAGCCGTCTTCTTTTTTTAGTATATTGAATAAAAAAGAATCAGTACAGTATTACCATTTTCGATTAAGATATATAATTTGGCTTCAAGCTTCGTCTATAAACGCCAGTAATACAGCTTCCGTGTTAAATCTATTACGCTTATTATTTCACTATTTGCTTTCAGTTTGTTTGTTGACAATCAAGTACAACTTTAAAACGGATTTGAAAGTAGAGTGCCTGAGAGCAAGTGTCTTTCAGCATTTTTGTGTTTTCTTACAGATTCGGCCTCGTTTTTTCTACAATAGTTTTGCATGTTTAAAGATGAATAATTTCAGATAGCATAACTATACGCCAAGTAAATGTTTTTCTAAAAACATACGCTGTGGTTACGCTGTAGTCCTTTATTCGAGAGTGTATGTAAAGAACTACGACTTGATTAATAATCCTATTTTAGATGATCTTACTAAACCATACAGAATTATTCCTAGGCGGTTCCAACCATTGTCACCGTCCGTTACGCTCGTGGGTTACTTGCAAAAATTTTTTCTTGTCCTTCTTTTCTTGCTTTACAGCTGACAGAACAGAATCATCTGCAACGAATGACTATTCCTGCAATGCTATGTTCTTAATATCGAAATAAGCCTTCTTTGAATAGAATTGCAGCAAAAGATAAAAAGCGAATCACATTTTAGAATATGCTTTCAAGGAAAAAAATGGATTGATAAATGAACCCGAAATAAAGACAAAACTCCACAAGCACCTTTTGTTATATGTTTAGTGCAAGCCGCTTTGTATATTGAACAGCTAAAGGAAAAGCTACCCCAAACTAACCCAAAATAAAAATCTCTAGTCGAGTAGTTTACTGAAATGACTCTATCCTTGAAAGTTTGCAGTAAAAAATTACTACAATTTTCGGTCGTAGAGGTTCTGAATGTATCATTAGGTACAAGAGTTTGCAGTGACAATATCTTGTTAGATTATATTATAAATTAATAAGCATCTTATAGTTTTTACCAAAAGAATTTTTCTTGAAGAAATATTAGACTTATTACTTGCAATTTCGCTGCAATTGCATATTTTACTTCGATTATTTCGAATTATTATGTGTTACCAAATATTCATCGATAACAACAACGCGTTGTGAAAAATAATGGAAATGTTTTAACGATTTTTTTTAATATTTCAGGTATGTTCCACATCAATTTTGAAATACAAATTACAGGTAAGGAAAATAAAGAAATTAATATGAAGGATATAACAAAAATACATATATACAGAACAAATATATTTTGAATCTTCAGCTGTTGGAATGTTTCACCTCTGAAAGCTTTTCAAGTGATACCTACTATTTTATTTAGCTCGTTACCATTCATTCCTGTAATAAATATATCAAAAATTATTTTAACCATATACTGCATATTAGAACAAGTAGCTGACTTATGTAAATACTTAAGAGTACCATAATCCCCATTGCCCAGATTGCCATTTTCATTCTACAGCCTAATTCGTGGGGCGATAATTCATTGTCAAAATATCTGCGTGTAAACGCTTCGTTTCCCAGATATAGGGTGTTGAAGTGTCTAAACAACTTTTAGCATATTTCCATGATATTTTCATAAGTTTTCGATGAGATATCTTTCGAACACAGAGATAGGTTGGTTATATTTTTTCATAAGAACTAGTGCCTAGAATATGTTCTCAATTGCTATGAATGTTTTGCATAAAGCAACTTTGGCTCGACTTTCTCTTGTGTCGCTTCAATTTCTGGAAAAGAAATGGAAGCCATGCTTACGAACGTTCTCAACATTTACCATCTGTGTTAAGAAATTGTGAAAATGTTATTGAAATATAGCCAATGGATGTATTTTTTAGTAACCAATAAAAGAACGATTTAAGAAAAATGTTTTAATTAGATGAATCCGATATGAAATTTTGATGCAATATTAATTAATCATCCTGTACCTACATGATAAGGCAAATCTAACCAAAGCATGGTCGCATTTTTTAAATTAAAAAAATTGTTACTCAATGCTTTAATAGTTGGTCCATTAATAATATTATTATCACAGTTGCTCAATTTAACCAAAAATTATATCATATCATAGGATTTCTAAAAGTTTTGACTGCGTTGGTATAGTGGCGTACTGGTAATGAAGTAGCGGAAAGCTATTGTGCTATTAACCGACAAATAATTTTAGGTCGGCATAATGTAATTGCTGACATGGAGGAATTTGATTATCTAACACACCGTATAATACATAGAAAGTTCACAACCAAGTTCGCTTTATTCGATAAGAGACCTTTCAAGCGTACGTAGGCAGAAAATAGGGTCGGGATGATCTTGAACTCACCACTCAAATAAGCTCATTCACGTAGTGTGTTCGATTTTGCAGCATAGAATTACAGGTAGGAGCTGTAATTTAAATCGAACCTGAACATAAAAGTAATTTGTCCGCCCTGATAACCCTTTTATTTCGTTTTTGAAGTCTGAATGGAAAGGTAAAATATCGTGTAGAATTAAGCTTTTATATGCATAAGGGGTTTTCCATTTCAACAATGCTAGTTTATAAGAATATCTGAATTTATACTGCTGTAGATAATTAATGCTATAGAACATGCTTGCTTGGGCTACTTACGAGATGAACTCATACAACTACGCTTCAAGTTAGTAAGTAATAATCAATACTAATGTAGCCTTGATGATATCGTCCCTATTTGTATAGGAAGAGTAGAGTTGAAGATACTAGTAATCATTTTGCAATCAATATCATATGTAAATATTTATGTATGTTTCCCAGTACACGATTATATAAGGATTTTGTTTGGTTCGTGGAATATTCCGTTTAAGTGAAAATACATAAAGAAGATCAAAATATGATACCTCGAAATAAGTACATAAATGTATTCTTTGCTAGGTAGATGTGATTATATAAAATTACTACATGAACTCTAGCTTATTACAGGAAGCGTAGATTTATGGAAAGGAAGTACTAATTAAGTCAAACTTACTTTTTATACTTGATTAATTTTGCTTGTTTTAGTCTGTACATGCACATAAGTATGTTTTCTATTTCAGAGTTCTGCGAATCGTGAATACAGGATGCAATTAAGGATTTAATAAGTCGATCATTATCCAAGTATTTGTTATTATTAAACGATCTCGGTGCCTATTACACTAGCAGCAAATAATCTCCCATGTTACAGGGAATTCCAAATATTTCCCCTTTACCACTTTCTGTCAAATGCATCAACTTTACTGCTCTCGTGTTATGTTGTTTTGCTTAGATTCTTTTCAATCGCAAAAAGTTTGATGGGGCAATCATGGTTGAGTGGTCAGCGAGTGCCTTCTTTTATGTATGTCAACGTATTATGAATGATTGAATTCAGAAAAAAAAGTTCTTAACATTACGAAAATCCAAAATAGCTCCTATATACAATAAGAAAATAGATGATGGCCTACAAATAAACATAGTGAAATAAAAAAAACTCAGTACGCTATTAGCTAGAAAATAAAAGCGAGTTCAAGAACGTCTTTTTATTTTTTTATCCAAGGCAAAGTAAAGGTCCATTTTTTCTTCGGTTTCAAACTGACCCTCTGCCTCCAATAATAAACGAGATCACTATGGGAAGGGTCCAAATAGAATCAGCGTGTATATATAATACATAACCTCCTGGACCCATACAATATAGTACTCACAAGAAAACTTTACTAAAGATGACAATATAAAGGATGCAGGGAGGACAGACAAGGATGGTATAGGAAGATAAAGCTATAGAAAAGAACACAAATAACAAACAACGAAAGCACATAGATTAAGGAGACGAAGAGAGATTTTGGAAGAGTTAAAGTTAATTAAGCTTCAACACCAATAATAAAAGAGATATTATGATATCTTGGCGTCATATATTTAAATCATTTTTCTTTTGCGTTCCTCTGAAAAGTAGCCTAACTGACGGTATATAACAGTCACATTTATTTTTAACTTATGCAGGTGGTAAATGTGCACTGCAATTTTCTTAAATAATAATATATAATGTAAACCAAAAAAGCCAACAATCGTAAGCCGGAATATTTACTTTGTGTTAGCTCTTTGTCTTACCTAACACCAACGTGTTCTTTACTACCTAAATAACAGGAAAGTAGTACACAGTATTGGGGTTGGGTTGTTGATAAGGTAGTTTTTACTTGAATTCACGAGTAGGAACTACAACAAGAATCACAATGCAGTAAGATTGACGTAAGCTATTCGCTAATTAGCCCTTCTTCTTTTACGGAACTAGAATGCGTTTTTATATATTACTGTGATTGAATTTTAGTGGAAGTCCTTTACATCCTGTTAATTAAATACAGTTAGTCTAGTAAATCGCTTTTTTATTTGAGACATTAGCCGGCTAAATAAGAAAGTTGGAATTTTTTAGCCTTGGGTACTACACTTACCTAGCAAAAAGAGAAAAAGAAGAACATGTCTGAAACGAATCTTTACTATAAATAAATTGTTGTAAACGGAATTAATTCTTTTTAAACGAAGATAATGTTTGTCTCAGTTAGATAACTTTAATAATTTACAAAGAAACTTGGCACGTGGCATTTTAACATTAATAAAATTCACAAATATCACAACAATATGATAGTATCAAAATATCAATTGCTGTTCCGAAAATTTCTATGTATAATTTTGTTATTATACTAATATTTTGAATTTAAATACACATATATTATACACAAAGGAGAAACCGTTAAGGTATATGGACGTGTGTTATGATGAAAGTTGAAGGTTATTTGCACAAGAATTGAAATCTGAATATTTACTACAAAAACTCAAATAGTAATTATAATGAATATAATTTATACACCGTAAATATTGGCGACTATATAGAAACAGTAGATAGATTTATTTGCGTTAACAAAGTTTACGCATGTTGTTCAGTCAAAAGTACAACAAATGGTGAATCAGTAGTTGGTGACAACTATACAACTCTAGAAAAAAACTATTAAACCAAACACTAATAAGAATGAACTTTTATCAGAATTAATCAGTATTAATAAAGAAACTACAGCGAAATAAGACACATTTTATATCAATAATGGAATTTATGAAACCGGAACGTGATAGTCATAGGCCGTAAAAAATAAAAACGAAAAAAAAAAAGTGATTGAGTAACATCAAAGAGACCTTTACTGTATTTATTGATAATATTTAAACTTTATAGTATGTATTTTAGATTTTGTGTTCTTATTATATTAACATAATTTATTCGAAATTCGTTAATGTTAATTTATGTGCAATTAAATTGCTTATTATAATCTTCTGCCGTATATTTTTGTATAGTTTATATATTTGTGAAATGAATATCAGTTGGTCTAACTATTAACTATGTATAGGTATAACTAGAAATTATTAAAGCGATTATATATGAAAGAGTGACAAATTGGTTTATTCATTCATGACTACAACAATTTATTATTGCTTTTTTCTTTTTTTATATGCATGTAGTAACAGTCACAGTTCCAAGTTTGGTTTCCGGAAGTAATAAATTTTAAATTGGTTTGTTTGCTTACGTGTTTCATATCGAAAACCATGATTATCAAAAATTATCTGTCTGAGAAATTTCTTCTTTTACAGGTATATTTCAAATTTGTGAACCTTTGAACTTATGAACAGACGTGCAATGTGTAATTTCCAACACTTGTAAATCCATAAATCGTTAGGAAATAAAGAATTTTTCTATTTACATCTTTTATTGTGGATATAATGCACAGTAAAACAGCTTTTAACACGTCAACATGAATAATAGAAAATTATAGGAATTTAAACGTTACACCCAAAAAATGGATAGTTGAGCCTGTTAGATTTCCCAATAAGCTAATTGGGATAATTGATATAATGGTTTAGATAGTCCGATATTGCACAGACGCACACGTCCATGTAATTAACGTAAAATGCACTAATACATTATAACGCACGTCAAAATGAATGATAGCTAGAAGTTCAAACGCTTTATGCAAACGGATTATTTTAAACAAAGGATTAGCATTCTATAGATAAAAGACGATTTCAAAATACTATAATGAATTATTAGTACCTATTAAAAGTAAATTGAAACGCACTGAAATCAAAAGAACAGGTTAGACCAAGCGCATGAAAAGTAACGAGGACTGGTCAACAATGGATTCATGTGCCTATTAATTTTTTTTTAATTAAAGTTTCTAACGACTGCTAATATTTTAATAACGATACCGTGAAATTTAACATTATAATTTCATACACATTCATGTATATACTTCTAAATGCTGTCAAATTATAAAACTAGCGGTAATATGTTAAATAAATACGCTTGAAAACGTAACAATGAGAAGAAAAGATACGTACATACATATGTACAGTCTATTCCAAAATTAAGTCGCCCCCAAGACTAAACAAACCCATAAAAATGATGTTTCCCATAATCCAATACGATTTTTCGTTAGTGAATACTAATCTTGTAAATGCGGTGCAAACCAAATATCGATTAAACTTCATCCATCTAATTTGCATTAGCAGTTATAACGTGTTTTTCGGCACATGGGGTGACATTAATTTTGGAACAGACTGTACATACATACGTATCTGCTAACTACAAACACGCATACTAGCGTCTGTTCCTTCACTAAACACAGAGTTGTATTTATGAGAATTAATACTATCTTCTAATGTTCTGTAATAATAATAATAAAGCCATTTGAACACAATTTACACACACAAAACTACACCACGAGAGTTGCATGATAGCCATACAAGCGATACAGCTTACAGAGTCATTGCAAGTAAGCACCCACCACACATAAAAAAATACTAACATACAAATGAATTATGGAATTTTTAGCAAACAATTATAAATTTGAGCGAAATGTGAGAAATTTTTTATATTTGGGTTGATACTTAGATTCTAAAACTCTAATAATATGCAAGTATTCAATCAAAATGACATAATTACTCGCACTGAAACAACCTGCAAATTTTATTAAAATTCTTCGTTGTGCGAAAAATGAATTTGTGCATGAATTTATGCATGCTCTATATAAGTTTCCCCGCAATATTTTGTAATTGTTTCACATTACCACCACATTTCCACCTACCTACGTGTAGATCATGTGTAGATTTTTTTAAATATATACCAATAATCCAAAGGGGATAAATATAGAGATCACGTTAACCATAATTGACAGAAGTCGTACAAATATTTTCGTAATACTCGCAGAGAGTAGTAGAATTGATTTGTGACGCTAATGTTATCTTGATGGAAATAAAAATGCTGGTTGTTAAATTTAAATTATCCGAAAGTTTTTCTAAAGTATTACGTAAAAGTTTTGAATACAATTGGCACATTTATGAATCAGTGTAAAAGTATGATTCAATAACACTGCTTCTATATAACGAAATTTTACATAAGATTTTAGAGGCATTTTAGGATAATTTGGAGGAACGAGGCGACACAGACACGACACACTTTGGCAAGAGCAACGAAAATTGTAACCCAGCCCTACAGAATATTAACGAAGATTTTATTGGATAAATTCATATTGATCGCTTTTTAACGTACAGAAACTTAACCATAACATACATAATAATTATAGATATTTCTCTAAACGTTTCTTGTCTAGGTTGAAAAGATCGTAAGATGACAGGTTCTCTGTATCTCTAATAGATTCAGCAATTCTGCAATATTTTATGACATTTTTGGATTATCAAACATGTATTTTGATTAAATCGACACTGTCCGTTTTCGTCAGAACCTGCTACATTGGTAACAAATCTGCAGCGTCCCAGGAACACTACTTGTCATATTGACATCCAGATCGTAAAGCCTTATTTGGTCATCTTTGTTATTCTCCAAGTCATCGTCCAATTTGATATATAAATTGGACTTGGTAAGATCAACTAACGTGACTCGTAATAGCTCTAGATATGATTCTAAAAATTAATTTTTCAGGCTGTACAACTCAGGGGTAGGTATAACAAATCTTATTAAGATATTGTTTTGATTTGATTCAGCGTTTTAGAGATATTCCGTTGTCTCAAGATAAAAAGCTCACCCGGTATATTAAACATGCTATCAAGTTGAAATTTTTAACCTTATTTATTTTTTTTACATTTCAATACATCGAAAAAACATGGAAATTTGGATATGACTTGTACGCAGATTTATTGCAAGCGACTGTACATACTCGTATATCAATAATTTGTCAATATAACGCAATTAAAATTAGCAACATAAACACCTAATTAGAAGTTATAGTTTTACAAAAAAAACTCGTTTCCGGCGAAATTTGAAATTGGTTGTGCTGATTCTCGTATACATTTGAATTAACAGTTTAGTGGTGCAAATTTTACAAACTATTCTAAGAAAATAAAATAAAATAACACATCATACGAATAAAACTAC
Source organism: Holotrichia oblita (assembly GCA_023690525.1). Taxonomy (NCBI): domain Eukaryota; kingdom Metazoa; phylum Arthropoda; class Insecta; order Coleoptera; family Scarabaeidae; genus Holotrichia; species Holotrichia oblita. The sequence goes on along the minus strand of CM043015.1, from coordinate 168,619,356 downwards.
ACTTTTTTCAAAATACCTACTTATTGTGCTTTATCGATATAAAATATGTATATAAAGAAATGAAAACGCGGTACATCACGTAACGCAATATCAGAATAGCATATAACTTAAATGATACTTTTCAAAAATGGGTAGTTGAGCCTATTAGATTCAGCAACATGCAAGAACCTTTACTATAGTAATTGATATAATGGTGTAGATAGTCCAGTATTGCATCGCCATGTTTGTGTAATTAACGTAAAATCCACTAATAGAGCACATCGACATGAATGATACCTTTTATAGAAGTTCAAACGCTTTATACAAAAGCTTTATTTTAAACCAATGAAAAGCATTCGGTAGATAAAATACCATTTCAAAATACTGTAACGAACATCTATCAATAGTAAATTGAAACGCTCTCCAATCAGAAGAGTAGTTTAAACCAAACGTACAAAAAGGAACCAGGACTGATAAACAGTGCATTCACGTGTCAATTAATTAACTTTTGATTAGCGTTTTCAGGAACTGTTAACATTTTGAATAACGAAACGACGAAATTCTAGGTTGTAATTTAATATATATTAATATGTACTTCAAAGCTATGTTAGTTTATGAAACTAGCAGTAATTGATTAAATAAATACGTTTGAAAACGTAACAACGAGAAGAGGAGATACGTAGGTATCTGCTAACCACAAATACACATACTAGCGTAGAGGTGTATTTATGTGTATTAATACTTGCTTCTGATGTTTTCTGATAGTATTGATGGTGTTCTGAAGAGTAAAATTTTAAACGCATGTGTACAACAATCATGCATAAAGCATTGATAAAAAAGAGAACAGACATGAATAAATTATGCACTTTCTATCATTCATATAATATTAATATCATGTGTTTGTTATCATAGAAATCATTTTTATAACAAAAGCCCTAAGTTTGCAATCATTAAACAATGTAGAGAAATTAAAAAAATCCAACGGTACTCTGTTACCGTATTCTCATCATGTTATTTTGCTAAAATTGAAAAAATAGTAGTAACAAGTTTATTTCGTACAAAGCGGATAAAGTTACCGTAATCTGAGTACATATTTTTTTAAAACAGTTCGCACATTCAGTATTTTTCTTATATTTGTAAGCTTAATTATTCCTTAAACTCTTCTTCTTGCATTGTATTCTTTCGACGTCGATATAGTTTTTTTCTCGACAATTAGGCAATGAATCGGAGTATTGTTGTTGATCGGATAGTTTCTCATTGATCATGGACGGTTATTTACTTTGCGCCTTATTACTTTCTCAATGTCACTTTTTAATATTTACATACTGATTATACATATTATCAAATCAGAAACTGCTATTGCCAGCCTTCGTACACTTGCCGTGACCACAAAATTATTTCCAATTAGAAAATTCTAAGCTCACACTTCTTTTTTGAAACATTCATCTATTGCTTTGCTATTTGGCATGATTATAATGCCATCGGTTATGTTGATACGTTAGCACAAATAATACTAACAAGGAAACACCGGCAGATATCAACTCCCGATTTCGATGAAACTTTGCAGACTGAAAGAGTATTTTAAAATAAGAAGTACGTATTTTTTAGCGGCCCAATCGCCCGATTTTCTGCGCCAACCCCTTCAAAAGTTTCAATTTTTCAAGTTTTACTGACATCTCCGCAATTATAACAGATATTAAAACGTTCTTTTAACAAAATTTGCAGAAAAAAGGTTGCATGATGCCATGAAAAATATAATTGCTGCTCAAGAAGACGCCTTTTGATGATGTGGGATTGGACTTTGGAGAATGATCAGAACCTCACGAAGTCCAATTTATGGAAGAAACATAAGCAAATGAAGAAGACAATTATGACAATACAGCATGTGCTCCTGAGTAATACAGCAGTGTTGTAGAGCTAGCTTACAAAACAAGAGCTGTACATAGAGTTCTGGAAAATCAAAGCGGCATTCTTTGGATACTGTCAGCTATAGATTCACAAAAGTGAAATCTCTAAAACAGTTGGACCGATGGGAAAAAAGTATGAACAGAGGTGGCACCCACACGGATAAAATACGGTTTATTTCTGACTATGTTCTAACAAAATCCAAAAATAATGTTGTCGATGGAAAAGTAATTGGTGTGAACGTCCGGTATAGTGGAAGTAATAAGTTCTTAAGAGCAATTATTACATGTAAACAAGTGAAACAGATATCACAACTCCAGTTAAGAGGTCACAGATTCGTACTTGGTAACAAAACTTGCAGCGGAAACGTCGTTTCGTTTATTTGTAGCACGTAACTGACTGTGGTTCACGTGTTACGAAAATTAACTGCACTAAGGCGACTATAAAAATAGAATAAAAGCAGAGACTACGAAATAGCAAAAAAGCTTATAATCGCAACCGCTTCCTGACCTAGACAAGAACAATCGTGTTACGTGTTCATATAATAAAATAATTGACCATTGGGCGGGTGCAAACTTCTATCGCGTGACTGTAGTGGAAGGCATTAAACAGAAGAGAACAGCGCTTTTACGAATGGAGACAATTTGTATTATTGCTGTAGTCCGCGTACTTTGATAAAAATAGTGAAGGTATTTATATGTGAGGCCAAAATGAAAACTAATATAGAAAAACTCAATTCTTGAAGCTTAATCGTTAAATCGACTGGAACATTTTATATCAGTATTTCTAGTGCCAGATGTAAACAAATCAGAGTAAAATGCTAAATATAAATACACTCATATAGTCTGTATTTTGTAAGATAATTATTAAATGTAACTGTGGAACAGTCCTTATATTTCCTGTAAAGCGACATGGGATCGTGTTAGTTTAATAACTCAAAATCCGTCAGCTCTGTATACTGTTGAGTTTTAAACGCTTGTCAAACTAACACTATTTTCATTGCCATATAATAATATATGAACCAATTTTAGTTTAGATAAAACAAATGGAACTTTAAAAACGTGTGTAATACAAAACCCAACCACCACAAAAAACAGAGATTAAAAATTACAATTTATAAAGCTTTGCAAAAATATTTAACTATAATTTAGTCTATAAATGTCTATAAGATGTATGCATTTAAATATTTTCAACCAATCATAAAATGTTCACTAAACATTTTATCTTCTTGGCAATGAATATACTAATACTAGTACCACATTACAATGAAACTATAATTCACCCCACATTTCTAGTTACCCCTTTCAAAGGTCTTGCAGCCTTGAAGATATTAGATTAGCTACAATATATAAAAGTAAGTGTAATTTAAATGAATTGAATATGCAAATATTAAGATTTGTGACGACTAGGTATGTCATATATTTTGAAAATTATACAATAGAAATTGTAAAATCATTGGCAAAATATAAGGTGTCTTACGGATAAAAAGGGGCATGTATGTATATTAGAACCCATAACGGTTAATTTCAAAGTAGCTTAATACTGTTTGTTCCTTTGGAGGTGAATTCCACTGTATATACAGTGTTCAAAGTTCAAGTTCAATAACTCAAAAGCAGTTGATTTTGGTTGTAAGTACCTGAATATGTTTTAATGCAGAATTGCATGAGCGATTTAAAAAAGTCGTGAAAAATAGACCATGCTATCTAAATTAAGAAAGTTGACGTGAACTTCCGGTAAACCGGAAGTGATACAAAAGCGTACATAATTTCGCCAATGAGATCAGATGACGCTATCCGTAATTACAAGTTTCGACAATTGTAGGATTTCAGTAACCTCGAAAAGTTCTAACGAACCAGTTCCGCGAATAACCCTGTATATGCATATATGGTATAAAGTACTCAAGCTGAATAAATATTATATTTTGGCATTAGAAGACGTTCACTAACTAAAGGTATTGAATTCTGTTTAACAATGAATCGTTAAAAGCGGTAAGTTTAGATCTCATAGTGTTAGTACTTTGTTGGAAGTATGAATTATGCAACTTTACTGATTAAGATATGAATGTAGATAACATAATATTTGCATAAATCCATTACGTAGTGTACGCGTAGATGGTACTTATTTATACTAATTCATGCGTATATCTTGTAAGTATACAGTATACAAGCACTTCGTGTTGACGAAATCGACGAGGTGAACGATCCGACTGTTAGTTTCCAAGATAGAAGACGACCTAAAAACATTCCGTGATGTTTCGGCTCTAAATATTTCTTGCATTAAACAATACTTCATGTTCATCATATGTTATAGCAGTCAAAGCATATATTGCAATATTTCTTTTGTGCTATAGGTATGAAAATACTTGTACCATACGAAATATTATGTATAATGTAAATGCACCATGTTACACACTTGTATAAAAGCTTTAGTTGTGATTTAGCTATACCTATTAACAAATCTGCTGTCAAATTCAGTCAAAATATCTATAGTAGGTAGATTACAATATTTTAAAATAAATTTTAGATAAGTTAGCAAAATTAATTGATTACAATATTTAGTATCCTATGTATATATTCATAGTGTATCGCCGATACTATATCTGCGTCGTAACAACGATATTTGACGATGAGGCAATCTGTTGTCGAATACAAAGCTGTTGTACCTAACATAACGTTATTTATACTTAAAGAATTTTAGGTTGAAGTCAACCACTGCTGTATTCCCTGCTAATTTTGTTGTAGTATTGACAATTTACTTTTACTAAAGTTTTCATTTGCAGTAACTGCGAAAATTTGATATATTACACCTAATGTAGTGCTTAAGAAAACGATATTATGGAGTATTGTGGTCATACTCCGGATTAAATAAGCAAAAACAGAATTATTTTGCCCAAAAGTATTTCCTTGCACTACTTTGCACGTTATATTGGTCGTTTATTAGGTCCTCGGTCGCAATATATAAGAGCTGGCTTCTAAAAGTATTCATTTAAATATTAAATGACCAGGAATGTAAAGTATAGATAAATCTTAATATCAAGTAGTAGTACCAACGTATTGATTTCTAATGTCTGCGTTAGTGGAATATAAATGGTAGGCAGCGTAGAATAAAGGTGAAAAGTATCGATTGTCTTAAACTTGCCATCCAATGCTGTCGAAGAAAATACAGTTTTGTGAAAAATATATAGAAATGGACTACATACTTAGATCTTGCAAATAACAGAGTGTCTGCGGAGAACAGGTAAATCGCCCCAACTATATGCTTGATACTTATTCTGTAATACTGACCACCTTTTAATCTCCCACATTTTAGATCAAATAAACATCACTTAATTAAATATCAATTTATTGCAGAATATAAATTATAATGTTGCGTTAAAAATTCACTGGAACAAATTGCCATTTAATATTTTTAATTTAATTTTTTTACATAAGTATAACATTATCTTCCACCCTTTGTGCTTGTTCTATTATTTTTGTTTACCTTCGTAGAATTGCACAATTTTTCTCAATGCATGCGTACGTGTATACTGGGTAATACTGGGTTGTGAAAAAATTATTACAAATGAAGTGAGAAAAGTGAAGTGAGAAATATTAAAGTTATACAGCGAAGATAAACGAGATAGAAATATTAGAAAGTTTGCTCTAAATACGTCGATAATTTTACATATTATTAAAGCCTGCAAGAAAAGGAAACATGTAGGCGCTATTAGAAATTTCGGATTACCCCTGGTGGTCGATTAATATCCATGGTGACTGTTGCAGTTCATTGCAATCAGTAAAAAATAAAGTTATTTTTCGATTCCCGACACAATTGAATGATTTCAGTGACGGTTCGTAATGATATATCGAACAATTTTGAATATCTGGTAGATGACCCATTTTAAAGATATTACTTTTAAATTTAAAGTACCAATAAAAGTTTTCTCCCAAACAATCATTAAAAGTCTTTAGAATATGCAACTTTCAATAATTGTATTTTTTTAACACAATAACTTTCCAAAGTGAAACGTTTAATAGAAGATAATTTGCATTTATTCTCAAAGCATCACGCAATATATGAAGGCAATTCATAAAGTAAGTTCCGTTTGGTTATTTGAAAAAACACTATTTCATAAAGAGATTTGAATTACAAACAAATACTACTGTCAACTATTTTTCTACATACTAGCCATGAAGTTTAAGACATTTTCTATAGCGAAGAAACAGTTTTTTAATATACTCTCTTCATAGTAGTGCGCCATACTGGAACATTGTTTTGCAGCTCTTCATCGCTTTCAAACCGTTGACTTCCAAACCATTTCTGCATGTTAGGTAGAAATAGTAGTAACTCAACTCTGTCCTAGAATTTATTTTTGGAGCGCGTTGTATAAATCAAAATATTTAAGTATTAACATAGCTAAATCGTGTATTTTAATAATCTCATAATCCATCTTCACGTCCTCCTACACCTATATATACATAAACTATTAAAAATCTTAACAAAGGCGGAATTATATCATTATAAAATATTAGCATACCCACGGAATTAAATTTTTGTCTTGTACTATTTCAAATCACCAATTACATTTTATAGTCTTCTCTATATTCTTAGAGCTTTTACTTTTTTCTAAAAGTATTGCATTCTATTTATATACCATTTGAACTGTTCGCCCTTAAACGATGCTGTCTCCTCCTACACAAGTCATTTGAACACACAATAATCGTTAATAAAAGCAGAGTTTGCATCGATCCACAAAGAAGTAATAAAGCCGTATAATATCTTCAATAAAGGCAAATTCTTCTATCTGAAAATACTTACAGCGACATTTCAAACAAATATATTTGAATAATTTAATTACAAATATACAGGGCATTATGTAAGTACCGTTACAAATTGAATACAGTTGTATGGTTTCATTAACCAGGTCAGCAGTCAAATTTATTATTTATTATATTTACAAAGCAGAACCACTTTACTAGAGTCTAAGCGTTAATACAGTGAATGTGTAGTTGTAGTTCATATACATACATATGTAGACGCATTCATTCAACCCTAACGAGTAATTCTAATTGAACGAGTTCTCGTTAAACAGTCCCTAAAGCATACAGGTGTAATCATGCGAATATAGTCACCTTTCTACATATGCACTGGCACAATGACAAAGAATTTGTAAATAAATTGCACTGAAATGTATTAATTTTTACTTATATCATTAAAATATGTACTGATCAAAAACGGATTGTAGTAAATACTGCGAGATTTTAAGTAGAATTACACAACTGTTCAACGTTAGAGTGACAGGAAAGAGATCAGGAGTAAATAGGGCAGCAAATAAAAACCAAAGTTTTGTCTTAAGACAATTACAAACCATAAAATTTGTGATAAAAGTAAATCAAAGCAGTGGTTACAAGATGACTAGACATCTAAACAAATTTAATTAAAGCATGCTTCTATACATTGTAAAAGAACAATCCTTATAATTGTTGTAAAAGAGTTTACTTAAACGTAAGCTAGTTTCATTGCAGAAAATCTTATCGTTTTACTTTGTAACCAATTATAGAAGAATATAATCGACAAATTCCAAACATATCACCACCATTTAGAATATTGTCAATTATGTCAAAAAATACCTACAATTTGCCACAGAAGAAGAAAACAACTCGGTTGCCTTCCCAGATATCATTGCTATCAGATTGTAAGATCAATATCATTCAAGCAATGAAAAGCACGGTATTCAGAATATCAGCCGCTAAAAATGTCATTATAGACTTTTATTACACCAGCTAATAGATACGTCACTTTTCTAGATTTCGATTTCTTTGACGGTTCTTCCTTCTTCTCCCGCTATCCAAATTAGCGGAGTAAACTACTGTCGTAAAAATATTATCAAAATGAAATACAGAAACACCACAATTCACTGAATTTTAAAGTTAAAATTTTACAATCAAATTTACATAATATTACCAACCCTTACCAAGAATTTTGAAGTGTGTTTCGTGCGTGTGTGTGTGTGTATAACCAAAATACTTGATGAATCTTCTGTTCTTCGCGTATACAACGATTATCCAACCGCAGCTAGATGGATTTTCTCTTCCGGGTTTCCTATTTTACACCTTCGATGTGTTGACGTTTAATAACCAAATTACACTTTAACAGCTTTTAATATGTTTAAATTTTCTAATTTTGAAATTATTTTGCCAGGATATCAATCTAGACGTTTTCAAATTCGTTTTTCAATTAACTTCTTGTTGTTTTTCGTCACCTTGGACACTCTGTCAAAATGCACTTTCCGCCAACTTAAATGGTAGACTGCGGTTTTGCTTGTACTATGCATTGATAATATCCAGGTTATATGAGATGTTATGTATAATTTTGACAAATAATAGAAAACGAAAACTAATTTTTACTCTTATTTATATAGTGAATTGAGTTCTTAACTACAACTTACTATATATATGTAAGTAGGTACATATACATAGAAATTAAAATCTAAAACCCACTTGCCATCGTATAAGACACCCGAATTCACCCATGAAAGCGATTGGCGATAGCGCTCAGTCGTTTGTAGCGCTGATAATAATTTTTTTTAATGTATAAAATTTCTAAATGATAAATTATATTTCAACTCAAATGTTTTCAAATTAATTTTTATGCCAAATAGTAATTTTGAATTATAATTAAATAACAAAATAAATAAATTGCAGATACCATAATAATTCGTAGTAGCTAATTCGAATAATAAAACATATGTTATTATGTAGATGGACATAAAGTCACATAACAGTAGTTTGAAAATTAAATTACTTGATACTGAACGTTACTGCAGGAAACGCAGAGTTATAATCTATATGTAGGGGTGTTCGCTCGACAATAGATACCGCGTAATCCGAACTAAATGTGCAGGTCTCTAGTTTCGGAGAGTATAGTTACATAGGTGCCATTCAAATAATGATTGCTAATCTAAACTTGAAATTTCTGCTGAATATTATTGAGAATTAAAACTCTTAAAGTTTATTTTACACTCTGTATGCAAATCGTCTACAAGTGTAGACGATTTGCATATTGACTTATAAATACTGACTGTAGTATAATGTGCTAGAAATTTAATGAAAGGCTTAATACGATGGTTTAACAACTGAATCGGTAAGATATGTTGAAATTGGTCCGTTAGAATACGAAATCTGGTATTTGAGTTAGAAGCCCCGTTCTCCATTTGCTGTTGGGAGAGAACATCATTCACAGCAAGATGATGCACGTAAGAAAGCCAGGAAACACTTTAGACACATCAAATTACACTTTAACGGCATAAACAATAAGATAATATTAACAATCTGGAATAGGCTGGTATTCTATTAATTGTTATTTCGTTGATCTCAAAGTGAACATATATCTGGGATTAAGAGATGAATATTACACGTCATAATATGCTCGTAGATATGTTACTTGCAAGATCATATGAGATGGGATTATGAGTGGAACAACGTCATACGACCTTATTGTTTCAAATATTATTGTCATGATTTGTGCAAGAAGAAGTTGCGATGAGCCGAAATTTTAGCCGAGGTAGTATAGTGGTTTGGGCGGCTTTTACTTATATACACACATATGTTTAATTTATACACGAATTAATTCTAATTGTAATATAGAACTTCTGGAAATGGTTCTTAAACACTTCAGTGAACAATTGCCGAGTCAATACTGAATGTTTCAGCAAGACAATGTAACCATCCAGAATTCCAGACAAACAGAGTAGTGGTTTGATCAAACGGAAATCAATTTAAATAAATCAATGGTTTGCTCGCTTGCCCGATATCAAGCCCATCGAAAATCTTTGGGAAATATTAACAAGAGATGTGTATGCCAATAATAAACAATCCAATAACGTCAAAGAACTAAAATCTGGGATAACGAGGTATATTGGAATAATATTCCTATTTCAATATTGACCGAAGATGCATAATTGGCCGAGTATATTAAGAAAACCAAATATTCCGTTCAAAAGTTCATATGGCACTACAGAAATTTCACTGAGGGCAGAATGCAAAAATATTATATTAACACCTCGGATTGACAAACTATTGCTGATGGTATAGGTATACAAATTGATATGCTTGAAATTACTAATCTACCGCTTGATTTTACCGCAACATATTTCAGCCAAAGCGCATATTCTGGAAAACACGCAGGTTGACAGGGCGGCTTCTTTAATGTGACTGGTTAGGGACGTGCAGCTACAGAGTGAACTATTTCATCCAGACATAGTAGACTTGAGGGCAGTTTCACTTCTGTTGCTTAATATTCTTGCAATGCACATTTTTTTCGGAACATTTCTGTCAAGCTATTAAGCTAACTGTTCAAATGACACATCGTATATGCACAAAATACAAGCTGATGCACCAAACATATCAAACAGTTAGTTATACATATCTGCTTTTTATTTGGAATGTGGTAAAAGTTACGTAGTACTTTTGCTACGTCACGGAATGTAAAGACTAAGATAAAAATAATGGGGAAAGAGTATAGAAGATGCATACAAATTTAATGTGAATGTAATTTCAAGCTTTAGCTTATCGTGTCTCTAACATGTGTATAAGTATTGTACTTCATTTAAGTTGGACAGAATTGTAGCAAAATATATAAAGATTTTAAGTTACAGCGTAATAGTTTTCAGGGCAATAGATTTTCGTTTGAATGTCGTATATATAAACAATATCGTATTACTGTTTCCATAAAGACCACAAAAACCGTCTACAATCTTGTGGACGTTTTACATTAATCTACGTGTGCGTGATTAATTACATCTTAATTTATGGAGATGTTATGACTTTTGATTTCGGCAACCTCAACTTGCAAAACTATGAATTGGTGGTTAGAATCGGATTGCTATCGTGGGAGTAGCACTATTGGTGTAGAATTCGTCCCATTTAATTCTTCATCGCGACAGAGATTCCACGCATTATTTTGCATTTTGTAATGGCTAGTAAGATTCTCTCGACATTTGTTAATGTATTTTAGGTTTTATTATTTGCAATTATGTGTGCCAAATTAGATACATAAAGCTTCTACGTTCTATGTGGTGTTGATATGGATATTTTGAAGAATTTTGTTTATAACAAAATGTTAGATCGAAAATATTTGACAGAGATTAGATTTGCTCTAAAATAGAAATATTTTCAGTGAGCTATGAGGAAATAAAACATGACTACGTAAATACCAAAATTCTAAGAACTAAGTATTACGTAAAGGGTAAATGTATAGAGAGGTTTCGGTCACAGTCTAGTGTTATTACAATCATTCGATTGTAAGGTTCGACTGATCTTAACGATTTCACTTACGGTCGTATCGTTAACCGGAATGAACATAATTTAACCGTAGTAATAAAACAACAGAGTCGAGGACGAGCTTTTTGTGTCACGCTTGTGTGTTCAATGTTGAGAGACCCGCGAAAAAGTGTGGGCAAACTTGTGGCAATGCCTCAAAAAAGTAAGCATACCATAGAACGATATTTACATAATATAGGGACGTATAAAAGAGTGGCAAAGAAGAAACTTTTCCTAACGGCCTCGAATGGCTCGGCCAACCAAAATACGAACACATCCGGAAAATAATATCTGGCGATCTGTAATTTTTTCCGATGAAAGCCAATATTACCAATTTGATAGGTATGGAGACGCTCAGCACATCAACTTGCTGATAAATTATTACATCAGACGGTGAAATATAGTGGTCTAAACATTGTAGTTTCGGGTGCAATATGGCATGGCGAAAGCTCGCAGTTTTATTTAATAACGCCATTTTGTATGAAATATGGGGCGCCCTGACACAAAGCGGGAATGAAAACCGCAGAAGGAGCGAGCATGAGATTCAAATTTTACCATGGCCAAGACAACCAGCGCAGGTGAACTCGATTTAGGGTTGAGTCACATAATACAGCAGAATATGACCAAAACGATCGCGAAATCGAATTTGTGACTGCTCACACCGATGAATGGGTAAATATATGGGAAGAAACCATTAACAATGTTATAGATTCTATGTGCCATAACGGATTGAAGCACTTCATGCAAGTAAAGGTGGATCAACAAAACATTGATCACACTTTAGAATTTTAAATATCTGTGAATATAACTATAATATATATTTTTTTAATTAGTACCTGTTTTTAATTAGTACCTGTCTATTTTACTCTGTCACCTTAGTGTACCTTAGCATTCATCGATCTTCCAGCTATAGTATGTCATTTAAGATATACATTCTCCATTCTGATTTGGGCGTTGCCCTCTGTATAGATGTGGATGGTGGTAGCGACGATCATAAAAGTTTTCTATCCGACTGTAAAATAATTTCAGCGGTAGCTTCCTGTTTTAATAATTTTTCTACTAAACAATGTTGCTGCATTACAATCTGCAATTAATGTTCAATTTAATTAATGCGGTTTCAATAATAAGATAATCGACAGTACTGATGTTTTAGTTTAGCATAATTAATAATCTGCTATATTAGTGTTTTGGCTTTGTGGTATTTTGTATTGATTGTATACTTCCTGTTACTGATTGTGGTTTATATTGCTAATACCTTATTTCAGAGTGATTGGTTGATATTATTACGCCTATTTATTATTATAGTCCTTCAAATTTTGACTTAGGGGATGCCATATGACGCAGTGGTAGTGGAGGGGCTTTAAAAATACAGATTTCGATAGTTGTCTTTTCGAAACGGCAGAGCGCACTTTGACATGCGTCACGACGATGCCGACGGCGACGTATAGAAATAGAACCTCCCTTTTTAAATACATCGTCCTTTTCGCATGCGAAACATGTTCGTAATGTATACAGGAGTTGATGGTTCACGCGACTGTCTCAGCGATACAATGTAAGACAATTTGTTATAGTGGAATAAATTTACTTGTGCGTGTACTATTCTCGCACGCACACAACCGCAACACACGCGTCCGTTGTACATATTTAGACGCATATTTACGCATACACGTTATGTATAAGCATAGAAAATGTGTACATGTGTGAGTGTGTGTACATAATATAAAAATTCTACTCGTTAACGATCGTAGTCGTTCGTGAACGGGCGTGCGTTGAATAGTGAACTGTGGCAAGTATGCAGCGGTCCCGGGCTTGCCTCGCTAGATGTGCTAGAAGAGATTGGCTTGCCTTAAACGACGGGCGAGGGCAAGCGCTGATATTTCGTTTGTTATAAAACGGTTATCCCTTCTCGTGGCCGGCGTGCGGTATCATTAACGTGTTTTTCGTCAAATACATCAATGAAACGTACATCATTTTAGTGCATAAAACGTGTTTGCCGTACGCTAAAACGTCAGAGTATCGTGTACGACAATATTTCTTTTCGTATATCCTCATATAACGTAGGTTAGTTTTACAAGTATATAATGTATACACAAACATAATTTTGCTACATAATAGTATGCGTATGCTAAAAAACAGCCTTTCTCCTATTTTATCGCCCATCGATGCACGAATTTTAAACATATAAATTGAGCGAAATGATTGAGAGTATCAAGTCTTTTCCAGTACGTGTATTTGTTATTTTCACTGTTCAATAAGTATTTACTCACCGTAAATACATATAGAGTGTATGTATTTGACTCACTAAACGAGCATGCTTAACTGACCTTTCTATATTTACTACACATGGCACACAACCACATGTTACTACGATAAGCAATGTATGCAATTCAGATCTAAATTTACAGTTCAATATTTTTAGACGTGCTACTACACTTTATATTTATACCTTCTGAACGCGGTCGTCTAAACAAAATTCTATTCTTGAAATGTATCAGGTACACACATCTGTCATCAGAATTCTCTTATTAGCTAATACTTAATATTAAATCTTAACTGATAGTGAGCCGCAAACGTTCTCATGACTATACATTGTATTTTCTGTGACCGTTCATATTTTACGGTGTTTATAAATAGTTTTAAGTAACGTTGAACCCTGAACGCAAATCACAACATCCTCATTACATTCTATTTATACAATTAGTGGATGATACTCGTATAAACACATATCACATTCATGATTAGAATTTACATTGCTTATTTAAATTAACTTCCATGATAATTGTATTGACTTTCTCTACTTTATCTCTTCGAATTAACGTAGCATTTAAATAGGTATTCCACAACAAATTATCCAACCAAATTAATTGAATTTTCTGTTGGATTTTTACTCGCTTCTATTACAGGATTGACTTATTCATTATGATATAATCCCAATCTTGTACATATAGCATCGATATGACAAACGTTTGTTGACCAACATGCCCGAATCTGCCATTTATCGTTTTGATGAATAATTAGTGTAGTTGTAATCTAATCTAAAGAATTTTATTGTTTAACGCGTTGTAACCCACCTGTGCAACGCTTATGTATGTGTTAATACACTGATAATAGTGTTTAACTTTTCTTAAGTTATGTTTCGTAAATATTTAATAAAGCGTAACATCTGGAACAGAATATTTAGCATTTAAAAATCAAGTTAACATTTCAATCTGTAGTAAATCTATCTAAAAATATGCAAGATGCTATTATACATCCATATTTTTGTGAAAAAAAGGCTTATTTTGAATCTGCAGTGTGTATTTAAAGGCAATACAAAATAGGAGTAGCTTTGCAAACAATAAAACTTCATTCAAAGATTAAAAACAACTTATAATTCTTGTTAATTTTTCTGAAAATGTACTAACACTTTGTGTCATGTGCTTTTGTTTGAATGTCAACACTGTGCTGACATTTTTACTGTGTCTCTTGAAATAACAAATTTCGCCAAAATTATTACCCGGAAGTTCTGAAGTACATAGTTTTTATGTCTTCTACAGAGAAGAAGGCACTAGTGCACAGTTCCAGCTTCCTTTTTTGTAAAATCATCGACAGTGAATTGCTTTTCCTAAAAATAAGCTCAAAATGAACTTTTAAAACTACATATGTACAAAAACTATACCGTCGTTTTTCACGACTACGATATGTAAGTACGTAAGTAAAAGTGTACCGTTTGGAAGACAATTTGTGCCTGCTTAAAAATTCATAATTTTCAAGCTGTTACAAATAATCCATCTAAATTTAGAATCCGAAATAACTCAGCTGCATTTTTCTTTAGTAACGTATTTGAAAATTTAGTAAATTTAACTAAACTTTTACCAATGTCTGTAATTTTGCTAATAATTAATATATTAAAGAGCCCTCATATTAAGATGTTGCTTTAACTGTACCTACCCTTTCCTGAGTAACTGTACAACATAACGTAGTGGTACTTAAAATTTGTTAAAGATTTGGTTGCCTAAGAGCAGATAATAAATTTGGATCGCATTTCCATTTACTCAATTTCAAAAAAATATTTGTGACTGCCCAACGTCTAAGGCTAACTTTGGAAATAATTTATATAAACTTGCATGTACCACAATTGCAATAACTATGTTCGACAAGATTTTTGTAAAAGAGTTAATGCTTAGTAGGATTAAAATTACAATTTGTTTGGTTGACCTGACCTATTAAAGTTTCAAACAGAAACATTAGACATAATATCATCATAACTAGTTTTTGTTATAAGTATTCATTTTTATAAATAAAACTTGATTAGCATTTTTCTTGTATGTGTTCTTGCATATAAATAATAATCTACCGGGTATACTAAATACTACACTCGATACACACTACTAAATTTGAACTATAAAACCTGATAAAATAATGCGCAGCACGTGGCACGTGCTACCTGATAAATGCAAATAATCAGTTTACATGAAATCTAGTAGAGATGGATTGGAAGAGATAACATATTAGTAAATATTGACATATGTATAATGTAAGTTTCGCTACTAGCATATCAAATAGAACATATGTAAGCGTCGCAAATAATGCCTGATGAACACATTTTTCGACATATTCGAAAAATCAATTTCACATCGCTAAGGACAAAATTGGAGAAAGAATTGAATTTAACATTTAAATATTCTGTATATTTATACATATAAACATTCTGTGGGACATCGTCCACACTTTTACGCGTGTTGTGTTCAAATACATTCTGTAATCTAGCATACGCTTACCACATGTAAATCTATTAGATGATGACATTCAAAACTAAATTTTTGATCGAACCAGATCCATACATTATTATGATTAATGCATTACCGTGAATGGTATTGACCTTATAGGTGTAAAGTGATTCATTGTGCACATAAAAAATAATAAAAACAGTGGATCGTTCTTATCATCAATCAAGTATTGTGATACAGTGAAATACTGTTGATTTAAGTGGTGCAGTGGCGTGCTGTAGGGATGGAAGTGGTCGGGAGCTGACAGTTGAAAATTCTGGAAGGCGTCGTGGCGGCCGGCAGTGCGGATTGTGCTCGCTGGTCGCCCGCGCCTTCCGCAGGGCAGTATGTGGGGCACCCAGCCGGAGGGGTAGTGGGGATTCCTACCAAGAACTAACGCCGCAACCGGTCGAAGAAGAGAATGCGACAGTAAGTATACATATATAAATTTTTCCCCTCTGTCCAACAAACTTCAATTTTTAAGTTTCTTCCCGTGTAAGATATGGACCACAGTTAGAGTTGCAGTATATATATATTTTTGCATGAAAGTTCGCATAGATTGTCTAGAAATAAACTTTAAAAGAATATCGACACAGGAATACAGATAGTGGGATTTGATGTCAGTTGAACTTAGCAACGATCACATATTCAAATCTAATCTTGCCTGCATAGATGGAACAGCATCGATGTAAACCTTAACCTTCAGATTTTGTATCTAGTACATTTTCCTACTTTTGTAAAATTATAAATACATCAGTTTCTTGGCTAGAAACATGACAGCTGCTACTGAAATTTCCGGTTATCTATTGTTTTTGTAAAGTCTGCTCTTACTTTAATCTCGCATTATTTAATATAATATTAAATACTAATATAAACAAACATTGCATTATAAAATATTAAATATGTATCTCCGTGTGATTTAAAGCTCTAGGTAGCTACGTTGTAAGCTACAGGAGTCATACAAACAATAAATTATTTACTTTATACGAGCTGAGTGAGTTTATGTTTTCGTGAATTTTCACACATATGTATGTTCGGATATGTGGCCGTCTACGATTAATGCTGCGAATATATTCATTAGTGGAAGTAACTGCTATCTGCTACTATGAGATTTTATTTAAGCAGTAGCTAAATAGAGAATTTCAATGCTATCTGGTTTAATTTATAAAACCTTGTACAAATTGCATAGCAATACCATAAAAATTGCAAGTGTACACGTTATGTTATAAAAAAATAAGACATAAGCAGATATCTAAAAATTCTAAGCCTTCACAAAAAAGTAGAATCACTATCAAATTGAATCATGAACACCCAATTAGGTTGGTATTTAAAAAGTTGAACACTGACCACTTGATGTACAGATGATCCAAAATGACTCAAATGTGTGGAAACTGAAATTTATTTGCCAAAGATCAAAGTGTCGCAAGTAGTACGGCTATTTATGTGATTCTTAATGCAGAAATTCACACTCTAGATCTCTAGGGTGATGAAAGTCTCGTAGCTTCGAAGGGAACTAACAAAAACTCCGTCTAAAAGCTCTTGAGTCGAGGATAACTTGATGATATTCCTGATGTAAGTTGCAACGCTTGCTATCACAATTTGTTTGAGCAGAAGCTTTATGTTATATTTCAAGAAGAATAATAACTCATTTATCTGAGTAAGCTAGAGATAAGGATATTTAGCTTACTGTAAACCTTCAAACTATTAAACATAGCTATATTCTGGGGTTGTGGAGCAATAATTTGGCAAGAGGTATACATCTAAAGCAGATGAACTAAAGTAAAACTTAGCAAACAATTACTGAAATAATTATATTTACTATGTCTAACATTTCTAGCCGCAAATGCTTAATATGGTTTCCATTTTGTTAGCGTTAAACAACCAATATTTCTACATTGTTGGACAATACTAATTTTATTCCTAATATTCTCTTTTAATTCTTACAGCATTGCTATTTGCGTTCTAAATATCAAATTTTAAATAACTCATTACATAGGAATTCTCTAGATTTTGGATTATTGTCAAGAGGTGCTTATAATTATGACTTTACAAAATTTATGCTCAAGATATAATCTTGAAGACCGTTAGTTAACAAATCCTTTATGTAATTGATATTTCGCGTTTTCCAAGATCATTTCTAGTTCTATTGTACTACTTCTTCCAGTTAGTTATTTCGTATTCAAAAATCACATGGATTTTTGAATACGAAATAAGTCGTTTATAGTTATCAGCACAGAGTATTCCATTCTTTATTTTCCATAGGAATTATGAGCAAATGATAAAACCGCATTAAACAGCGATTCTTTTATCATTGAAATTTAGCGGTATACTTTCATATCTATTTATGATGTTAATTTTTACTGTCCGAGAATGGACGATGTACAAATAAGCTCATTTTTTAAATAGCGATAGATGCAAGAAAAAATACCTGTATCCACATGATTTACTACCCGTAAGTCTTTTATTTTGATAAGTATTTATGTAGTCGTATATTTTAATACAAGTAACTCAAAATCCTAGAACCAAAATAATTCTCTTTCTTCAATAAGATACTTATGATTAGGGTTAGGATTTTTATGCAGTTAAAGAAGTGAAAATATGCGCATAAATATGCGCATCTCAAAAAGGAAATATGCAATAATATGGATTTTATCCACTAAATATGTGAAAATATGCACATTAAACATATAACTTAATGTTTACTTAATACGTTGTTCTTGCATTAGGTTTTAAAAAAGGAATAAAAACAAAATTTCAAAACCTATTATTTATTGATACTATATGCTCCTTATCTGATATTTACGAATGGCCAGCTTTGTCTTAGCGCTTGTTTTTGTATTTGATTTCATTTCTATGGACGAGCTTTTAAATTCAAGACATTTTCTTATTTTCAATCCTACTACTGTATGTATATTTTACTTGCATTAATAAGATGTTTAATAAATAATTTAAGATAGAAAAATTAGTTGTTAACGACAAACATATTTGATAGAGAAACATTTTACCTGTTTTGTCTTTCAATTATATAGTAGTATTAATATTCGATATATTACAATTTTACTTTGCATGCCCACCTATATGAAAGAGATTATAAAACAAATTGACACATGTATACTTACTTATTCGTAGTAAAAAATAATAATTTAAATGAGAAAAAATGCCTATTTATTATTCATTGCACTGTAGTTGAATAAATGAAAAACGCGGCTATACAAAACGCACGAAACTTGTGAAGTATTACAATTTACAAGCATCAGGTGCTAAATTATGCAGACTTATGCACTAAAAAGTCAAATTATGCACTAAAACGAAAAATCCCAAATATATGCAAAATATGTAATTTTTTTATTGAGGCATATGTTCTATTTTAATGTAGTTCGCAGAGATCCTAAGTAAAAACGAAATATTCCTTAAAATAACAAATATGCATTTTGCATTAAATCCTAAGCCTACTTATGATGTTATGTTGATTATTATTATACTTATAGGTTATTATTTTCATTTCAATAAGGTATATAATAGTTCGTAAGATGATTATTTATTTAAAGCAAATGACAACATACGCTTAGTATTATATGAAATGAGAAATTACGAACAAATTGATAAGTGCCAAAGATGGATCAATTCTTTTAACAATATCAGTTACCTTAAAGGTGTGTCGCAGAAATATGTACATACAAACAAACTATTTTAGGGTTGTTTTTAATTGCAGTGTATCCTCCAATGGGAGGATATAAGCGTGCAATCTGTAACATTACAATTATTATTATTGATAAATTTGTTATTCATTTTTTTTCTTGATTATTAGGGGGTGGGGGAGGACGTTTGTAATATCTTTGCAATAAAAAGCGACTCTTGAATTCCTACAACATAAAAATTCGGAATGAATTCTTATCGACCTAGGATCTAAGAGATACAGTAGCAGTATTATAAAAACGTTTTGCAACAGTTCCAGATTCGATTTCGACACTATTTCAAATGAAAAAGAATAATCATTGCAAAAATTGAGATTTAGTTTGATCTGTATGTATAATTGACTTGTATTTCACATTTTTTCAAAGAAGTAGACTTAATTAATGTGCTTTTACATAGCTTTTACTGAACCAATATTTAACTATGTACACTACATGCGCCTTTTTCCATAGTTTTGATAACATTGCCTACCGTTTGTTTACATTTTTTGCGATAATTGCCGATTATATTATTTTTTCGAATACTAGTACTACCTTTTGGTCAAACTGAGAAATTATTCATTGAGACAAAATGTTTCGAATTATCGTCTTAGAGTTCTATGAAGATTTTATCGAAATTATATTTGATTGATATAATTAATTATCTTTTGCAACCCCAATATAACCGCCAAATATACATTTCCATAGATATTTTTAGTTGTTATTGAAATATATTGATCTCCAAACTTAGACTCATCTGTCCACAACACTTACCACTATTTCTTATCTTTTCATCAATCGTGTTATAGAGCGTATTTCAATTTCTAGTTGTGTTATACATACCTTTCTAGTAAACACATAACCGACAGTTGCATTACATTTTCTTCAATATAACATAGCGGAAATGCTTTATCTGTTTTCAATTATCCGTTTGTCTGTAACTTTGTTAGTAAACGCAAATTTAATTAAAATGTATGTTCAAACTAATCTTTTTTATCGCTAAAACTCAGGATTCAGACGTTTCAGATTTCTTTAAATAATATTATCTACAATAAAAGGATTTTACTCTGTGGGCTGCTTAACGTAATTATAGGAAAGAAGCCCCATAGAAATTTTTTGTTCTTTAAACAATCTGAAATTTATCATGAAAATTATGAAATTTATGTTGTTAAGTACTAGAAATTTTATTAAGTGATGACAATATTCACTAAATACTGACATTCCGAGTTATTATGATTCAAGTTTTACTGTAACTATTACTTCATTTATCTTTACCTCACCGTACTTTATCTGTCGCGGGTGCTAAATGCTGCGGATTTTTAAGTTGTATTGCTTATCTTACTACCGCGCAAGTTTTGCTGGTAAATTCGATTCAAATGCCCTTATTATAGCACTATCTTGTCGTTTATAATGCTGCGCTGTTAATCACAACACTAATAGCATTAGAATAGTTACGTTAAAAACACATCGGAAAAGTCAAAAGGGTGCAAATTTACATTTAAAAACTTTGTTAAATAAGATAGTCATCTATTAGTTTCTAAAACTCTTTCAAAGTTTGCCAGATTTCAGATATTTTTTATGTCTGGAAGTTTATTAACTATATGCAATTATTTACAAGTGATTTTTCGAAGTGCTCAATACTATGCTTTAATGTTCTAAAGCATGCACAAGTACAACATGTTGAATACCAATGAAAAATTGAGTTCTCAGCGAACTAATGCAAGGGTGTAATACATTTGCAAAAGTTCTAAGTGCTGTCTAGTTTTTTGCTCATTGACACATATTCCAAAATATTCGCTCATTATTGTTAGAAAGTAAAAGTGCCTTTTGTTATGTAGGTTTTTAGTGGGAATGTAATATTAATCTTTTGTTCAAAGTATGATTTTATTTTAAAATATTTAAAAACATACAGTGTCCCATTAAAAAATATGTTTTAGTGAATATTCCTGAAGCGGAATATTAAATTGTTTATCTGTTTTCATTGTCTCAATCAGAATAAAAAATATCATCTAATCATACTAATTTAAACAACTTCATAAGTTCAAGGAAACTAGTAGTACTGAACACTTAACTTCGGACACGGTGTATAATCTAACTACAGTTCGCAATTGAAACTATTTTAAAAAAATATTTATAAAATTACCTACACAATGTTTGCTGTGTGATACCTGCTATTATCCAGAGCGTTTCTCTGTAAGACTAGATACCGTATTGTAACCGTGACTCTATATCGGATAGATAAATTAATCTTAACACATCTATATCCAATACCTCTTGAAATTAAGGAAGTCTAAAAGTTTCTTTGGAGATACTTGTATTTAGGTAATCAATGTGATTATCACATCGTAGGTCTGAGGAGGATGTAATAATAATAATAATAATTTTTTTTTTTTTAAGTGAGGAAAAATGCCTTAACGCACCATCAGGGATGAGACCCGTCCCCGGTGTGTGGGGCTCGCACCCACTAAAAAACCTCACTTTGTCAGGTGTAGAATCCATCCCGGAACCGCTGGTCGCATTACTTCAGGATGGCACCTCGTAGTTAGCCTCGGTCGGCTGCCTCCATTGCTTGGGTCTCTCTCTTCTTCTCTTTCAGCACCTTCTCGACGAACGTGGCGATCTTCTGCCAGTGGTCGTGTCCGGACAGCATCGTTTGCACGACGTTATCCGGCGTTAGAGGTCCTACTTCGTGTTGTAGCGCGGCTCTGTAGTCACTCCACCTCTCGCATTCGAAGAAGGTGTGGTGAGCATCATCTTCCGCAGAGTCGTGATACTGACATGTCGCGTTCTCGGCTTTACCCATTCGAGCCAGGTATGCGTTGAAATACCCGTGTCCGCTGAAAAACTGGGTGAGGTAGTAGTTTACCTCCCCGTGGTCTCGGTTCATCCACTCCGTGATGTTGCGGATGAGTCT
The DNA here is from genome assembly GCA_023690525.1 of Holotrichia oblita. Classification (NCBI taxonomy): domain Eukaryota; kingdom Metazoa; phylum Arthropoda; class Insecta; order Coleoptera; family Scarabaeidae; genus Holotrichia; species Holotrichia oblita. The sequence continues at coordinate 168,596,840 of CM043015.1, read as the reverse complement.
GGCCGTCCACCGTCCTCTCGTGTCGTTCTGCCAGCGCTCTTGCCAACGTTGTCGTGTGAGCGCTTTAGCGTCCGCTCTTGCTTGTCGTGAGCCGACGTCTCGTCGTGTCTCGTAGACTCTCTTCTTTTCTAGAGCTAGTAGGTCTATCGGAGTTACTCCTGCGATCACGAGCACCGCCGGTTCGGAAACCGTACGGTATGCGCTGGCGATCCTGAGTGCTCCCCGTCGCTGTACTGAAGCCATCCGCTTTCTGTACTTGTCCTGCTGTAAGGCATCAGCCCAGATTTCGCTTCCATACAATAGTATGGAATGGGTGACGGTCACTAGCAGCCGGCGTTTAATCGCCGTCGGTCCTCCTACGTTGGCCATTAGTCGGCTCAACATCGTCGTTACTTTAGCGGTCTTATCGCTCGACGACTGAATCTGTTGCCAGAACGTCATCTTGCTGTCAAGCCGCAGTCCGAGGTACTTCACGGAAGTTGTAGTGGTTATGACTTCCGTATCCACCGTCATCTCGATCTCCCTAGGGATTCTTCTCCTGGTCAGTAGAACGACCTCGGTCTTCTCCGTTGCCAGGGTCAGGCCGTTTTCGTCCATCCATGTGGTAACTCTTCTCATTACCTGGTTGAGCCTTCTCTGGGCATCCGCCTCGTCACGCGCTAGGATGACTGCCGCTACGTCGTCTGCGTATCCTATCACATACGCATCTTGCGGCAGCTCCATTCGGCTTCCATGTCGAACGTGTTCTGCAAGGAATCAAGAATGACGTCCCATCTCGCCGAGTTGAAGGCGTTTCTTACGTCCAATGTGACGAGCATCACCAGGGGTCTCGAGTAATGATTTTCCCGTTGAGCGGCTTCGAAGGTTTCCACTACCTGCGCTACGGCGCCGACGGTGGAGTGTCCCTTCCTAAAGCCATGCTGTCTCTCGGACAGGCCTCCCGCGTCGTCTATGCTGCTCTCCAGTCGTGTTTTCAGCAGTCTTTCTAGTAGCTTTCCAGCCGTGTCCAGCATACATAGCGGTCTGTATGCCGATGCCGTGCTTGGGTCGCCCTTACCTTTGCTTATCAGCACTAGTCGCTGTACCTTCCATCTCTTGCAGAATGCTCCTTCTGTTAAACAGCGGTTGTACATGTTCAGAAGCAGATCTGGGCAGACGCGCGCCACAATCTGGAGAGCTTCCGTCGGAATTCCGTCGGGTCCAGGTGCCTTCCGGTTTTGTAGGGAGTTCGCCGCTCTTGACAGTTCATCTCCGCTAAAAAGCGGGATGTCGTTCAATCGCTCGTCCTCCATTTCCGCAGTTCTCTCCGGATGGGCAGGGAACAATGTGTCAACGATGTTCCGCATCCGATCTCGTTCGAGGACTGGATTCGCCGTCTTCGTCTTAAGCTTCTGCATGACGATCTTGTACCCAAGGCCCCATGGGTCGTTGTCAACGTCCTGCCGCAGCTCCTCCCACTTACGTTTCTTGCTCCTGTATATGGCGTTCTTGAGATCTCTCTTGGCGTTCTTAAAGCCCTCGGACTCTAGTTCTGCCGCGTTCGGATCTCGTCGTCTCACTCTGGTTATTCTCCGCCTAAGCTGTAAGCATTGTTTCCGGAGGGTCGCGATCTCGTCGTTCCACCAATACGCAGATCTTCTATTGTGTTTCCTTTTCCGCGGCATAGAGGCGTCGCAGGCGCGCCGTATGAGGGCCATGGTCGCGTCCGCAATTGTCTCCGCCGAACCGGAACATTCCATGACGACATCCTTTCCTCGAGCGATTGCATGAGCCAGGGCGTCTTCATCCAGCTTCGCTACGTTCCATCGAGGACCGGGCGGAGCAGGATTTTGCCTAATCGGCTGCTGCCTCGTCACGTTGTAGCTTATGTACTGGTGGTCACTTCCGGTGTAGTCCTCCATGACTCTCCAATCCACGATGTCCCGCACAATGTCCTCCGAGGCCAATGTGATGTCCGGTATCGTCTCTACGTAGCCTGGTCTTCTGAACGTGGTGGTGTCTCCGACATTTACCACGCTGAGTCCGAGCCTGGCCGCCATGTCCAATATACGCCTCCCTCGCGAATCGGTGTATTCCATACCCCATTCCACAGCTTTGGCGTTCACGTTTCCTCCTAGAATAATGGACCCTGTCATTTCTCGAAGGTCGTCTTCTAGATTGTCAAGCTTGCCCTGAAAGTCCGCTATCGGCTCGTTGGGTGTGAGATAGCAGCTCACGTAGGTGATGGTGCCGCTCTTTACCCACACGTATCCGTTTCGGGCTCCGTGGTTGTCGATGATGACTGTATTCGTGTCCGGGATCCATATAGCTGCAGTGCGGAGTGTGTCCCTGTACCACTCGGCGCATTCCTTATCGCGGTATTGTTCACTGATAAGCAGCAGATCTACTCCGGTGTCCAGTTGTAGTTGGATGAGGAGATCGTCTGCTGTTCTGCTTCGGTGCATGTTGTCTTGTAGGATTCTGGTCATTGACTCTTCTTTGCCTGATCCAATGCCCTTCTGAAGGAGAGACATGCGCCGGAACCAGGGACGTGGCTGCGTGTCGCGGTGTCTCCCGTGCAGAGAAAGCACTTTGCTTTGTTCTTGCAATCCTTCCGTTGGTGGCCTTTTTCTCCGCAGTTGATACAAAGGCCTTGAGTTCTTCTGTCTGGTCCGGGACAAGCAGCCTGTCGATGTCCGTAGCCGAAGCAGCGGAAGCACCTGACGACTTCTACCCTGCGTCTTATTCTGCTGTTTATCCAGCCGATCTTTATTCTCGGTGTTTCCAGCAGCTTAAGGGCTTGACGCTGACTAAGTTGGACGATAGCCATTCTCAGCCCTCTGTTGTTCGCGTTGGTGAGGCTGATCTTCACTTCGCCGTCCATGTCTCCTAGCTTTGCTCTAACTGCTGGGCGGACTTCCTCCGTTGTCGTTAAGCAGTCTAGATCTCTGAATTCTAGCGTCTCTTTGGGCTCTAGGGTGCTGATGTTAGCCTTCTCGCCCAGGATCTTCTTCAACGCGCTGCTGAAACCTGCAGTATCCTTGGTGCTGGGACCTAACTCCAGCAGCATATCTCCCGCACGTGTTTTCCGCACCGCTTTAATCTCGGTGCCTGTCTCTTCTGGTTTCGCGTTGCTGCGCAGCTCTCGCAGTACGTCGGCATACGACTTCCCTTGCGCAGGTTTTACCAGAAGTGCATCCAATCGAGGCTTGGCGTTTCGATTCCTCTGCTTCTTCTTCTTCGGCTTCTTATTGTCGGTACCGTCGTCCTTTCTCTGACCCCCGGCAATCTTCTGCTGCTGTTTGCCGTCAGAAGCCTTTACAGCTGCCTTCTTCTCTTCTTGAGCTTGCTTTCTCCTGCCTGCTCGGTCCTTCATCCACACGTTCTCGGAGGGATGCATTTCCTTCTTCTCCACGTTCTTATTGGCCGTAGCAGAAGTAGCCTGCGTCTTGGTTGCAGGCGCTGAAGCCTTTTGCGCGTGCTCTCCTGCTTGTAGCTCGGCCTTCTTCCATCTCTTCCTGCAATCAGAGATCATCTCCACTGCTTCTCCTAGCTCCTTCAAGCCGTTCTTTACGTACATCGAGACGTTCTTCTGCCTGCCAATAGCTGCCTTCATTGTCTTGATGACACCTATACACTTCTGCAATTGCTCCTCTACGCGGCATCGCAGTTTGCAGATAACTTCTTTTGTGGACGACATATCTGGAGCTGATGTGGTGTCGTCAATGCTACCTCCTGGTTTCACGATGTTAAATGTCGTCAGATCTATCGTAATCGGCGACCTAACGTGCTGCGCCGTTGGTGTCTTGAAGGCACCGTTGGGGCTCTCTTCTGTGCTGTTGTTCGGCGTTCTCTTGTTGGTGGGTAAAGTTGCCATGTTGAGTAGTTCGCCAGCGCTTCGTGTATGGAGGGGCGGGCCGAAAAAATCAGGAGCAGGTATACCCTCGGATCCTACCCCAGTTCTCTGAGGCCTGACGTTCGCTTCACCAATCCCGGAATACACGGACGGACTGGAACTCGCCCGGGGCAATGCAGATTCCGACATCTTGCATCCACCATACACTACCTGATCAGGGCCCGAAGTGGCTGGTTCCTCACAATGCGTCGCGGATCCTCGTCGGCAGAGCAAGCTCACATCAGCCTACTCCCCAGCCGGATAAGAAGGCCAGTCGGTTCGTAGACACTCCCGGAGTCGCCGCAACGCTTGCCGATCTGTACCTGGGAACAGAAAGGAAAGGGAAGAGGATGGGTGGGGGTCAGTGGACAGCTGGCGTCACTGGCTGTACCGTTTCCGCATACGGTAGCGGCACTGGGGCCAGCCAGACATAAAATAATAATAATAATAATAATTTTTTTTTATGTGTGGTGGGTGCCTAGTTGCAGTGACTCCGTAAGCTGTATTACTTGTCTGGCTATCACTGCAACTTTTGCGATGTAGTTTAGTGTGTGTAAGTTGTGTTTAAATGGCTTTGTGACAGCATCATATCGCCTTTTATGATGCCGCGCTGTTAATCACTTTGCTCCCAACAGCGAATGGCAAGTCGATCCGGGATTAAACTCTGAAAAAATGTCACCGTCCCTCCAGAGAATTGAACCCCGGCACCTATCGTCCTCTCACAACAATAGTCAGCCGCCTAACCACTGCGGCCATCGACCCGTTTATAGTAATAATAATAATAATAATAATAAATAATAATAATAAATGTCTTTATTGTTCATACTACAAGTTATTAGAGTCCTAACTAGTAATTAAACGAAAATTATACTTATAATACTAACAAGAAATAATAAAAAGGAAGGTGCACATAATATCAACCGATACTAAAAAAGCAGTATGCACAATCACAGGGCGAGGCCCAGTTACATGATTCACATGTGAACTGTTCTTACCTAACCCTCTATGCATTCGAACAAAATGATGAATGAGTTTAGTGCCTACGGATAACTTAAGCTAAGTCTGTGTGCGTTCTCACAAAAGAAAACAAAAAAAAACTGCAATACTAACTGAGAGTATATAAAAACAAAACAAAAGAACGCATAGATATCATTATTCTGCAAAATAAGAGCGTCCAAAAATCATAAAGTATTAAAAAAATGATAATAGCAAAGGGCAATATTGTGACAGTAAAGCATGAGTATCTATCACATTTCCCTCCCCTTGCTTTCCCTTCTTATCTACTACAAGGTACTTTGTTTAGAGAATAGCATCGAACGGAATTTATACTTGAACTGCGCAACAGTGGCACATTGTTTGAGCGCTGATGGTAAGTTATTATACTTATTGTAGATACAAAATGTAAACGATCTTTCAAACAGTGACAGCCGGTTAGCAGGCGGGGAAATCAAACCTCGAAATCGAGTGGTTATGTTATGAACGTCCGTTCTGAATCGTAGTTTCTGATGTAAATAAGGAGGACATTTAGTCAATAAAATTTTATGATATAGTGTGAGTGTTTGTAGTTCTCTACGGTTTATCATATTTAGCCAACCAACATCAGACAACCTATGCGAAACATGTTGGTACTTTCTAAACCATAAATAAATCTTAAACACGAGTTTTGTACCTTTTGGATTCGTGCAGTGGTGACATAGTCGAGACACGAGTGATATATTTCCGAGCAATAACTAAAATTGGACAATACATAAGTATCACATAGTGTCTTTTTAATATTGATGTTCAAAACTGAACGGAAAGGATACATTTTTTTAAGGTTTGCGTAAGACGTCCGAATGTATTGGTTAACCTGGTCCCTAAATCGAAACGTGTTATCTAAAAGTAAACCCAGACTCCTGGCTTTATTTACTACCGGTACGTGGGAGTTATTAATTCTAATGTCGATTATATTACTAAGAGTTCTGCATGTCTCCTTACCACCGAATACCAACACCTGAGACTTATCAGGGTTTAAATGCAAGGAATAAGTAAATGATGTTTGATAAAGAGAGTTCAAGTCAGCGTTAATTTTAGAAATACTTTCTTCCCATTCACTCATCTTAAATGAACAGTATATTTGAATGTCGTCTGCGTATAAGTGAGCTTTCGTATACTTTAGATTATTAACAAAAGAGGAAGTGTACAACGAGAAGAGGATCGGACTTAAAATGGAACCTTGTGGGACGCCACTTACAACTTGTGATGGCAAGGAGTTTTTGCAGTCAATACTGACGTATTGTGTTCTTCGCGTTAGAAAGTCAGCAATTAAGCTCACAGCATCACGATCGAAACCCATACCAGACAAAATAATTAATATATGTATTTTTTGACCTTTATGTACTTATCTTTTATTTCCTGATTTATTTCCACTTAGAGGTCAATAAAACAATAATCAAATAAAACAAAATAAAAAGATACCAGACAAAAGTCTAACAGCACTACCACAGTCATCAGACCCTGATCCGTTGCGGATAAAATGTCATCAGTCACGTGGAGCAAAGCTGTCGTACAGCTGTAACCTGACCTGAAACCCGATTGGACAAGAGGAAATAAATTGTGTTTATTTATATGTGCTTTAATTTGTGTATGCAATACCCGTTCAAGAATTTTAGAGAGATACGGTAGCAAGCTAATCGGCCTTAGATCTTTGAGTTGTTCAACCTTTCTAGTTTTTGGGAGTGGAATGATAGCAGCGTTTTTCCAACACTGAGGAAATGCACTGTCTAATATGCAAGAATTGATAATATGCGTAATATATGGCACGATGAATGGCGAACATAGTCGCAACATGGTTATGTTAAGGTGGTCGCTACCGAAAGCAGTTGATTTCATATTATTTATTATCTCCGCGATTGTTTCAATCCTCACCAGAGTGAAGTTGAGCTTTTCGGGTACGCTATAATAGGGCGGCAACACAGCACCTTTCGGTAAAGTCCAGAATTTATGTTGGGGACACTATTTATAAAGAAACTATTAACTACATTAGGATCTCTCAAATTTTGTGGAATGTTAATCTCGTCCTGCTTCTTCACGCCTAGCACATTGAGTTGCTTCCATAGAAGACGGCGATCTTTAGTATCTGAGATATAATCAAAATAAGCTCTTTTTTCTAATTTGAAGGTTTTGTTTGTCAAGTTTCGGAGGGATTTGTAATATTCCCAGTCGCCCTGCCGCCCAGTACGTCGGAACAACGACTTAGCTTCATCTCTCATCCTCATCATCAGTTTTAAATTATCGGTAAGCCAAGGAATAGGTCTCTTAGTAAAGGTGCGGGAAATTAAAGGGGCATGTTTATTAAAGAGGTCTAAGATACTAGAATTAAAGAAGTGCACTTTGTCGTCAATTGTATGAAAACGTAACATGTGGTCAAAATCAATGCGTTGCAAATCCGACTGAAAGTCCACTAGAAATATATTTTTAAAGCTGCGGAAGGAACGCACAGTTGGTATAGATTGCAAATCATTCTTGATTACTGAGCAAAAGACAAAATCATGATCGGATACATGGCAATTCATAACACCATAGTCAGTTATTATATTGTCGTCTGAGACAAGTATTATGTAAATCCAGGAGCGATCGGGATGAGTCCGTTAATCTGGTTGGGGAATCAATAAGTTGCTTCATTCCAATATTACTCAAAAATGCATCCAAAGATCGAGCAGACGGATGTTCTGCCCTTAGTAGATCGATGTTAAAATCGCCCAGACAAAACATTTCATCCGTAATTAAATGGCACTGAATGAAAGAATTCTCCAACGTATCCAGAAACTCGCCATAATTTGCTTGAGGAGGGTTATACACCGCACCCACACCAAATCATGTCATGCTAGTGTGCTGATGATACTTATAGCGTTCATAGCAGTATTTCCTATAGGCAGTTGAAGGTTTAGTGGAAAAGTGAACACGATGACGAAACCTACTGTTTTGTTTTGGATGCTTTAAAGAATAACTTCTTGTAGGAAACCTACACACGTGTTAACGTTGACTAAAACAAAATTTGTCTTTCTTTGAATATTGGTGTCGCTGTTTGCGTATGAGATTACTAAATGGTTTTTGAAAAATGCATAAATACTATTCATACACAGATTAAATAATATTAGTAATAATATAATTCCGTAAGAGACCCTGATTATAATTGGTATCAGCTTGGAAGGAACAGTTTCCTTTTTATTATTGTTGGCTACTGTGATTCTTACAAATTGGACCCCGTTTGATAAGTAGAATATTATACAATAGCTCTAATTCCCCAACAACTTAATTATGTATTAGTTTATCGTGTTGAACCCAATCAAAAACCTTGCTTAAATCACAGAATATTCCAACTGGTATATACTTGTTTTCTAACACAGTTAACATATTATTGTACATAATGGCGATAACTATTGATCTACCTATTTCTGCTGAAACAGTATTGTTAATCGGAAGTATTATATTTCGGTAGGAAAGAATTCAGACGCAATAGAATGACGTATTCCATAAGTTATGCTATAGAGGAGGTCAAGGAAAGAATAGGTTTCCTCACACATGCCAAAAATACACATTGTTTAGAACGGCGAGTGATTAGATGAGTAATTGATTCCACAATAATGTGCGTGGCATCTTTCGCCGATACATCATCCGAGCTCACTAAACTTTTCTTGTTAAGATTAGTGAAGATTGAACACATTTTAGGTTCTGTAAATGGAAATAAGAAGATAGTATATTGATATAAAGGTATATTGATCGTAAATAGTTGGCAAGGTAGAAATTTTTCTTTAGTAAATATGGACGGTTTGCGATATATTAATTAAAGGTACTAACAACGTCTTCTTAAAATTTATTTTCAATTGCAGATTATTTTGTAATTCTTGACAATATTCTATGTTGGTTTGGTATTGTGTTGTAAGTTTAAGATGCAAAAATTGTAACGATTTCGTTATATTGCTTTAATAAGTCGTCTGTATACTCGTTTTTTTTATATATTTCCTTTAGTATTGCATCCTAATTTGTAGTAAAAAGTTTGATCCGTCTCCTCATATGAGGTAGTAGATGATCATCGTAATCTGAAATATATATACACATGATATAAGAGATACATAAGTTTGAAGGTTACATTTATATAAATATTATCAAAAATCACTTGCTGAAATTTCTAAATTGTATATATGTACATGATAATTATAATAATTTGATAATAATTTCGTGTTAGAAGAAATTAATATTAAAATACCCGGTAAATGTTATATGTGAATGGGGTTTGTACGGATAGTATTTAAGTTAGGAATAAAATTCTCATAATTGCTACTTGGTGGTCTATAAATGTTTATAATAAATATACCTAAATTCTAGTATGTTCGCTTAACGGCAAATATCTCAAATTTCTTTTCAACACTAGTTCGACACATTGATGTTGGAAATATTTACATCCACTTTTGCCCATATTGCACATCTCCCTGGGTGTGACTGCTTATTATATCCTATTACAAATTTATGTTGAGAAACTTTACGGAGCTTTAAATCTACAGCTTTAGCCTTTCTGTAAAGCATAGTATCTTTGGCAGATGGTTCTGTGTATTTAAAAAGATTTTTACATCACTAAGCTTTTGAGTTATATTTTGGATGTTTACAAGAAGTAGCAACGATATCTAGATTGTATGTACTGAAGTACCTGATGGCTCTTTCCTTATAGAACGAGAGCTATATGAAATTAAGATGTTTCGGTTTTCCTTTGAAACCAATGAAAAAGCAATTATTTACTTTCACACTTTCTTATTCATCATTTATTTTCTAATCTTGAATAATCAACTTCATCTCATAGTATGTAACAGTATACTAAGCCAGCGACTGTGCTGTACAATTTTGTAGGATTGTACAGTTGCATTCCACTTTATTTCCACACATTTTTAAAATATCTATTTCAGCGATACAACAAAAATATGTTAGTGTCTGTGGCTTAGTTCTCAGCTCACTAACCACAAGTATATTTCTTTTGTTTATCTGACTGTTTACAAGACTCCAAATTTTTTTAATTTTGTTCGTAGCCGTCTGCAGAATATTACGAATGTACTACTTTTTGTTAAAGTATTTGTATTTCTAAACTCTTTGATGTTTATGTTATAAACTTGTTAATATCGTGAACGTTCTACCATGCATACCTTGTGTTTTATTTTTCCTGGACAATTTTATTTGTCACTCAGGATAGTAGATATGTGCATGCAAGAATAGAAACTTGTACAATACATTGACTTCTGCTTTGATAAAATCTCAGTCGGTCTTGGATAGTTCTATTTCAATCGCATTTTTTTGCCGTCAATGCAAATGTCTCTTTGTTACAGTTCTTGTTGGGGTATTTGGTCCATTATGTAGCCCTGACTCCGGAGATAGAGAGACGCAGATGATAGCATGATCGGATAGGACATCCCCAACAATTTGCACATGTTCACTGATGAAGGGAAATAGTTTCGCATGAATTTTGCACACGCGTATAGCATAATTGCTCGGTAGAAAGTTCTACTAATGATTTCACCATCGGCACCGGCTTGATATTTGCTTCATCAGTACATTTTTGTAATTTTCTACTACCTATTAACAATGTGTACAAGTTAGGTCTGGGTTTCCAGTGCAAATTAAAATTGGCTGTTTTTGATCACATTCTGGATTATAATTCCCTATAGTTTATTTGAAAATTCAATAAACTGGTATGAAAATCCTTTTCGGGAGTTGATTCAGTATCCATAAATGTCAGTACATTTGGTCGTTATTATTCTTTAATAGCCTTGAATGAAGATAAAAATATGGAAATTCATTGAATTTAAATTTACGCATCTATGAATCAGTATTAGTAAGTTTAGATATGAGCACAACCAGGCATATGAGTCAGATCAATAGAAATTTCCAATTGTTTACAAAGATTCTAAACATAAATGTTGTTTGAATAAAATATATTTTTATAGTTACAACAATTTACAATTATGATGATTTGATATGCTGGAAACGCGAAGTGTATCTTTAATATTTTTATAGTTATTATTTCGGAATTTTCAGGCTGGCTTCGAAAGGTGGACGGGCGTATTTATTTATATAATATATTATGTTTATTACTCTATAGACTTTATGGATGTAAGTTACCGAAATTTCATGTGCCAACCACATACAGCGCACCTATACACATTAATTAGTTAAGTATAATATAGGAGTCCATAAATCGAGGAGTATTGATATTGGTTTTTTGTGGATTTACTTCTAAGTAAAACACCGGAAAATTAGATGTAGTAGGGTGTTGACTGGGTGTTGTTGAAACACAGATGTTGAAAGTACATTTCAGTTTCACTATTTCTATTATAAATCTATATTAATGTTACTGTAAAAATAGTTACCTGTAGGAGAAATGAGAAATTTCACGAGCAACTCTTGGGTTATTATCTTTAGTCTATTTCATAATTAAATTAACTTAACTAAACTAATAAAAGAATTATAGGGTTTCAATATTGAAGTCGTCAGACAGCTTTGATATCTGTTTGTCGACAATGTTTCTCATTTTTTCTTCAACTGTTGCATCTTCAGGTATCTATGGAAATTGGACTATCATACACAATCTTCTATTGCTTATAACTCTTTGCTTTAGTATTTCTGTATTATATTATCTAAGCTACTATTGCTGGTACGACATCATAGTTACTTGGTTATATATTAATAGCTTATCTATTTAATTAGTAAGTTCGAACGTGAAGTGTTTTCATTTCATTAAACTTAATATGCCATTTTTTCTTTGCCGAAGTTTATGGCATGTTGGCTTAGTGGTATTTTTTGCCAATAGATAACGATTTTTTGGGCCAACATGTTTAGCAAATTGACAATACACTGATATTTTGTAAGAAAAAAGCAGGTAACATGTGACTATATGACACGTCAATTCTTATCGTCAGAAGCTGTTAAATATCTGTACATAGCTTTCTAACGATTAAAGTAGAACATCCAAAGACAACCAGCACCACATCTCAAAAGGAAGTGGAACTGAAGAAAAACTAACGCAACCAACCAGGAAGAGTGATGAGATATCGGTGTGTTATCATACTTCAGAGAATTATTTCTGTAATGTCTTCACAGTAAAAACGAATATCATTTTAACCATTATTAACTTTCTGGATTGTAGAATATTCTATTTATGATGTGGGATTTTGAATTTTTTTTTGATTGCGTCAGTTATTCTGTGGACTTGATCAGAATAGTAGCTCCTAAATACAAATTGCTGGACTTTGGTTGTTTTATTGAAAACTTTTTTGTGGTGGGTGTAGCTGTAGCAATCTCACGAGCATAGCTGATCAAGCTTTCTGCTTCACGATATTAAATACTAAGAAAACTACTATGTTATCTGCATAATTTAATTTCAAAGCAACACAGATATTTCAATATCTGGAAAGTTTCACGCATCCGTCTGATTTCTAAGATTTTGTTGATTTCTTTGCTGTTATAAAAAACAGGCCCATTTGGATTTTATGCAATTTTGCCCACGTTTTCAAAGCAGTCCTGAATAAGTAAAGCTATACTGAATATAAACTAAAGGTGTAGGTACTATTACCAATCTTGCGTGACTTGATTCGGCCATTACCATGTTTAGTTTTTGAGGTCAATATATCAACTGTTAACCACATGTGAATATCTGGTGTTTGCGGATGATCTCAAGCTGTTTTATGAGACCTATATCGTGGTAGACTTGATTTAAACTAGACGAAGACGTTTCTAGTATTTAAAAATGGTGAAGGGACAAGCATATATCCTTGAAAATCGACAACTACAAGGTAGTGGTAGGAAGCTAGAAATATGTTAGTTTGACTACAAATACCTGTATTACCATACCGAGATTAAAGATCTAAGCATAAAGACAACAACCTGTACTGCGTTGAACGTACCAACCAGACAATGGTCTCTGTATGCAAGTGTTATGGATACACATATTCGAATAACTAAGTGGTTAGTTTGAATAGAACTACATTATATTGCATGTATGAGCAAAGTTTAATGTACATAAATGGGATATATCGCTTCTAGATTTCAATAGTTTTGAAATATAAAAACCTACTGTTAAAATAAATAAACTAGTCTCACAATTAAAATGAAATGTTTCATCTTAAAATTATAAAGAAATCCATATGCTTGCATTGAGATTATGAAACGAAATACATAAACTGTTATTTGTTTCAAACGCCAGACTTTCACAATTTTCCAAATATATAATAATGAAAGAATTACTTTGAAAAAAAAACTCCAGTTTCAGAGGTAGAGTTTAAATTTACTCCTTGTGATACACATGGTCTAATATTATCTTCTATCTTATCCCTTCAAAATGAATAGCACCAACGCCAACACTGGAATGAAATTGGTCTAACTCAGTATTTTAATTTGTGCATATTTAACAACAATGAATTAGAATTGATCCCGTGAAATATGTTCTGACCCGTTGAAGTTCATGATCAACTAACATATTTATCTGTCGATATTGTCGGATACAGCTCATCTATGTAGGTTTATAGAAATTCCAAATATATGTGAGCTACACATCCCTTATTTTATACCCAACCGTACTACCCTTTTAAATGCAAATTTTGTAGCTGGACATGTGTATTAAGTAAATATGGAGTATTCATTGCTTTCCTTGATTAAACAAAATAAATTTTATCATACCTATAATCAGTAACCATCATAACAATTTCTGTCATTGTTCTTCAACCTTATCCAATGTAATGTTGACGTCCTTCACCTTCGTTATGCAACATTATTTTTGATACGCTTCAGGAGAATCCAAAGTTATTTTGAATATTATATTATCATATTTCGGATCATGTGTACTCTCTTGATACGTTTAAGTCTAATTTGTAATGATAATAATAAGTGGTTTTATTAGAGGGTGTTTTAATGGTGTTCAATTTCTGTTCCCTTTTTCGTTGTTGCCTTAGCCGTTGATCATCTCTCTGGTATTCCTATGTGCCTATTCTGTTTTGTTTTTTGTTTCAGTCAGTTGTTGAAAACTAAAGAGAAACAGTCTAAATTAACGGTATGAGACTAATTTATCAAAAATACAAACAACTTTAAAAGGTGTACTTTGTTTATAAAATATTGGTGAAACTATCCGCAGTTCAAAGTATTCCTTTAATCGTTGAGATGATATCAAAAAGAAATAATAGAAGCTTTGTGAAAGCAAATCTATATCTTGTCTTTTAATCTTGTCTATTGATTTAGTACCGCAATCAGTTTTTCTATATAACAGTTCATATTGGCAATACATTTCATAACAAACCTTCAGAAAATTCTTGGCAGAATAACACAACTGGGACGTACTACACATATGTAGATCCATTCGTTTATACTTTGAGCATATATCTGTCACTGCAATTAAGATTTCGTACGTTATCTAACTGTGAGAATAACATCTATATAAATATCTACAATTTTGTCATCGACAAAGAATTTCGTTAGGATGTTTGTAAACGAACTGGATGGGTTTATCGTGTATCACGAAGAAACATTTCAAGTTGATAAGTACATTTGTAATAAATTTCTTTCCATATCTGCAATATAAATGCACGGTGTTGAAAATACTGTACAAAACAGTTTCACCACTTTGTAAAAACTTCTGTACGAAATAAATTAACGCTTGGCGTTTATACGAGTCTAGTTGACTAAATCTCCCTACATTTCTATTTTGTTTTAAAGTTAAATAGAATATATTTTTCCCGCATCCTTTTAAAATAATTTTGTTTGCATCAGTGTTAGTCAAAGGTTAAATCTAAATAATCCAAATTCATTAGCAATTACCTAATATGCTCTAAACATAACCTTAACATTAGTTTGAAAAAGGTTGTATTCTTTTACAAGAGGAGTAACATTCCACATCTATGTAGTCCTTTAGAATGTTTTGCTGTAAAATGTACTAAATTTTTTACTATTTATGGCATCACTTTGCTGAAATAAAATGCTGCAATCTGTGGTTGGGGCCTGTGTTGTAGTATAAATCACATAGTAGAAGAAATGTGATTGTGACACAAATTATATATTTTATCGTTAAAGTATACCTATTCTGCAAACCTGAAAGTTTTACTCTGTTTATTTTGATATTAATTCGTTTTTTTATATTGCCTTTCATGTATTTGGACTATATAATAAACCCCATGCGATTTCTACATACTTTCATTAGTGTTAAATAAACAAGTTTTTGATATCAATTGTTTCAATTAACTCCCAATTCATTGAAAATTAATATTGCTATTGAATTTGTTTTTTACAGGTAATATTATAAAATTGAAATGAAAACTTATGAACTCTATATTACAAACACTATATCCGAGGTAGTACTTTGAACAAGAGTATGATTACGGCTCTTTATTAAATGAAAACTCACAAGAGCAACACATGGGAAAAAGGAAGAAAATAGGAAATTTGCGTTTGAAAAGGTAGATATTACATACAAACGCCGCAGTGTTCTCCGTGCAGAACATTTTACAAAGCTTTTGACCCGAGCTTATAGCCGTAATATGATATATGTACGAGTTCAGTGAGGCAAGTTTTTTACACAGTGTACAAAAAGAAACATTGTTACTTTTAATTAAACATTGCATATTCGTACCACATACATAACGGGAGATGTTTCGAGCGTTATTGGATTTGATATCAACCTTGAATTACAAATTAGTATGCAGTCGTGACTGTCTTAAATTTTTCTGTAGCATTTCTCATGAATTTGCTACGAAAAAATTCGTGAACCAAACTAAATTTTATTGAAATGGTTTAGAATTAGAACATCTGTTTTTAATCTATATTTTTCATTTCAGTAAGCATCTACTTCCATCCTTGCATTATTAATATTTCGATCGAAGCCTAATAGGATTGATATAGGTGCACTGACTTTGATCTTCTCTGACGTTGGAGTCCCGTGGCTTAAATGCTACGTGCTCAGATCTAAATTTTCGAGATCGTCAAATTTAATGTGATTTGATTTGCTCATTATTTTAAAGTGTTATCTTAGAAGGCTTTGACCAGTTAGAGACCCCATAAGTGTCCTTAATTCTGGCTTTATTGAAGTAGTTTCTTGTCTCTATTTGGCAATAATTTTACAAATTCCTTTATTTGAGTTTATCTACGTGTTATTTTCCAAAGGAGGACACTTTCCGTTGCCTCCCATAGTTGGACTTCTTCCCCGAGTTGGTATTTAGGCACGCTAAAAAATGGTTCCAGTCTAACGAAATGCATACAACTTCCCTGTTTTAAGAGTTCATGCACGTTAACAATTCCTTTAGCATGGCATGCCTTGGAACCCGTATTAGAAATATCTTGAGGGTTATAGCCAACTGCGTGGCATTAATTCCGTATACCATACCGTATCTATATCCATACCAGTTTAGACTCAACGCTATGCGAAATCACTGCTTTTAGAATGGTCTGAGTCTGTTAGTTCATATACAGATATTTGTTTGTTTCGTGCCATTGTTCAGGCATTTTCTGGCACGGAAATCTATGGCGTGTATTTCTGCTTTAAAGATCATTGGATATAATCCTAACGCTTGACTGTGAACTGCAATTACCACTAATTTATACGTCTGGTATCCATCTCTGTACCAAGTGATCCGTTTTTGAATTTTGGTCCATCAGAACTGTTTATCTAAAATTCTTCATCTCCACTAAAATCTTTAGATGTACGGTTAAGTTACTCTCTATAAAATTAGAGAGATAATTTTAATCTGTGTGCGCTAACAACGGGAGTTCTTTTGACTGGTACATGTATAGATGTTTACCCCAGCAGCACTCCATTCAGGTAGTTAGACAGGAAGACATCGCTTCTGTAGTTCTAAAGCAGGCTATTACAGTTTCTGCAATTTGACTTGCGCCGTCTTGTGTTTGAGGAGCACTGACATTATTTTCTTTCAAAGCAGCCATTTATCATGAATTTCCTCAAGATTTCATTGAATTGTTTCGGTTATCTAGACAAAGTGCAAGATTTGTTTCATGCATGTACATGACGATGTAATTGATTTATAGTGGCCTAACTAAAAAAAATAGTTTTTTTGATCACTCTAATATCCACACAAGACAAATGTATTACTATTAATTTCCATAAAGTCATTCTTTCTAGTGTAATTTACATTTATGGACAGTAGCGAACGTTTTAAAAACTGCAAAAAATTTGAAAATTATTATTGTAACGGCAGTTTTAGTACTTGCAGAAGTACTAATATTTAACCTACTTTACATATTTCCTTTCTTCTGTAGTACTTTATTTACTTACGCCAGTTAATTCTGACTTGTCTATTACCTTTATTATATTTCCGTTGGCGGAAAATAAATGTCTTGTGCAATTACTATTCGATATATTTAACTACTTAGTACAGAGCAAGTAAAGAACAAACTTGAGTATTACAGAAGGCCACTAGTTTCTTGGCATAGACAAAGTAGAAACGTGATCTAAATTTACAAACGAAATTTAATTTTGAATGTTCGAAGTAGCCACTTTACAGATTATTGGGTCCTAGTTTATTCAAATAGATGAACTGATGCTGTATTTGTTAGAACGTCGAATGAAACACTTACCTTAATCAATTTAATTGCTAATTATAGGAAAGCGCGCCACGTTATGTATAATAACGCAGCAACCTTGACTGATTGAAGTGCAAATATTTACACACTAATGATTGAGAATATTTTTAACAGTTACGTGTGTAACAAACAGTACCGCACACTTCCTAGTCGTAATTTTCCACGTGCTTATAACGTCTTACGGGCTAGTATTGCTTATACTTTGCTATTACAATCTATTAAAATGTAACAAAAGCCGACAGCAATTGTGTTTATTGCTTGATTGATATAGAAAAATATATTGAATTTGTTCCAGAAAACAATCTCTCCTTAAGTCTACTGTGATAACTGTGTATACCTTTTATAACGTCATTTCTCCAATCAAGTATTATAGGAGCAACAATAGAATTTATACGGTATGGGTCAAAGGGCCACAAAAGTAGATCTAAACATGTAAACGTAAAAGCAATAAATACCTATCTCAATTTTATATGTATTAAGTACTGCTATGAAACGTGAGTTTAAAACAAAGTGCGTGATGATCGACTGATAATTATCATGGGAAGGTTCAAGCCTATTCATGACCAAATATAAATATATTTTTAAAGTCGCCATTTGCTGCTTGGATAGAATTAGAAGCACCACATCACTTATGGGCAGATGGTCTAGATAACAAAGTCATGAAACACTTTATGTACATGTATGTATGTTATATAGCAAGTATATTGTTGTATTCGATTGACTCAGGCTAAAGTGTGGTGCTATACATTATAATAAGTCACTGACTACTAAATTGTTGCAGCCTGAATCAGAAGTGATCCAAAACACGAGGTAAGTCAAGGGAAAAAAAAGATTGGAGAGAAATTAACAACTAAATATTGGCTACACGGCTAAGACTATACTATCTATCAAGGGCTATTGACCTAGTTTCAATACATAACAATCAATGTTAAAAAAAAACCTAACCATAACATGAAGATTAACAGGAAATGAAAATTTATTTTAAACAAAACATGTAAATATAATTTCAAAAATGAAAAGAAATTATAATTTACAAAGGACCTAACTTGTAATGATGTGAGATTAAGTTCTTTGTTACTTATATCCAGGTAACAAAAAAAAATTCAAAAAACAAAATTGTTAGAAGAATTGAAAAGTATCATTGATTCATCAAGTTATCATTGATCACAAAGAATATGATAATCCGCCGAGACTTTAATTTTAATCTTTCGAATAGCAGCGAATATTAAAAAAAATATATATTTTTTTCAGACAATTTGTCCTCTTGCAGGCTAATAAAACTTGCGAGATTTGTATTGACAACCATTTTGTTAAAGTAAAGATTCGGTGTAGTTTTAAGAAAGAGTTACATGATTTGTCAGCCCGGGAAAAAATTTCATTTCCAACTACATATTTCGAAAATTTTCTGTACAAAGATCAATTCAAATTAAGTATTGAAATAAAAACAAGATTTTATCATGTGAACAACATAGTTTTATAAATAAAAAGTCTGTAACTTCAGCATGACAAAGCATCACATAAGAAATTTTACATAATATAAATAAGAATTAATTGGTAACATAACTTGTGACTTATGTAAAGTATTCGATTTGGACATATTATATAAAGAGACGCTAGTTACAATATTGGAGTCCCGGTCTGTATTGCGTCCTTTACTATTAGATCTTTTCTTAAATAATCTCCCTGTAAAGGGAGCCACACCCTGCGTTTTCGTTCGACAGTTTTGTTTGACGAACAAGTTTGTTCGAACAAAAACGACGTAAAACCGAACTGAGTGGCTCGAAAACCATCGTTGTTTTAGTGTATACAGGGTGTTTAGTTTTGGCTGAGCGTTATAAAATTTTCTTTTTTTAAATAGAACATCCTATATATTATTACATTTTCAGATTGCTTGTTATAAATTAAGATAGTTTTGTCTGACTAACCTAGTACTAAAAATTAACCGTTTCCAAGATATTTCAATTTTAAAAGAAAAAATATCATTTTCATAGTTGTCTTTGAAAATTAATTCCGTCTGTGCTATATTTGTTTTGCAACGATTCTTTGGCATAATTATGACATTACCTTAAGTTAAACAATCCATGCCAAATATCTTCACTATAGTATACAGGATGTTTCAAAATTGAAAATTTATCACTGTATTTTGAATACGGTAAAACTCGTTTTTTTTTTCAAATGGAACACCCTGTATACTTTTATGCCATTTAATAGTGCTTCAACTTTCCTTTCAATTGCTTATAATTTTCCCTATAGTTGAAGTTAATACTTTTTGAGATGTAGGTAATTTACTATAAAATACATCAACTTTTAAGTTCTTTTAATGGTAAGATGAAGTCAACAGTGTTGTGGCAACTTCAGTAATAGAGAGATATAAAGCGATTTCTATTTTAATAAAAGCAAAAATAAAAGATGTGTACAATTAAAAAAATGTTCTATTAAAAATGGTATAATACCAGAAGAAATATTTATTATTAAGCACAGCTAGAAATTTAAATGAACAGTAACCTATGCTTATGACAGTTTATTAAGGAACTGACAAATTCTGCAATTTGGCGTTCACTTACAATTTTTCAGCGGTATTGTTGTATTGAATTAAGTTTTTAGTGTTTCTATTGTTACTTGTTGTCATTGTTGGTTGCTTATTCATTAATTGTTAGACGTTTTTATAGGTTTTGCAATTTGAAATATGAATTATTCAAAAGTTGATAGATATGGCTTTTATCCTTAGCGAGAGTAACCGAAATTGTTTATTGGCGAGCTTTATTATCAAAGATATCCAAACCGCATGTATCCTAAAAAGGCAGCTTTTGAACGATTGACAACCAGATTTGTAAACTGCGGCTCAGTAAGTACAAACGAGATTTACGCAAAAAAAACTGTTACTACGGATGAAAATAAAGTACGGGTTTTACAGACAGTAGTAGAACACCTCAATATCAGCCTACGAACAATGTGCAGAGATTTAGATATTAGTGTAAGTTCTCTAAGAAGGATATTGAAACAGAATAAATATCATCCGTATAAAATGCAACTGCATCAGGAGCTGTTATACCTTTAGATCATAATAAGCGAATACAATTTTGCAGAACGGTAATGGAAAAATGAACGAAGACCGGGAATTATTGAATAATGTGCTATGGACAGATGAGTCTAATTTTCACAATAATGGTTATGTAAACAGACACAACTACCATTATTATGCAGATATGAATCCACACATAATTTGTGAAACACCGTCGCCAAAACAAATGGTCACTTAACGTTTGGGGTGGTATTATTTGCAATACTGTCGTTTGTCCACATTTCTTCGACGGACCTTTATAAAGTGAAAGATACAGACATTTTTTGCTCAACAAACTTGGAAATTTGCTAGAAGATGTACCACTTCTTACTAGAAGAAATATGTGGTTCCAACAAGACGGTGCTCCCTGTCATAATCATGTGTTGGTACGACAACTATTAACACAAATATACGTCAATAAATGGATTGGAAGGGGTGGACCTATTGCTTGGCCAGCTAGATCTCCTGATCTTACTCCTTTAGACTTCTTTCTGTGGGGACATATAGAAAATATTGTCTACCGATTACTGTTGCTGACATGAAAGAAAGAATTAGCGTCGCTTTTCGACAAGTAAATCAGGAAACACTTCTACGTGTTAAATTTTCATTTCGGCAGCGGTTAAGTGCTGTGTATAAACAATGAAGGTAGCCATTTCAAAGACATTTTATAACCTTTGTTTATACTTATGTTTATAACAGATGTTTGTATTTACATCTCTTTTTTATTTTTGGTAAAAATTGTTGGTAGTTAATAAGCTTTTATTTTTCTATTTCTGTTTTTATTAAAGTGGACATCGTTTTATATCTACCTATTACTAGAGTTGGCACTAGGATTGTTGACTTCATCTTACCATCTTCATCTTATCAAAAAGTATTAACTTTAGCTGTAGGGAATAATATAAGCGATTGAAAGGAAACTTGAAGCACTATTAAATGGCATAAAAATTTACAGGGTGTTCCATTTGAAAAAAACGAGTTTTACCGTATTCAAAATGCAGTTATTAATTTTAAATTTTGAAACAACCTGTATACTATAGTGAAGATATTTGGCATGGATTGTTTAACTTAAGGTAATGTCGTAGTTATGCCAAAGAATCGTTGCAAAACAGATATTAGTACAGACCGAATTAATTTTCAAAGACAACTATGAAAATAAATAAATAATAAAACTGAAATATCTCGGAAACGGTTAATTTTTAATACTAGGTTGGTCAGACAAAACTATCTTAATTTATAACTAGGAATCTGAAAATGTAATAATATATAGGGTGTTCTATTTAAAGATGAAAATTTTATAACGCTCAACCGAAACTAAATGCCCTGTATACACTAATAGTATATTATGACACTAGTGCATAATCAAGCTTTTAAAGCACGAGTAACGAGTTTAACGTTACGAGTGCTTTAAAAGCTAATTATGCACGAGTGTCATACGATATTTTTTAGTATAAATGCAACAATAATTTTAATTATAGAAGAAATCAAATCAATAATTTCAATACATGACATGTACCTATATGTCATTTGACATTTCCTGATATTTCACTGGACTATTAAACGCTTGGGATTGGCTGTTACCAAGCAACCTTTATACGCACGCCGTGCGAAAAAGGCCCGATTATGCACGCTTATGAGTGTGTTTTAATTGGTTTATGATGCATGCATACTAAAAAATAATTTTACGATATAGAGTAGTTGCTTAGAAGTAATTAGAGAATTATTTGAATGATTTAATATTGAAATGAGGTTTTAACTAACTTCGTTTAATATTGAGAACATACATATATTGCATTCGGCCATATTTTAAATGTTGAGTGTATATTAAACAACAAAATAATTATGAATCTAACAGTAAATAACGATAAATTGTATAACTTCTTTGACTCACAATTGAATACTAAAATATTGACCTGCTTCCAATAGATTTTTCTATGATAACTTCAAAACTAGAGCTCGGAAGCGATTCTAATTATTTGTAGAACTAATTTGGAACGAAAAAAAGCCTTTGTTAAAATATCGAAAACAAGAGCTTCAGAATCAGTAAGCAACAATTCTTAGAGAATATAAATAGCAAAGACGTCATATCTATCATGTGTTTTTAAATAATAATTCCTATATAAAAATTAAAATAATATCTACCAAATCAACATAGACATCCGACGATTTGCTGCTATTTTCTTCAGAATTTACAATGAACAACAATTATATAAGAGTTTATTTGCATTTTCAAATAATAGTTTCGCTTAAATATTTTCTTGCTCTTCTGGTTTTCTGATTTCACGTAGCAGCAAATAGTTTAAATAAACAAATCATTTATTTATATAACGTATAAGAAATATATCATACAGTACTGTGAAAATAAACCGTAACAGCACAGAATTTTTTGATATAAACGCGATTCGATTTCGCATAGATAAATAAATAAATGAACGTTACAGGCTCCAGAATGCATATATGTAAAGTAACATATTTTTCTGTGTTGAAAGAGGAGTTAACTTTATCTTAACAAAAAGATTATCTTTTATTAGCTGATATATTTCTAATTGTAAGTCAATAAAACAAGAATCAACTAAACATCAATTTATTCCTAAAACACAATAATCATGTTTTCGTAAACTTAGTTTCCGAGTGGAACAAATTGAATTTAATTAATTCAAATATAGAGCTATGAATCACTGAGTGTTATTAAGAACAACTACTTAAAAAACAAAAATGAAAATAATTTATTTCGAAATTGCGCAACACATTAAAAGTGAAAATATTTATCTAACGCAATACACAATCATAAGTCAAGAGATACCTATAAACAAAAATGTGTGAGGAGAAGAAAATCAGTGATATATAGAACTGGTTACAATCTCATGAACCACATTAAAACGCTTACAAATTTAGTATAATTACTTAAATAAATTTAATTATCCCTACATCAATATATTTTTGTCAAGCTCCTAAAATTCTGTTTAAAAAATCTATTCAACTTAATTTAGTAAAATGCGGAGGATGTTTAAAGTAAACGTTACTAACAATACAATATTATCTCCATGTATTTAATATATTTTATTATATGTTGTTGTTTTCTTTTAAAATGGTAAATTTTCGTAATTTAGTTATCTATAATATATCTAAAATTCTCAATAGATGATGATTCACTAAGAGAGCCACATTCTATCGACGCAGATCCGGATTCTGTTCAATAGATTACTCACACATAATTATAATGGTAGTGACTGCGAACTACCAAGAAAAGTTGAGTGACTATCGGAAAGTTGCGCGCTTCTGTCAATCATGAAATCAAAATCTAAGAACGAAAACATATCAATTTACAAAAATGGATTGGAAAGCTCGCGAAAACCGTCAATATTGCATAGCTTGCCACAAGATAAAGGTGGATGGCATCATCAAAAAAACAAAGGTGAAGGAAGTCATCACTTATTGCCAATATTTCCAAGGGATATTTCCTAACGTGTTTCAACGCATAGCATAATCTATAGTATATGTAAAAGAGAAAGCCGTTAGTTACTAATCTTATAACTCAAGAACGCCTGGACCGATTTCGATGAACTGCACCAATTCGGACTGGTTTCCGGCCTAACAAGAAGAGTACCTACCCGAGAAAATTCCCGAAATATTCCGGAAAAAAAAATTATCAAGAAAATTCATTTTACGACGCCATCTTTATAATAGATGATGTTTATGACAATTTTCTGCGACAATTGTTTTGTGGGACACGGGCGGTGGTACGGGACGGGCGGGACACGGAGGGTTGTACCGGACGGGCGGGACACGGGGGGTGGTACCCGTAACAATAAAACATTAAATATCTACATCAACACTTTCCTAGGCAGAACGAAGTCTGCTGGGCCAGCTAGTAAATTATAAAACGAAAGTATTATATGTATACAGGGTGTAACAATAGTGCGATATTCTTCCATATCTCCATTTTTATGCAAAATACAGCAAATTTTTAAATATAAAAGTTGTTCAGTTTTACGAATTTATAACGTAAAATTATTCTACGATATACAGGATGTTTTATTTGCCTGTAATCATCAGTATCTTTACATTTTTTAAATGGAATACCCCTATATATGATCACATTTTTGAATTGCCTGAGGAATTTTAAGGCAACTTTATACAGGATCATATTCAATTATTTTTATTAGTTTACAAGATATTGATATTTATTTGAAAATTTTGAGATTTTGCTCTCTTCAGAAAAATGCCATTATTTCGGTAACGGAAGAATGTAACATTATGAAACTTAACATAATGTTAGAAGCATCTCCTATGATGACAATAAACAGATGTAGACTTAAATACGTTATACAGAGTGTTCTAGACATCGGTGTTTTTTTGAAACAATGGAAATGCGAAAATATTCATTTTTTCAAATTGAAACACTATATTTTTATGGGTTATTTGAAAGCGAAATTTAATTATCTAACCTGACCAAGCTAAGATGTTACTGGAAAAAATAATAGGAAATGCATGGGCATACACACATGAATAGGCGATACGTAACAATTAATCGCATTATTGTACCTGTTGCTTTACTATGAACGCTCTTTCAGATGCTTCAATGAAGTCGTGCTTCGATCCTATAATATGGTGTATCGTTGTTTCACTGTGAACGTAGCGTTATTTCTAGGATTAGAAGAGAAAAGTGAATGCGTGGTAGGTAGTGCACTTTTACCACGCACGGGGAGGACACACGCGTTATTGCGTGATAGGATTGGTAGTGACCGAGGCTCCATCACTGTTCCCGGTCTTAATTACTTCATCAGTATTCTTCTTCAGTTTGATATTTGGCCATTTGCTGTCATTACTGAAATTATGTTTGAGTACTCCCAGGAGTGCGGCTATCCCAGATTGGAACTGTTGATGTGGGCAAACAGACCGTATAAATGTTATCGATACAATCGATACAACAACACGAATTTTCGCTTCTAGCTATCGCAATCTAGTGTATCAAGAGCAAATTAGTCCTGCTAAAGTAAAAATATTCTTTTTTCAATTAAAATTTAGTTTGTTTTTGCAATCTGAGCGTGCGTAAATTTTTTAATAACGGGTACAGAAATGCAAATACCAATGCTTGTCCACACAGGAATAAAACCAAGTGAATACACGGAAATCAGAACAACACAAGAAGATCCTTTTTACAAAAAAAAGAAAATATATTTTTCAAGATAACGAAAAAAGATTTTTGTGATTTGTGTGATTTTGTTACATAAAATCAATTAAATAACTTAAGTACACACATTTACAATAAGTCTAGTATTTTGAAACCTTTTTGTGCTTGTCTTTGGCTAGAGATATGTAGTTTTAGCCTAGAGACGACACGTGTTTCCTTATTACATCAGGCAGCTACTGAGAAAAACTTCCACATCGTTCCACATATGAGAATAAAGCATTTGTATTAGTGATGCCAAATTGAAAAGATTATCTTCCTATAACACAGTCATGATTTATATAAGTGAACTGCATGGATTGATTATTACGTTATTTTCATAATGATGACAGCAATGATGCTACGTAGATAAATACAGGTGAGTGTCCTTTTTGAAAGACAGATCAGATGGTCAAACTTCCCGAATATTTTATTACTTTAATACCTGGAGATCGGGAGTTACCACAACAATATGTGGAAATTTTGTTTGCTATTACCTATTTCAAGACTAACGATATGGGTACAATTTTTTCAATAGAACACAATCTATTTAGTAGAAATCTTCTTTAGTATTCCCCAATACTTATGCGTCTCGCGGTATTGTTCACAATTATTTCCCATTTTGTAGAGGATCGTGTGAGTTTGCTGTAATAGATCGGATTGTTCGAATCGTACAATAAAAGTATTTTAATTGTATTTTGCTGCTTCAACGGATACGGCCACTATATGTTTTAATCTACTCGAGATAAAGAAGTTTATTTCTATAATTTTAGTTGCTCATTAGTTTGTTCAAGGAAGTGTGATAAAGCTGCTGACATATATCTAATGTTTTCAACGCAGTTGTAGTATAAAATGCTTTTCAATTTTAATTTTTTTTTTATATATCTTGTTCTAAAATTGTATCTCTTTAATCATAATTTCTGGATGCTACTTGGCAACGTACAAGCAACGTACAGTCAAAGCTGAACCGACTGACTTAATATTGTTGTGATAATGGTTGTTAATGCTTATGTATTTCCTTAAGAAACTTCCCTTGCCTTGAATTGTTAATATCTGGCCAGGATCTAATGCAAATAGGTTTGAAACATTTTACTGGAAATTTAATAAAACTAGTAACATGACGATGAATGATCGATAACGATAATTATAAATATCGAGATAATAATCCTTATAAATTACGATATATAAAAATTTATGAACATAAAATGCATTTGTGGTTTTGGAATTTAAAAATTAAATTTCAATGTAGGAATGAATTGTCTGAAGGGTCTCATCGGTGGTTCGAATTAAAGAAGTAAACCGAAACCAACTTTTTCCAATATTATTAAGCTAGACCGTATAGGTAAGTTCTGCAGACTGAATAACTGGCTACAAAAACTTCGATCCACATTTGATTTGAGATTGACTGTACGTGCATAACGTCAAACCAATGGTTAAACTTTGCAAATAACCAATTCGATTACCAAGTTCAGCTGTTATTTGGAAAAAGAAAGGTACTAAATATAATCGGTTCATTATTAGCCATACGCATATAACTCACTTCTGTCAGAAATATAGTACGTGCCAAAACTGGAATAATAACTATGGTGACCTAATAAAATTACAAATATCAGCAGTGTTAAAGCTTTTATTGTAATAGTTTATGGTCAATAAAAAAGAAAATAAAAACAAAACCAACTTTAGGAGACGTGAGATTATTCTACATATACATATAATACTCTCTATTAGCAACGTTGTAAATATGGACAACCTGTAGTGTTGATAAACCAAATCAAAATTTATTACTAACATAGGAAAATGTACTTTAATGGACGTCTTCTTGGCAAGGATAAAGCACAGTTTCTTCACGTTAACTTCCCTAAATCAATTGCCACATATAATTGATTATTTATTTATTTTATTTATATATTTGTATTTTGAATTGACGTTGTTGTAGCGTTAAAACTGCACGAACATCGTGCCAAGTAACTCCATCTACTTTTACAATCGATGTTATAAATAATCTGCTTAACGACTAGGTGGTAGCTTTAAATGCTTTTGGAATAGTTAAGTAACCTAAAAACTATTGTAAAAATAGGCTACAAATAATCTATATACTGAAACCAACGTTGTTGCTTCGAACTAAATTAGTCGGTCAATGTTAAGTAGTCGATTACGAATTGCAGAATTAAAAATTTTCAAATTTAACTTTTTTCATCTGCTACTACATATTAACAAATGTAGTTAAATGATATGAAAAGTGAACGTTTTTTAAGGATCCAGATAGTTTACGGAAACTGAAATAGGCTATTAGGTTTGTGCATTTTTACTTATGTGTTTCAGTCTGTGGATATTATTAATTCCAATTACTAACGATATGTTACTTTGTGTTGTATAAAAAATAGCAAACTTTAGGGATTATTACTACTACTAACTATAGATAATCGACGAATACATAAGCGAGGCGAATAGTAACGCTCACTCTTGTATTCTAACTCCAAGTATAAAAATTGATTGAAACCCATCGGAACATTTCATCTGTGGTACCGCTGGAGCAATATATGTATGTACTTCGTCTAGTATTACTAAAGCAGAGACGAAAATCTCGTGCGAAACCTCTGTAACGCGAGTCGCACGCGATTTTCGCCTTTATTTCGTAAAGTAAAAAATTCATAACCTTGGAACGGCTCTAGATAAACCAAATTTGGAATGTTGGATGAACAAATCATACTCTTTCTTTTAGTGACACAAATTTAATTCAACTTTCACCACAAAGGAGGGGTAAATTTGTCCATGTGTACTTCAATGCTTGTAATTTTGTTCATAATTAACTTATTAGAGAAATACTCCATATTTAAGCTCTTCTTGTCGTTAATGATCGATTTGTGGCGAAAGAAATCGTTTTTCATCTTCTATTTGTAAAACAAGCGATAATATACTGTACTGCTATTATTTTGCACAGAGGTGTATATACTTAGACAAAATTTTTTGGCATATATAATTAGGCTACCAATATAAATATAAAATTACATAATCTTACTTGTGATTAAATTTCAGCATCACCTAGGTCAGGCTAATTAGGTCAATAACTACAGTGGTAAGCTGCTGTCCAGTGTTGTGACAGCACTGGCAATGCTTCAATTCTCCAAGAGCACGGTGATATTTTTCTCGAAAAATTGTATTCCAACCGATCTACTATTCCCTGTTGGGAGAAAGGCGAATAACAAAGCGGCCTTATAAACGGCGGTATTGTGCTGTTATAAGGCCATTGAACTCAATTACACTATCACAAACTACAGAACAAGTGTTCTAGTGATAGTCAAACACGTGATACAGCTTAAGACCCCGGCTGTTGCAATTAACACCCACTACAGAGACAAGAAATCAATAGACAAAAACTGATTTCATTTGTACGGTATTATAATTAATTCCAGCTCAATTAACAGCAGTACTAGAGCAAAAGAACTAATACCTACCATTCACAAAAAGTCTCTACCCGGTTTACATATTACTACTAATTTTTATGTAGTAGTACTTGTAATGACATATTGAATCTTTTGAATGCAAAGGATATGAATTGTTTATATGCAAGTCCTTACGCACTAAAACGTTAAGACAAAACACCAGAGGAGTATGGTAAAAGATGCGAGAAAAATATAATATAAAAACGCTTCTATTTATAGTATGTACTATATTACTATAACAAGTTCTAGCAGTTGACAAAAACCAATAAAAATAAATATTCGAAGTTACTGTAATAAGCCGGTATATTTAATTTATTCAAGACTGGCATTTAAAATTCATTGGTTACCTCATCTTTGAATTGTATATAAACAATATCTGTTTGAATCAATCTGCTGCCAATTCTGTACTAAATAAAACCATGTTTTGTTTTATACAATATTTCAGGTTTGTTTTAAAGTCCGCATACTTAATGAAGTATTTGTTTAGATTTTTCAAATAGTTATTGGTTTGAATCGAAATGTTCGTATCGGAGAAAGAAATTAAGCAGTAAAGTATATACATGTTTAAGTAGTTTTGCAATCATTAAATCATTAAATTATTTTATTCTATTGTAGTACTGTCGCATTACCTTTTTAAACTAGTTAAACAAATTAATTATTTGATTTATTTGTGGACAGTAATTAAAATCAAATAATTTTCCTAATCTTACCGTAGTTATTTTTTATAACTTTATGATTGACAAATATTTATATTAATGACGATTATAGACATCTAAATACATTTATTCTTAAATTACACAAGTTTGCTAGAGTTGTTAATAGTAATCTTTATTAAACCGTTCGCCCCGGCAGCAAGAAACTAAAAAAACCGAAATGAATCGCTAATGTGTAAAATGGAACATACTTAACAATAAACTAATCTCATAATTTGGGCAAAGAAAACAAAGTTGCATTATGCTGGGTACCAGGACACACTGGAATCAGTGGCAATGAGGAAGCTAATCTATTAGCAAAGGAGGCCACCACAACTTCGTTTGTGGGACCGGAACCATTCTGTGGAAAAGGGATGAGGACCTACAAGAAAGAGCTTAAAGACAGGGAATAGGACGTCAGAGCTCTCCCTCTAGCACAATCTTCCTGGTCTGAGACATTCCAAGGTATTCCATGGAAATTTCAACAAGCAGAAAGCAAAAACTATGCTAGACTAAACAATAACAGACTACGCAGTCTCACAGGCTTCCTTGCAGGGCATTGTCACCTCGGGGAATACATGAAGAGAATAGGTCTGAAACAGAATAGCGACTGCAGATTTTGCGGGGCGGAAAATGAAAGTCCGGAACACCTGACATCCAACTGCACAGAAATTGAGAAATTCGCGCCAACCATTTTGGCAAAGGCGTTATAGACGAGGAAGAAATACTCTCTCTGAAACCATCACATCTGCTTCAGTTTATTAAAGCTCCAGGCTGGATAGGGAGCTGTGACTACGAGCATAACCCAACAGCTTCTTACCACAAATCTTCCGAGAAAAGTAAAATATCTAACTTTTGAACTGATGCTCTGATGACTTAGGGTGGGTTTATCAATGTGAGGATAAATAAATTAACTTGCAGATAAAATTTTATTCGTAAGATAATTGCAATGACACTTTTAAATAGAGGTTACCTGCAAGATAAAGCATTGTAGTTGCTAAATTTTATGTCAGTTAGCAATATCTGTCAGTTACTTAACTAACACTTTTATCCTCACATTGATAAACCTACCCTAAGAGGTATATTTACATACTAATTTTGGAAACTGCTTATGTGTCTAACCCTAATATAGTGTTATAAACCTTTTACGCAAGATCACAAAATTATTATTTTTTAATAGATATCAGAACTTTGTTGGGTATGGAGATAACAGAATTTCTTAGAACTAATCAATACAATTTCTTATATTACAGCCCTAATTAAGTTCGTTCTCCTTTAACATTCTCCCTCCATCGAAGCTTCCCATACAATGTCATACCTAAATATTGTATTAGCATGAAAGAGAATGATTAGTTCGGAACTTGAGTACGATGGGTCTTCCTGTGAAAATTGTGAAATTTACATGACAGGATTTCATTTGGCTCTTTTTAATTAAATTATAATTTTTGAGTAGCATACAATATCTCCAAAAAGGCTCGACGATTCGAAATGTTGAATCAATTTATGCAACTTAGCAACATGGCGAACAATATTGTTGTGCTGTATACATGTTTATTTATTAAAGCAACGGCTGTATAATAGGTAAGCCACTTTAAGAGCTTTAACGTAGTCATGAACCAGTCAAGGAAAATGCTCTTTGATGCATGTGTAGATGTATCAGGTTTAAAGAAAAGATACAGATTTCGTTTAAACTTACTCCGATATTCAAATTTATATATTACTTATCCCAGAGCTTTCTATAAGCATTCTTTAAAGCAATTTGTTCGTCCCATACCAATGAGCGTTAAACTTGAATACTTTATTATCTTACGGCAAACGGAACAAGGGCAATTTATATTGCAGGACAAATAAAAGCCTAACTAAATTCCCAAAACTACCGCAGGGTGACACATACTCCAACAACTTCCACAGTTTTTACACGTTTTTACCTTTATTTTTGAATCTATTACAGCACATAGTTTGGAAAGTACTGTGGTAGTGTCAGAATAAGCACGAATTAAAACGTTACCTAAGCAAGAGCAAGAGTGATATGCGCAGTTAATTACTTTGTCTAAAATTTTACTTATCTAAATCTTATTTTTTAAACTTCCAATTTCGAGTTTTGTGGTTGTCCTGTCGTTGTTTTAGATTTAATAGATTTTATCTGAAACTACAAGGCGGATATCCTCATTTATCTTAAACCTAAGCGACTATCAGTTAACAAATAACCGTTAAACATTCCGTTTTATATTATACCAATTACTTGAATACTACCTAACACTGAACTATTATATACATACAGACCAATAAATTAACCGAACAGACTTCTGTTAACTTGACATTATTAACATACGCCTCTGTTTAGCTACCTATTTATATTGTGTAGATAAATGTTTACTAGTGAAGATAGAAATGTACTGAATATAATAGCATAGCGCAGAATTAGGTAGTAGGTATTAACTATTGATAACTACAGACAGTTTCCGTTCACACCGTTTGAAGTCTAACAATTTAACTCTTTGAAACGCCTACATAAAGGATTACCTTTCTTATTTTTAGCCGTCTTTAGTTCCCGTTTCGTTTACACATTGTAGTTTTCTTTGGATTTCTCTGAATTTTGATAACATAACTCTTCCTCCTGTAAAAACTTACTTTCAGCTTCAATATCTTTTCATCACTATAACACTCGTATATTTACAAGAAAATATGTGGGTGAGATATTTTAGGAAACTATTATCGTAATATTCTTATTGAGATGATGATTTAGGTATCAACATGTAAAGTAAACATCAGAGTAAAAACCTTTCATGTTATCACATATGATTCTCATTTTGGTAAAATGTTAACTTCTACGATTGTATTTGCATAATAATTTCAAAAAATAACACTGCCGTATGCCATATATTCGCTAGTGTATGCTTCAATGAAAAGGGTATATAAAATCTAAAATAATAACGTCGCCATT
Source organism: Holotrichia oblita (assembly GCA_023690525.1). Taxonomy (NCBI): domain Eukaryota; kingdom Metazoa; phylum Arthropoda; class Insecta; order Coleoptera; family Scarabaeidae; genus Holotrichia; species Holotrichia oblita. The sequence goes on along the minus strand of CM043015.1, from coordinate 168,564,057 downwards.
ATTTTTACAAAGACAAAGGATAATTCAAGAGCTTTCCTCAGTTTCAATGTTTAATTTTGTAGATTTTTAAATCACTCTAAATATTTTTGGTTACTTAAGCAGACTTATTTAAATCTTCTGTATATACATACCACGAAATACCATTCAGATGCATCATTTTTTTAAATAATCACAACAATAAGCGCGTGTAAATAACAGTAGTATTAGTAACTGCATTTGGTGCCTTTAACGATTAATGTCGATATAACTAACGTATAAAGACTTACCAATGAGTAATTAATTGCTAAATCGATATTAATAGCCGCCTACATGTATTATATCCTATTTAATTTGTGAGTTGGTTATACATCTACATACTCATAAAATGTAGTCTTGAATAACTAAGAACTACAAAACATCATTAACGTCATATTGCAACCTTATTTATGTTGTTTTTATCTATTGTTCATTGAAATACACATCTTAGTTTATTAGTTTTCCTGCTAGCTTGAATTATAAGACACACCTAGTGTTTACGTTGTTGGAATTTTGCTTACAGCTAAACAATAACATCACAGAGAATTATCCGATCTCACGTTTACATTTTGTATTCCCTTTAGCTCTTTCTCTACTTTATCAATTACTGATGTACTACATACTAGCTGTTCAAGATGAACGAACTACATCCTCTAAATAAAATTTATTTACAAGCACATAAGTAAAAATGGTCCTTAAATAAAATGCACGAATTTTCAATAATAACTAATAACAACACACTCTTTTTATGTCTAAGTAAATTATCAGTGGAAATAAAACAGCATTTTAGGAAAATTGATATTAAATATATGCACTTAGGACGTATATACCGGAGTATTGGTACCAAAACAATCATCAATTAATTATGGAGATGACATAAACTGCAAACCTACCCAATCCATCTATTGAAATTACACCTGAAGAATGAAGAATACTAAACGAATTATATACATATGTACTTTTATAGCAGCTTCTTAGTAATAAGCTACTTACGCACACACAGTAATTTGTCAACACGTCATGTTATTAATTAGATGGAAATGTGCATATAATTTCAACATCTGTGGTTGATTTGGATAATTTACATCCAGCGGTCTGAGATAAACTAACTTTTCATGCTAACATCAGGTACGATATTGTACTAGTGGACAAAAATCAACACACATATGCAGTGTGCTTATTCTACTTCTGGCATTGATTTGATGCAAGAAATAACTGGCCATTTGTAAACAAAACTTATTAAGTATCGCCAATCATTATATCATAATGAGTAGTCATGATCCGATTTGTAGGTACTGATTTTTTGGTATCGGTTTCTAGTTTAGTTTCTAAGTTTTTAGTTAGCTTGTTTTCTCTTGACGTTTGCTTTGTTACCTACTCTATATGTTTCTTCTATTGTAGATTTCACAATGCAATAAAAATTATTCTATTCTATTATAATAAATAATATATTAGTTTGTCGATCTTAACATATTTGCGGTACAAAACTTACAAGTCATAGTATGCACATTCATTAGGTAAAATGTAAAATGAACGTACAATATCCTTTCATTCATGAATATTTTAACAAAAATGCTATAGAATTTAACAAATGAATAGTGACTGACAAAACGTTAACTTTTGTATTTGTAATTCATTCTTGATTTGCTATTAATTTTGCAATAGAAATATCTGTAACTATAAAAGAATTGGTTAATATGGCGTTTGTACTGGGCCAATGCCAAAAATGCCCAATACCCAGAACACAAAAGAAAGCCAAGACATCAATTCCAAATAGAAACGTTAACGTTTTGACAAGAATGATAGTTACTATTCACTTGTTAAGTTTTACAACATCTTTACTAAAACACTCTAATCGGATGAGTTTAAAAATTCATAGCAAATCTCAGAAAATTTGTTCAAAAACACGCAGTTTTAACAATAATACTTCACAAAAAGTTAAATTGTAATTGTTGTAACAAACTTGACGTTTCGCTTCAGAAGTTCTCTTTAGCGAACTTCTGAAGGAGCTGACAGTATGATCAGCGAAACGTCAAGTTTGTTACAACAACCACGGCAATACCCGAAAGATACATCTTTATGGAACAGTGGCCGTGAAAGCCTACATTCGATTAATTTACTAACTTAACTTTAATTGCTTTTCTCTCCATAACTACCTTATGGGTTTTAGATCCTACTAAAGTTGTATCACATTTTTACGCTAATGAGCAGAATCGGTTGTAATATTTTAATACCGAGTGTCTCATTTAAAAAAAACGTAAGTTTGGTTCCTCGCCGACTGCTGGATCATAATTTAACACATGTCAAAGACATTTTTGCAATTTGTTCGAATCTATCATTAGATTACTGGTTATAAATCTTTTACCTTCTTTCCACTTTCAGGACGGAACTTTACTGTTTGTTTTGCATTTAAATCATCTCTCGCAAAATTTTGATAAACGCAACAAAATAAGATAAGTTAATAATACAATTAAAAAATATACCAACAATAAGGTAATAGTAATTGCCATCAAGATAACGAATAAAATTAAAAAAAAAAACAAAATATCCCCCAACTTGGAGTTGATAAGTTTGGGATAATCTCACCTAAAGATGAAACGTTTTTAGTTACTTTCTTTTGATTTGCCGCTTTTCCTAAATAAAAACATTGGTACCCATTGGAGATAATCATAATATTCAAATAAGTCAAGGATTTTACGAAATGATATCGAAGGCTCCCACGGTTCGAGCCTCTGTTACGAGGGATTCCTGGTTTTAACCGTGTCATCATAGGAAAGTAACTACGATCAAAAGCCGGAAAACGTCATAACGAAGAATTTTAGTAATACGCTCATTACCCATTTAGTGAATTGCTCTTTTGAAGAAGGTAAGAAAGGTAAAACACTTGGACCAAATCATAGGCTTACTATCATTTTAAAAAGCTTCCTACGTATTACCATTACCAGTCTTAATGTTTTATGCATACAAACAAGTACTAAAGACATAAAAACGTGTAACAACTATAGTTTAAATCGGTTATCTAAGGCGACAAAAGGGGAGTGAATGCGTTAAATATAGTGAAATGAGCAGTATACATCTTAATCAATATATGAATTTGGTCAAACACTAGAACGGTTTGGTAGATTATTTTGCAGGATGTTGGTGTAAATGATATTAAAGTGTTTATGTCCACCATTTTTAAACGCAATCGATTGTTCTATCCATAGAATTTGTGTTGAATTGTATTATTATTCAAAATACAATGTTAACTCAAATACTGATTCGCTACACCACTGATAAATTTGATCAATATAGCACTTTTTACGATTACTACAAGCTGTTAAGTAGCAAGTAATAAGCTCAGGCTAATTAACTCGTTCCGCATTGATAATAATTTGCTGTTTGCTTCTATGTAGGCTTTTATAGTCTGTTTACAAAACCTGAGATTGTCTTATGCGAAAACTTCATTCATCCTGTCTTGACTTACACAGTAATTGTTAAATCAAGATATCACCTATGGCGTGTACGATTTATTATACTCTTTACTTTTTACGAATAGACTACGGATATGTGTAAGAACGTCGGAGAGGAAATAGCAGCAGTAACAGAAACAAGAATATAAACATTGTGTAATTATGAAGCTAAACTGAACGTAAGGCAAATTTTCTATAAATTCTTAACAGACAACATAATTATCTGTGTCTGTAAGTGTACTAAAAACAATGAATAGCCATTTTTTTGAGTTTGAAAGCAATATTATGCTCCGTCTAGACAAAATAGCAACGAATCTCTTCTTTATTCTATAAAAATACTGGTCAATTTACTATTTTGACAGTTTTATTGCGAAATCATAAAGGTTACCTGAAAATTCCCATCGATATAAAATTAAAATGGACGGAAGCTATTCACCCAGCTTCCATTTGGCAATAAATCCCTTTTATGTAGTATTCTGTGCGCTTGATTCAATCTTTTATGGTTTTGTTTCACTTAGAAGTATCTGCAATAAACTCCAAGCCATGCACGCTCTGTATTTCAGACATGACCAACAATCCACAAAATTCAAATTACTGTCATTACTGCCCCCTAACCATTGCTACCATTTGCTTTCTACATTGAAGGAAAAAGGATTTATACAAGGTTAACTAAATTATTAGCAGTTCTTGTTATTAGCTTGTTCTTGCTTTGAAATTGCATATTATTAATTCTGTACGTTGTTAGTGTAATAACAACACTTCCTGTTGCAAACTTCTTAATCTAATCTAATATCTTTTATTTTCGGCAGTAAATGTTATAAATTTCTCGGAATTCAGTGATTACGGCACATAATACACATAGCAACCTTTAGAATTGAGGATCATGTTTGGTATTTAAACAGATTAGCCTCAGTATTGCCTCAAATTTAATTAAATCCGGATTCTGTTTTAAATTTCTACCCACAAAATGTTAACAGTCAAGCTTGCATAATTTCTTACCGCCACAGCGATAAGAAACGATGATTAAATGCGTAGAGTGGAATAAAGTATTGCCAAGAAGCTTTACACCGAAAGGCATTTGCAAAAGGGATAAACTGATCTATATAATTTATGATTTTTAGAACTTACACTCAAACGAAATCATAAATTCACTAATTAGAAAAAATGCAAGGAACATAATATTAATCTCAATCAAAGAAAAGATTAGTAATACAAGATAGTAGTGTAGTATTGTTGCATATTTTGTAAGAATATTCGTATATGTCATTTCCTAATCTCGTTATTGGATCATTTGAAACTTTTTTTTTTCGTTTTGATTACTAACCACGATCTTTAAATTGCTGTAAAGGAACCGGTCTTCAAAGGTTGCTGTATTTAAATCTAAACTATTTAAAATTCGAGACGTAACGATACTTAATTTCCATTTGTATTTTCTTTGTAATGTGTTAATTCTAATACTGCTAGACAATTACCTTACGGAATTGTAGTTCGTTTTCAAAAAATTCAATATTAAACGCCATTATGACACTAAACATTATTATAATTACTCCACACTTGCAGGAAACCTATGGATAGAGAAGTATGAATCTTTGACACGCGGGTTGAAATCTCTGCAATTGTTGTTTAAGCTATTGCTAATTTCCGCATATAGTGAAACATGGCAAACCATTTACTAACGGCTAATTAATCAAACATTACATGATTGTGACAGCAGTTTGTTCTGTTGTACAGAAACAGCGAATTTAGTTAAATCCATCAGTTTGTCAGCAAATATTGCGGCTTATAAGATAGATAATGTTACCGAAAATATATTAACTCAATTATTTGACAAGAATCCACACTTAGGATGAGTCAATGTATGGTAGAGATACTGCTTTAATGCAACTTTTTATTGAAGGGGCACGTAAAAATGATAAAATGTATAAAGAGATTCTTGGCGTTTATTTATCACCCGACCACGGGACAAGATATCTATAGAGGAATTGAAAATACTGTTCAGAAAAAGAATCTTCTATAGAGCAACTTCCAGTGTATTACTACTCGTGTTCACAAAAACAAATATGAAAAAGCTAAATGTATTGTTGCTCTTGTATCAGAGGTGTTGACGGTAATGTTTCAAAACCATTAGTTAATGGCACTCCACATCAGTCGTCTTTATTCGTAAAACGTTTGAACATCTTGGATTTTTAAAGCCAGGTATGTCAGTTGCTAATTATACCAAATCAGAAGCGCTCAACCTTCATGAATTTAGCGAATTGAGTAACATGAGGATACTAACATATTAGTGTCAGTATACAAAATAGATTTTAGAAATATACATAATATAATGAATATTTATATTCTACAAGGAAATTTACTATATACTCAGCCGTATTATAAATGCTTAAATCTTAAACCTTGACTTTATTCCATCTCATTAATATATTCAAAATATCCTGAGTTATGAATGAAATTTCAAACTATTATTGTTACGAATGAAAACAGGTAATTCGATAACTCATGAATTTTCATTATAATAATTGTTATATATTATGAAAGGAACTATAAATTTAGTCCACAATGAAAGGCCAGAATGTAAAAAGTGACAGTTATATTTACTGCTAATATCTGCCAAGATAACGCCCATGTATAAAATTCGTGATTTCGTTTATTTTTGTCTGTGGATGTTCTAATTTTAGCGTCTTCATCTATTTCTCAATGCAGCCGCTTCTTCCGCTGTTGACGGCAGGTAATTACTAGGGAAGACGTCTTTCCTTTCCAATACTCATATGTTATTCGTCGACGTGGAATTTTCCGTATATTGAATGAATTCATTACCTCCACGGAATTCATCGTGTTAGATATTGATCTAAATATTTGTCTGCCATAGGGAAATTGAAAACGGAAATACCAAGTTTCTTCACCATTCACATTTTCTGTTAACTATGACCTATCAATTATCATACTAAGTTGTAAATTTCGATCGATGAGTAAATATTTGCTCAATGTATGTTATTTCAAACATATGATCTATCTTTGCGGAGGATAATCAAAATACGTTGTTAAACTTGATATTTCGCATATCTATATTAATATCTATCGTCTGTAAATTTGCCACACACGGCATGAAATTCACTGCCAACATTTTAATGTATTGTGCGTCCTCTATTTGCTCTGTGCTTTGGACTACTATTTGTGTTGCGTTTTTGATATCGCCTGATATAGGTACCTACGCAAAACCTGTCTCTAAAAGACACCCTTAACTTCTCTAATCTGTCTCCATACCATATCTGGCATAAAAATAGATAGAATAAAACTTAAGTCAGGAGGTAATTGCAAAACCTTCACTGCCGTTAGACTAAATAGAGAAGATTGTAGCAAGGTACAATAATACATACGTAGATAAATTCTCAGGCTTTGGGCTGGGTATAGAAATTGAAAGTCTTACAAACAAAAATATAGGTCATAATAAATGGGATTTGACTCATAAATTAATACCAAAGGATTGATCTTTATAGTTTCTCACAATATAGCAACTCTTGTCGTAGTTAGGGTACTATATACAGGATTCAAAAACAGAAACACTGGGAGGACTATCTAGCAACAGGCTAGGATATCTACTATTGCAAGGAAGCTCTGAGACAAGCAGTTAAAGTAATAACTACAAACTGATACACAAAAGACAGTTTAAAGAGTTGTTTCACACTTTTTGAGAGTATTAAAAAAAGAGGTGAGAAAACTTGAAGTTTTGTTTCCCCGGAGCATTTTTCCAGTTAAAAAAAAACAAAAGGTTTGGTGTAGTACTAAGCCATATACATAGCGAGATCGTAGTTCAAAAAGTAAACGTAGAAAAACGAACATCAATTTTTTTTAATATTTTCTGCTAGGAAACGTAAATTCACATAAGAATCTGACACCACTAAAAGGCTAGTCCAAAGATTATGACTGGTGTTTGAAGTAATCTCGATCAACTTTTAGAAAGAGAACTTTAACTTTCTTCCAAAATAGAAGAGATTTCAAAACCAATTAACGCTTAACATTTTCAAAAGTATTATTTATGAATTTCATGGATACAAGTCAAGTGAGCGAGGGACTGCTATTATATGTAATTCTGCACAATTGGCATATCCATTTATATAATTTTAATAACCTCGAAGGCTTTTCAAATTTTTAATAGATTACCTTTATAAATATAATATTCCTGCCAAGTTTTCAAACTTTATGTATTTCCAGTAACATTTGAGCGTCAATGTGAATGGCTGTAGGCTTACACAGTAAACACGCAGATAAATGAATATCTTGGCTTATGTTTCAATAAAACTGAACTGGGACCGCCCAATTATTCTAATCTTGCTGTACCGTTTCGTAATTTATCTCGAACGATGGGAACGATCTGTGAAATATTTAAATTTCAACCACTTGTACTGCATTATAGAAGGTTCGTTTAGGTTTCAAATACCTATCTTCATTGCGACCTCTTGATCTATTGCGATTATCGAGTTCCACTAGTACCTTTCCAATCTGATATTCCTAATGAATTCTAGGCTTTATTTAGATATGATGGCTTTGATCTCTTCTGAATTGCCTTCCGTAGATGCTAAAACCTTAACTCGGTCTTAAGTTTGCATTAAACATATGTATGACTTGATCCACCTAGTCAGTTTTTTTAGGATGGTACCTTAGAGAGCAATGACCAGTTAAAGGCCTGAATGTATTCTATCTTTGGCTTTCTAGATTAACAAGCTTATTTACTTTTATAAATAGCGCTAGAAGTTTCGAGTAGTTAAGTAATAATAATAATAATAATAATAATAATAATATTTGTTAATTAACACAGTACATGTGTATATATAACATGTCAACAAACAAAAAAAGGATTAAGTAAATACAAGATGGTAATATAATATAATAATTAGACATAAACTCTAATTCTACGAAATAAGATAAAAATAAAAGATGATTCTTTAAAAACTAATTCCACGACATAACGTAAGTACAGTGATCTTCCATAAGGCTAACTGTTACGTACCGCAAAAAAGTCCTCTAATTTATAAAACATATGCTGATACAGGAATTCTTTTAGACACTTCTTAAAACTCGACAATGGTTTTGCTGGCCTTATTACCTCAGGGAAACTGTTAAATATTTTAGTTCCCATACATGTAACTCCCAAACTCGTGACCGTAAGTGTGTGTCCGGTAGAATGCAAGTGCTCTCTTGACCTTGTATCATAGTCATGATATTGGGCATTCGTGTTAAAATCTGCTGAATTTTTGTATACGTAACACCCAATTTCCAAAATATAAACTCATGCTAGTGGTAAAATGTGTAAGCTACGAAAAATTGGGCGACAGGAATCAGTAAAATGTGCTCCTACAATGACTCTTACAACTGACTTTTGTGCCAAAAATACTTTTCGTGCTGTTGGTGAAGAACCCCATAGGAGAATACCATATTTAATCCTAGATAGAATTTCTGCATAATACAATGATATCAAGCATTGCCTAGTCACCTGCCGTTTGAGGCAATGGAAAATATAGCATTTCTTTGACAATTTACTTGCTAACAGTTCGCAATGTTTATTCCATGATAAGTTATGTTCTAATGTGATCCCAAGAAACTTTGTAGAGCTGCATTCCGCTAAATTACGCCCATCTAAGGATAAATTAGGAAGATCTACATATCTTTGTCTCGTATGGAAGATCATGTATTTTGTTTTTTCTAGACTTAGAGACAATTTATTCTTGGAAAACCAGGCTGATAGTGTACGTAGCAAATTATTGGATAGGTGATCCATAACTGAATCGGTAGTCAAAATGGAGATGTCGTCAGCATAAATAGTTAAAAACACATCCGACAAGAAAAGAACTATGTCATTGATATATAGGCTGAATAACACTGGTCCTAGCACCGAACCCTGCGGAACTCCCATCGTCACAGGCAAAACATGCGATTGAACATCCTCTGTCAGTCCCTCTAAATTGGTATGTTTTATCTTGACAAATTGAATTCTGTCGTACAAGTAGGTAGCAAACCACGTAGCCACATTGCCTCTAATTCCATACATCTGCAATTTCTCAAGGAGTATGCTGTATTGCACACAATCAAATGCCTTCTTCAGGTCACAAAACACACTTATACTAGGTTTCCTTTCTTCAGTGTTGCCCAAAACCATGGTATAATATTCAATTAAAGCTGTTTCGGTAGATTTTCCCTTTCTGAAACCGTGCTGGAATTTTGTTATAGTCTCATGTCTTTTTAGAAAACTATTTAGCCTTTCTAGCATGCTATATTCCACAACTTTCGATATGCAAAATGTTAATGCAACTGGACGATAGTTATCCAGTGCTTTATGATTTCCTTTCTTATACACTGGAATTACGGCAGCTGATTTTAGAACATCCGGAAATACACCAACCGTGAAGGAAGTGTTAATCAAGTAGGTTAGAACATCTAGTAAATATAATTTAAACTCCTTCAGTATGATAGGTGGTATGTCATCAGGTCCTGAAGAATATTTGTTCTTTATCTTGTTTATGATGTTATTCATCTCCATAGACGTAAACGGAAAAAGAAACATAGAACTTGAATTCTGTTTTATTTTGGAATTTAATTCAAGTGAAGGCAAACTAGAAGCTATTTCAGTCGGAGCTGTTGTAAAAAATGTATTAAATGTGTTCGCCACATCGACAGGATCATCTACTACGTTGTCCTCTGTGACTATAGTAATATTACGCGGAGGGATATAGTTCCTAGTAGCCCTGTTTATTATTATTATTCCATACGGCTGCAGATTTATTATCAGACTTTGCAATATAGTTACTACAGTGTTCTGTTTTAGTTTTAGAAACTAGGTGTTTGTGGTTCTTCTTTCTTTGTAAGTATATATCTCTAAGTTCAGGGAAAGATTTTTGTAATATAAACAAATCATTAAGTAGGCGACTAGATTCTTTCAAAGCACTATTTGCCCAAGGCTGACGACTATAATTAGAAACCTTTATTTGTTTATATGGAAAGGCGTTGTTGTAGTGGTGAGTTAAAATATTTAAAAACGAAGAAAACTTATCATTTATATCATGACAGTTGTACACGTCGTTCCATTGCTCCTGTGAAAGGAAGTAACCAAACTTACATTTGTTGTCTTGGTTAAAAATTCTTTTTTCAATAACAGCAGTACAATCAGTCTTAGATACATAGGTCTGATTAATATCAAGATTTATATATCGATGATCCGATATATGCGTATCACATACGTAGTAGCGCAGATCAGAGAGCGGTATATTTGTAAAAATATTGTCTATAGTAGTTTGTGTTTGTCTAGTAACTCTAGTAAACTCATGGTCTAAGTCTAAGCATTACGAACGAAAGTTGGGTCAACTTCAGTGTTTTCACGCTCTGTTGTTACGTTAAACGGTAATTTTGATATCCTAACAAGTATGGTGGTCTAAATTAGATACTGTTGATAAATTATTATTATGGCGTGATGAAATATAAACAGAAAAATAAGAATTACGTAATTCTATAGACCCTAACAAAGAAGCTATGTATATTACGCTGTCAACAGAGACAAGCATTCATCCGTACTTTCAAGAAAGCTCATCTCGATCTCATCATGTTCGTACTAAATGATGACTAAATTTGCTACTTGTAATACGTAAGTCATTATTATACATTAAATACAGTGCGCAAAGTAAAATCTCTAACTTTCTTCCAGTTCTTAGTTGAATTGGATTACTTAATTCTACATGGTATATTTCCATTTTATAGTATAACGTCATCTGACTAAAAGAATCAACTAGTTAAATCTTTGTTGATTACATATGTACGTCTGCCAACAGTCGAATGTTATTTCAGAAATACTTGCTTAGTAGGTATAGTGTTTCTTGTAGACATTTTATTTAGATTTGAGGTCAATAACACACTGTAGTTTAAAAGCTGTAAAATGTTTCTATGCAAATATTTATAAAAACTTCAATCTCAAATGTTTAAAATTGCGCAAGCTGTTATACGGCGTTTATGAAATAACTGAAACGATTAATTGGAATAAACTTTGTAAAAAATGGTTATATTTACTACTAGCATTGAGTTTATTGGTATTTATTTAACAAATTTATTGTCCGGACTTTCCCCGGAAAATTCCGACGAAAGGTGTTCCCATTTTTCTTCGTGAAGAATTTGTTTAGTTTCCGTAACTTCGAAACGCAATGAGGAAATGTGTAACAACATATTTATGTTAGTAGTAAATTTCTTTTAGCATAAAAAAGCTACAGACAAAATTAGTACGTTGCGTTTATTACCACGGTTAAAATAAACAGTCTGAGAAAATAGAAAAGCCACATATAAACAGTGTGAAGACAAAGAACAGAGGATCTTCTTTATTTCAGTATCAAAGAATCTGGCTATTCTGTACCCTCACATATAAATGTGAAATAAGGGAAGTATTTATATACAATTAGATACATCTCAGTTATTCAATATATATGTATATCAGTATAATAATATAATTAATAGTTTTGGAATATGTTTATCGTACTGTATGATTCATTCTTCTCAAAAATATAAATTTTTTTGGCGGGGTGTACCAAAGTCTAGCAAAATTCACGAATAAACAAACACATGCAAACTTTGCCAAGCCATAGAGGAGATGCCGACAAAAATGTAGTATGCGGGTGATACACAACACACATGTGTTAGGACAGAAAACGCTTTACTTGATTATTTATGTTAAGTCCAGTGATGTGCGGATTCCAATCTTGATTGAGTTCGCAAATAATAATATGATGATAAGGAGCCAAGAATATAATCGAATACCATTTACTAAAAATCAGTACTTCAACTTCCTTGCATTACAATTATAATCAACAACGTCCATTAAAAAAAAACCGTTTTTATTGTAAAATTCGGATTGTGTACATATCTCTCGTTAATACAATAATTTTTAACATATATACCACTTATATATACACACAGCATATACATACATATGTATTTTACAAACAGTCTAAAAATAGGTACGCATCAAAAGAATTAATAAGAAAGATAGGAAAAAGAACCAAGCAACCAAATAAATACTTTTCATAAACGAATGTGTGCTCTTTTTCGACTGTTCAGAGATTTCAGGAGAATCACGTGTAGCATTGGATCAAATCTTCAAATATCAAGGCTAAGTAATGTAGACCCAATTTCTTTTACCAACAATGAAATATAAGAAAGTACAACGAATACAATAATCTTTATCTGCGTATACATGAATTTATATGTTTAAACTGCTATACCGTCTCTGATATGTTGACCAATCATATTGTCTAAAGAATGCGGTATAGTGGACAATGAAAATTAAACCTTTCATCAAATATATATCTTTCCAAAGTAAACCCTCCAATAAAAATTGCGGTTTCTTTCTGCAATATCAAGGCAATTACACTAGTATGTTTCCGTCGTTCTTTAAAATCAATTACTACAGCATTCTACAAAAACGCTTATATGCCTTGCTAGAATGATACAATCGTTAAAATATTTGTTAAATAATCAATTGTTGTTTGGTATTTATCACGGCTCCTTCTCTAAGTGTTTTTGGGTGATTGATTGAGACCTGCCATTAGAAAGAGTGGACCTCCAGCCATGATATAGTTTGTGTCTGAGATTGTGCTTGAATGTCGTTACAAATCTGTCAAAATCGCGTATTCAAGCATCAACACGACCTCGAGCACAAACTAGAAATATGACCTTTAATGATAATAAATTTCTGCAAAGTTGCATATGCATATAGGTTAATTAAACCTATCCGCTAATAAATAGTTTCAAAATTGTGGCACTTCCGGAAATTGACATCAACTTTGTTGTTTGAAACGGAATGATACGGTTTTCTTTGCATTTTGGGAATGTACATGATATTTTAGAGGGACTTTTATTAGTATTTCCACTAACTAGGTATAGTGGTTTTCTACTTTTTCAAAAGTCTTTGAAGTTACGTTATGATTGTGATATCGAGGACTGTGGGCTCGTAGATACAAATTCGTAGATTCAAATTCGGTAACACCAACACTTCAACGTTTAATTCATGTACCAACATTATGGTCCATAGCCGCAGTGGTAAAGCGACTGACTATCGTTCTAGTGAGACGATGGCAGCCGGGTTTCAATTCTCTGGAGGGATGGTGACATTTTTTCAGAGAGTTGAAATCCGGAACGACTTACCATTCGCTGTTGGGAGCAAAGTGATTAACAGCCCAGCATTATAAAGGGCGGTACAATGCTGTGACAAAGCCATTTTAAACACAATTTACACACAAAAAACTTCACCGCGAGAGTTTAAGTGATAGCCAGACAAGTAATCCAGCTTACGGAGTATCCATCCAGCTGCAACGAAGCACCCACCACACATTAAAAAAAGCTCGGAGCACGTGTTCTGTATTCGATTCATGATCAGAGCCCATGAGCTCTCGAAACATGTGTCCCGAGTTATTAAACATTGTGGTGTTGTTTTTGTTGCCCATGTTTTATCTGTTACGTTATGATGCTTAATATTATGTGCCGTCGCCATTTCTGGAGTGGAAATTCAGAAATTGAGTTTAGAATTTTTTCCAGAATACCGCATTTTTTGTTTAACCACAGTGCCAATTAGAATTAGGTCTGCATGAGTGTTAATTTTATTAGCCAGTTCTTTACTGCACAAATATGTTTCCGTTCATGTCTGTTTCTTAAAACTTAATATCAGCCTTTGAAATTATATAGCCTTCCCTAACTTAATGCTTACGTTATGACCACCTTTAGTTCTCATTTTATTGGATAAGTCTCTACAATAACAGAAAATCATCAGTCAGAAACAAATAAAAGATAATGGTTCGGTAGAATTTACTCACACCTACTCAGGCATTAGCAAATAATCCAGACGCAAGAAATTCATGTCGCTGTGACTATAGATTTCCAAACCAGTTATCAAAATTCGATTTGAATGTTGGTTTCGAAACTGGGTTTCTAAAGTAATAATTTCCATAATAACTTCCGATATAAAATTCCACATTTAGGTTTTGAAATCAAATTCTGAGCTAAAATTTAGCATTCTCCCTCTATTTTCGGTTTTGAATTTAATTCCATTAAGATGTTTCGTAACTTATTTCAGTATTGTGTATGACGACTTACATTTTTTATTACAAACACTTATTGTAGTAAAACAAGGAGATTGCAGTTAGGATTTCTCTTATACAATCATAATTTGTTTGTTAAAACTTGTTCTAATACAACTTAGTAGTCTTTTTTCAATTTAGGCAATTTATTTTACTGTTAGAAACCGTAAATAACGATCACCAAATGTTGGTACATCTAATCAAATACACTCCTTTAGAATGCTGTTTAAATATTTGGTAATTTTTTATTTATACAAATACTTGGAAAAGCTACCGCTTTTTGTAAGTATTTTTTTGTTGCCGTATTAGCTATTTGATTTGAGTATTAATATGTGGTTGTTTTAGTGGCCAATTTACATATCACGACATTTTATTTAAACACTTTAATAACGTTGTAAACAGAACATTAATATATAAAACGAGAAAAACCGCAAAGATAAAAAATGGATTTTAAATTTAATCTCTACAGCAAATTTCTGCTATTTTTATTTTAGTTTTCAAGGATATTATAATAATCATTTTTTTGGGATAACCATTTTTCAGTAACTAGTAGTTTCCGTTTATAGTTATCTTCCTTGAGAGCGCATATAAATATTCACATACATTACTCCCCAAAATTTAAAGTATTGATGTAGAACTTTATTTTTCCAATATTAGGAATCCATGACACGGACAGGTGTGCCCAAAATATATTACAAAATCTTCAAATATTAATACACTTTATTTGTATGTGAATATGCTGTTGATTGTCCCCTGTAAAATTATTTACTGCTGTTCAAGAACGTATACAGACAGTGTATTTTATAAATTGAGAGGTCTAACCGATTGCTTATTAATATTTCGCCACTACTTATTATCTTATCCACTTGTTATATAGGCTAAAACCGACGCTGCTGGTACGTTGGAACAATCGACAGCTTCACTGATAATTTCTAAACAACAATAACAATACAAAAATAATGAAACACGTACATGGAATGTTAAGAACAGTTATCAGTCCTTAGCACAAAAAACCTAAGAAGTTATAGCATAGCATGTTGAGCATAGTATGTTGAGTCATATTTGGGTGCTTTCTCTTGATAAATAATGTATTGGTTGGAAATAAATAACTAGTACGTTATAAAGTAATATTTGAAACGAAAAGATAGGTTTTACGTCAAATTATAAAACATTCACTAATTTGAAAACTGGTATCTTCTGAGATAAAAGAATTAAGGTGCAAAAATTGAGAATTAATTAGTGAGGATGTCTGAAAGCAACGTCACGAGCAACAACATCAATATTAGTCATGAATATGGAAGGAAAGTAACGTAGATTACACCATTATTGAGAAAGCAATTAATTTAGAAATATTTCGCCTGTCTAGCAAGCAATGATAGTAATAGATTAATAACAAGCGTTCACATGCTTAACTGCAATATATAAATTGCATAAATTTCATAATTGAAATGTCACCACCAAACGTAGCAACATTTTCATCGCAATTTCATAGGCAACAACACTGTCAATTACTTATACTATTACTATAGATATTAACGGGCATCCTATTCTAGATCGGGCCTTCATATTCAAGATATTTGATATTATATTGTATAAAAAATACACGAGACCTTGTTTCGTGTAGTTTTATTTTTCTGAAATTTTAGTATATAATGTATACTATCTTCAGAATATTCATTATTATATTAATCTGAAGAACAATGAATCATTATTAGACTCGGTAAAGAGGGGTAATTTGAAATGCAGTGCGGTAAGCAACGTAGAGGGGTGGCACGGAAACTCTATCGCCCGTATCAAAACACAGTTGTTCAGTATTATTCCACTGGTCGTTGTGAGTGTTTATCAGTACACACATACTTGGAAAATATCGCATTTAAGCACGCTATGGAAAACACGGTATGTTCGAACATTATTCCACTGGTCGTTGTGAGTGAACCAGGAAAAAGCGTTTATCAGACAGCCAAACACTTGGAAAATATCGTTAAAGCCGTTTGGGACTATTTCACGAACATAAATTAAGTACGTAAGGAAAATGATTTCAGCCATGAAACGGCTGCTCGGCCACTTCAACGGTTGTTCTTCGAACTGCACTAAAACTGGCTGCTCGCAGACTCTAATCAGGTTGTTCTCCGCACTGCACAAAACTTGCTACAAGAGCCGCTCTATAAGTCTGATTAAGAAGGCGAAACTAGAGAGCTTGGTAAAGGGGATCCAATAGACCTAGACTGAATCATTATTAGACTAAAGAGGGGTCATTATCCTAAAGATTACATATGTATATTGTACCAAAAGATTAAGAGAAGTAAAAATACACAAAACAATGTATTTTTGTATAGTATTAAATAAAATTTGATATTGAAGACATACCAAGAAAAAAATCCAAGACAAAACTAGTATTAAATATATTTGATACGAAGACATATTACCAAGAAAAAACAATCCATTGAAATATACCGAAAAAGCCGAAGAAGTAAGAGTTAGCAGTAATTAATTAATAATTAGTTGATTATTAATTATTATTTTCTTATTCGCATTTATGAATTCATACTTGTATGTATGTGGTGTGGTGGTCTGAACATCGCCCTGATAATAAAAGATTTAATTCCTGCCGGAAATGCAAATGTTACTATATTTGCAAATATAATATAGACACATCGAAAAAAATCGTAATTAGAGTAGGCTATGTGAATGGATGGTTACTTTAGTCACTTTCACATAATGACATTTATTCCTTGACATTTAATTTGAGGTTATAAACTTTGGTTACAATAAAATGTCAAATAATAAACGTCATTATGTGGTAGTGGCTAAAGCAACGATCAAATACATTTACATAGCCTACACCAATTATGTTTTTTTTCGATGGCACTTTATTAACGGTTATAGAAAAATACATTACATTTACATATATTATTTTTTAAGAAAAATAAACAATTGATAACTATAGCTGTTCAAGAATAGATGTATCATTTTCAGAAAATTTACTCAAGAGTATATATAGCAGAGTTAATACTTTTTCAAAATAATGCCAATTTCCTAAATCTTAGCAGGTTGCGAATTTGACATTTGGTATTTAAATTTTCTTTTTAAAATAAGAAAAATGTGTTTTGGCATTTGCCAATTCACGTGTAGGTGACTATTAACACTAAATAAACTGAAATATCCGTCCTACTGAACAAATGATATCGGTTGAAACATCTATTTTTAGTATGGTTTTAAACAAACGCCAAATAATAAAAATTTACAATATGCATTAATTAACATTTTGGTTGTTATATTTTTCCCGTGTGACCTATAAAAAATGATAAAATATTGAGATTTGGGACAAATTATTTTATTTACTTTTAGATCGAGCACCTGCTAATTTATTCCTATGCTTGTCATATATACACAATCATAAACATTACTACTATCTGGCGGTGGTAGGTAATACAGAAAATTTAATTAAGGTATACGATTTTATTGCATGTACGTAGGTGTATTAATATACATAATACATATGTATATATGTTATCTTCCACTTAGTTATATAATTCGCTTGCACGCATCTTACTAATAATAAATAATGTTGAACAATAATTTTGCACGTCATATGTTTTTCTATACTTTCCAATACTTATCTCGAATACCATAAATAGAATACACGCGCTAAAAACAAAAGGCTTTGCCATAAAATCGTGTTCATGTGGTAAGTAATTTAAAGTTTTATGTTTCCATCTTACGGAAAACAGGTACCTACATTTAATGAAAAGTTCTCAGAAAATATTTCCTTCTATTGTGATATATAAACGAACTCATGTCGAAGTTTTTCCACATAAATGTAGATTTTATCAAGAGAATTATATGTAGATACTAATTCGAAAATACAAACGATATCAAATAACAACACAAACGTGCGGAAATGATAGAAAATCTAATTTAACTTTCTTGTAGCAACACATATAATACCTATAGAATCTTAGTGGTAACTGAAAATTTTAAACTAATATGGTCTTTATCGATAAGAATTAGAAACAAAAAATATTTTTATTTTATATATAACACAGAAAAAAGAATCTGTATAATAAGACAACAAACTACGGCAACTTTGAGAAATACATATACTAGAGTGATTAGTTTTTATTGTGAAATCAAGTCTCAATAAGTTGAGTGCAGATTTTCAACGTCTTTCCTGAAATTAATAGTTTAGTGTCGTAGTTAATAGTTAACGTTGGATAAGGCACGTTTATAAGAAACTAGCTGACCCAGCAGACTTCGTTCTGCCTAGAAAAGTATTGATTTAGATATTTAATGTTTTATTCTTGTCCCGCCCATCTCGTGCCAGCCCCCGTGTCCCACCCATCCCGTACCACCACCCCATGTCCCGCAAAACAATTGTCGCAACAAATTGTAAAAAAAAAAATGTCACAACGTAACGTAAACATAAACGTCATCTATCATAAAGATGGCGTCGTAAAATCACTTCATACAAAATGTATGGGAAAATGAATTTTCTTGATAACTTTTTTTTCCGGGATATTTTGGGAATTTTCTTGGGTATTCTTCTTGTTTGGCCGGAGACCAGTCCGAATTGGTGCGAATCATCGAAATTGGTCCATGCGTTCTTGAGTTATAAGCGTAGTAAATAATGGCTTTTTCTTTTATATACAGAATGTCCAGCCTAAGATGCAACGGTCCATAGCCGACTTATTATTAATTTTTTGAAAAAATGTTTCAAATAAATGTTGCCTCGAAGCAAATTCTACACATTTTAAAATTAATATTAGTAATGGCGGACTTCCGGTTCTACTCTAAGTAGATACTAACTTTATTATTTTAAATGGAACATCCTATATATTATTGAACTTTTTGATTCCTTATTAAATATAAAAGGCACTTTGTTAAACTTACATTGAGTCTAAGTTGTAGCGTTTCCGAATTACGTGACGTCTTTCGAAAAAAATTACATCTGCAGCGTCTTCGGTATTTGGAAATATCTCCGTAACTGCGAAAGTTAGAAACATGCGGTTTTCAGTTTTCGCTTAATCATGAAAGAGGGCACATCTTTCACTAGAAAATTGTTGCATTTATGTTACAGGGTGATTAAATAGGGATCTGTAATTTCCCAACTTTAAAATCATGAATAACTTGATTTTTTTAAATAGAATGGTATAGCAATTTTTTACATAAATATATGTAAAATTTGATTTTCTTTCGTTTTTATACGAATTATTAGTAGAAGATGTCACATTTGTAACTGATGTTTTGAAACAAATTAAAACCGTGCATTTATATTCATTTCCAGAGGGAAAAAAAAACGAAGCAATCCAATATCCAAACTAAAAAGCAACCATACGTATGGACGCGATAATACATATATCTTCTAAGATACTGAAAAATTTCTCGAGCTTACGAATAATACCGGGGACATATGTATCTAACAAATGAAGCGGTTTCATATGGAATATTTCCAAACTATTGTGCAACTGCGGCTGTTATTTCGATCTATAAGAATCGTAATAGAAGGAGTATTTCACTAGACCTACAAATAACAAGCAGAAACGTAGAGTATATCGACAGAAAGAGTTATAAAAATGTTAACAGAAGACTACTACTATTTTATTGAAGAATTTCGTATGTGTGTATAAGCTTTTGGAGGAGTTTCCAATTTGCAGCATTTCGCAGCTTAAATAATGCAGTCCTGAAATAAATTAATTTACTAAAAAGAAAGTTTTTGTTTTAATTTAAAACTAAAGCAACGGATAATGTGTTAGTCTCGCTCATAGTAATAGTAGGTGTTGATTAATTTAATTTGCTGTTTGTCTCATAATAACTCGATTAAAAATCAATGAATTGAAAATATTACTACTAGTTTGTATTGTGTTCAAATATGAGTGTTCAAATAAGTTCTAGTTTTTTTCAATAATGTGTTCTGCTGAATTTTAAACTTACGTAGGCAGGATTCCTTGGATACTTTACCTATGTATATACGCAAGCTTAACTTATTGAAGTGACACAAACGTATGATCTAGTATTTCGCGATAAAAATTATCAAAGACTAATGATTTGGGTCAACTTCTGTGTCAATTGCTATCTATATTCATTAATATTATTGACTGGATTGAGTTCAAAGCCTTCAAATCTAATACAGTAAACCCTGGACTTTTTAAAGATTATGATTTCATTCATATCTTCCATCCATCATGAAATCCCTCCTCTAATAATAACATATAATTCTTTAAACGTGGTTTTGCATTATCCTGTTGAATAAATGTAAAGCAATGACTTGATCCTCTTGGTCGCTTCTGACGAATTATTGACAGTATTTAAAAAAAACATTTTCCAACCGGATTAGTAATAGATTTCATTGTTCTACTGTTACCGTTTTGTTATGCTGGCTTTTGCATAACGAACGACCATACGCCCATTTTACCTTGTGCCTATTGCTGTCCTATGTGGAGCTTAATGTTCTTGAAACGTGTTTTATCGATTTTACTTTTTCAAAATATAGTATAATGCAGAATTGCAATCTTCAACGGCGTGTTTAAGGTTTTCCCGACGATCTTTACATTTATGTCTACAGGTTTTTTTTTTAATCAACATTATCATAAGATACCTCGACAATTATTTTTGAAAGCAGCTTTCCAAATTTTTTATATGATGTTCTGTTGCACTTTTCTGCAACTCCCTATTTTTTATCTTACTTTTACAATGAGATGATATTCAATTGAAACAAAAAAATGGTTATTATTATCGTATCAAAATTGTAAAACTAGTTGCAACTCATAATAATTAGGTTAACCTCAAAATTTACAGATGCGTAGAAAAATGATCGGTATCATGGAACTTTGATCTTGATTAAAGAAATCGCAATTTTACACTAGAACATAACTTACAGCTTAATTCGCCAATAATTTTCGTTTAAATATTTTTATTTATCCATATTTATTTTCTCGGGTGGCAAACACATTACAAACAATACCAGGTTGTTCTGTTGCAGATTCTTAGCTTAAATGATGCGTGTATGAAGATTCACTCTAGAGCACAGTTGGTAAATCCTTCAAGTTAAGAATATTCAAAAATTTGCAAATCCTGATGATTATCAACTAGGTGTCGGTAGAAACACGCGCAGAAGACATAAAATAGGCAATTGAAAAATATTAGAATTCGAAAATTAACTCTGCAGCATTCCTTAAAAGGAGTGGGAGAAGAAATATAGCAAATATTTCGAAAGTGCATCAACTGTACACCACGTTATTGAACCTGGACAGTAATAATTACACAAGAACCTTCTAATAATATAATAATATTATTAAATATTCTTAAAATAAATCCTAAAATCCTATTTATGAACAATTGGGACTACAGAACAGTCTTCAATTTTATCAGGACAACGATCCAAAGCATTCCTTTGTCGTTCTGCGAACTTGACTGTTTTATAATTGCCCAAGAGTGATTAAATCTTGAGCACATTCACCAAACTTAGACGTTGTAGAGCGTATGTGGACGAAGCTTAAAATAGCGTAAGATATCAACATTTCACGTAACCTACTAATTAGAAATTGTATAGGTTGTAGCAATAATAAATTTCTGAAATTTTATACCAACTTTTACCAACTAAGTCAACTCTTAAAATATTTTTAACTAAAAACTACTTCGTGTATGCAGCGTGTTGACATATAATTTTAAAATGAATGTGAAATTGACTGCTAGAAGTGCCCAA
Organism: Holotrichia oblita; assembly: GCA_023690525.1. Classification (NCBI taxonomy): domain Eukaryota; kingdom Metazoa; phylum Arthropoda; class Insecta; order Coleoptera; family Scarabaeidae; genus Holotrichia; species Holotrichia oblita. Next base: position 168,541,783 of record CM043015.1, on the reverse strand, counting down.
GAGTAATTAAAACACCAACGTAAACACCAACTTAAATATTGTGGAGCACGTGTGAAAGAAACCTAAGAATGACGTAAAAAACACACAAAATACAGCGTATTACGCGTAACCTAGAAGATTTATAGATCTTAGTAATAATTTTTGAAATTTTGTGCCAACTTTTAATACCATTACATAGATTAGATTGGTGGATTGTGACCGATAGGGTCTATTGTAAATATCCTTAATCTCTTATATCCATTGATATCCAAACTTCTAAAAAAGTTATGTTATACTTATGAGGGACCATGGCTCTAGGTGTGCCTGTTTAAGGTGGTGGTAACTTTCGTGGGCCACCGCAACGCAGTAGCTCATAATATGTTTCATTAGATAATTTTTTTATTATTTTTTTATCTAAGAATCAGTTTGAGTATACAGGTTGTCGACATATAACTTCTTATTTTAAGTGGAATGATATATTTTTTTATTATTTTAATATATTCTCTGCATCATTATTATCTGTATTAGAGTTTGCTTTATGTAAGTTAAATTGTTTTTATGTTAGCTACAATTTTGTTGCAATTATTATCATTACCACTCGCATCTAAATTAACCATTTAAAACGGATATACTAAATATTTAATTTAATTGTAAAAAATGTTGAGAGAGGTGCTCATATTTAGCAACTAATATTGGAAAATTCAAATATAAGAAAGTTTCTTTTTCAATTGACGGATTGGAATCGGATTTTCTCTAGCCATGGTGTTGAAGGAATATTCTTCATATATAATGTACTTTTACGCTAGTGTAAAAGACTGAATGTACTTTTAGTCGGTACCTTTACAAAGTCATGACGCAAAGCCTATACGAACTCTGCACCGACAAGTTGATACTCGAATGAACACTTATGTAAAAACAAGATCGAAAATTATTTGGTAAATACCCCAAATTTAAATAAAACTTGAATAAAAAATAAAGCAATAAAATTAGGTTACACATTTTGGCGGACATCTTTTATATTAAAAACGCGGTAAGACCTTTTTCTCTCATTGATATAGTTATCAAATTTTGTACCTGGCACAACAAAATTTATAAAATAACTTAAACTAGCCACTAACCTTAAATTCAAGATGAACTGACCTGTAACAATGAGGAAATGAGCAAATATTAGTACATCAATAAGGTATAAAAAAGATTTATTACAATTATACCTTCAATATTTATAATCCTAGCACAATCCAACCCTAAGAATCTCAGCAAAATTATCCTCTTCTAATCAACACAGCATTCATCACCTGCATATTATTAGCGGATTTTATTAATTAAATATAAGGCACTTAGAATCACACTTTTGTTCACTACATTTTACACGCACAATTATCTAAAAAACAAACTCTTTATGTTGAATACAAACAAAACCCTATAACCAGAATACTTCTTCACACTTCAATATATCGTTCACGATTAAAAGAAATCCTATTAAATCCCCACTTCTTGAATGATACAAGTTTTGAACTTTATTATTCGTAACTATAGTAGGTCTTTTATAAAAAAGAAAACGTTAACGTTTTTTAAGGGAATTATACAGAATTATGAAGCGCTGCCTATAAAGCAAAAACTGTTTGGAAGAAAACATCGCTAGTCATCGCTCACTAATACCGCAAAAAATACCTAGGAGAAAGAAGTTTTTGCTGGAATAAAATATACGTTTAAACTAGATTTTGTAACAATTTCAACGATATAATACGTTTTCTACGATATCATATCTTTTCATAGCTGATACATTCAGGAATGTAGAATTTCATACAGGCTATATTTTAAACTTATGAAGTAAATTAATTAATGTTTGTTTAGTAATTTTATTTAAGTTGTCCCACAGAACGTATGTTACTATTCGCTAAAAAACTACACATGTTCCTTATTGTATTCTACGAAAATGTGTTAAATAACGTTATATGCATGCATATTGTCCCGCTGTCGAAGTTGCGCTAGTTATTATATGTATATTATGATGCAATTTCTACAATTTCCATAGAAAACTAGAAAACTCTAGCATAAAATAATCGCAAATATTTCAAAAACTATTGTAGATAGGTATACTACATATATGATACTTTAATAGTGATCGAAGAATTATTTTCTGCATTCAATGTTCACAATGTTTGTTGATATTTGTTAATATTGCTTGCTAAATTAGTATACACCCTAAAATTTTACATCGCTTGCTAGTGTATTTAAAACTTATTCTGCTACTTTGCTTCGTAAACACACAACCTCTTAAACTTGAATGTAGACCTAAATATTTAATTTTTTAATTGTGAATGGTGTTATGATAACAATTGCAAATATATCGTAGGTAACATAAAACAATTGATTTTAAGTATACAGAACTCTAATACAAATAACTTAGAAATGATGGTTTTAACTAATAATATTTTAAATAACCAATAAAAGAATTAATTAAGTAGTGCTTAAAGTTAGTATAAAATTTCAATAATTTATTATTCGCTGCAAACTAAATTGTAATAAAGTCTCATGACGAAATATTTATTTCAGATCGCCCATGATTTAAGTTTTGAGGAAACAAAATGTGAATTATTAAAGAGAAAACACTTATTTATGCAGTGTGGTAACCACATGGAATAAAATTATTTTTGATGTTTTCGTAGAGTGAATGAAGCTTGAAGTATACACGATGATTCATGTAACTACAGCACAAAGTAGATGTCTTTCTTTAATTTTTGAAGTCTCTTTAATGAACTGATTTTAATGATATACAAGGTGTCTGTAAAAGGTCTTTACACACGCCTACCACACATTCCTTGAACCAAAATAAGCCGATTTAAGTAAACTTATCTTAGTTCAAAGTCGCTTAGTTTGGGCGCTATGCGACCTTGAAGTTAAAATTTTGAAATCGTTTTTCTATTATAAAGTCAAAACGGCTTAAGCGATTTTAATAAGATTTGGCATGGTCAGTTAATATTATTGGACGAATGTTTTGAAAAAATTTCAAGAAAACACTAATACCGGAATTGAATGAAACACGCATGACCATAATGAAAATTAACATAATTTTTTTGGTGTCTGTAGTAGAGACACGAAATAATCTTTATTCAATAGAGTATTCAAAAACGATAAAATTATGTCTCTTATAAAATTTTCTTATTTTTTTCGTTTTCGAGAAAAACGAAAGAAAGAGCTTATGGTCGTGCGTTCGAAAAAGTATAAGGTAATCCTATCGCCTGTGATTTCTATCATAAACAAATGACTTTTGCATGGCTAAATCTACTCTTCAAATTAATACTGCAGGCAAAAGAACAGGCTTAGTAAGAGTTCACGTTTTCGGAAATTCTGGGTAACTTATTTACTACAAAAACGACAGTTTTTGTAGGAACTGATTAGTCTAATGGTTTTTGCGTTATTTTACACAAAAATTATTAAAAAAATTATTATTATTATTTAATCATGCAAAATACATTTGTTTATGATAGAAATCACTGACTGGATTACCTTATGGTTGTTTCGAACGCACTACCATAAGCTCTTTTTTTCGTTTTCCTCGACAACGAATAAAAATAGGAAAATTTTACAAGACACATAATTTGATCATTTTTGAATACTCTATCGAATAAAAGTTATTTTGTGTCTCTACTACAGACAGCAAAAAAAATATGTTAATTTTCATAATGGCCATGCGTGTTTCATTCGCTTCCGGTATTACTATTTTCTTGAAATTTTCTCAAAACATTCGTCCAATAATACTACCTCACCATGCCAAATCTTATTAAAATCGCATAAGCCGTTTTGAATTTATAATAAAAATACGATTTCAAAATTTTAACTTCAAAGGCGCATAGCGCCCAAACTAAGCGACTTTGGACTAAGATAAATTTACTTAAATCGGTTTATTTTGGTCTAAGGAATATGTAGTAGGCGTGTGTAAAGATCTTTTACAGACACCTTATATAACACTTATTATATAAGTGGTTGATTACATTAATTACAGGCATTAAGGATAGACTATGCAACATTTTATTGGAATTACTGTTAAGTTTAACGTCCTAAATGTTCGGAATGTTCATCATTTACTTGTTGGCAATACCCTAATCTACAGTAAAAATAATAAAAAATAAATAAATAAAATATTTTATTGGAATTACTGTTACGTATTCAATGTTCAAAATGTTCTCCATTTACTTGTTGGCAATAACCTAATCTACAGAAAAAAGTGTACTTTCTTAAAGCGAAAAATTTGTTCCTACAATGCTCGTCGCCCAGTTGCAGTACATACCAGCAAAGAACGGTACTTAAAAAGTTAAAACTAAAACTTTTTCACCCGGCATTTCTTATAGTAATCTTTATAGGCCGTTTAAAATAAAGTCAATTTGACATTATCGTCTACAGCGAATAGAGATATTTTAGTAAAGTATTTCTTTTTAAAAGACATTCTGTCATGAATAAACAATGCAATATTTAACAGAGATTCATTGTATAGAAACTGTGATGATGATGATAGGTTACGATAAGTGGAGAAGTCAAATGGAAGTTACTAATATCTTTAATCAGAAGTATCCTAAATTGTCCAATATTTTGCAAGGAACCGTTTCCAAACTTCGTTCACAATTTAGAAAACTTGGACATATCCGCCCGTTAAAAGCAAAACTCCATTTTATGAAAGTAGACATTTTGTTGTGTTGCAGAGAATTCAACAACAAGTTTACGCCATATAGCTCAAGAAACTAACGTTAGCTATCCGACAATTTTAAAATGTTTACATTAACAAACGCTTCATCCCTATAAGATGATATTTATACATAAATTAACCAAAGACTAACGAATAAACTGGACAGAAATGAGGTAACCCTTGCTTCTATCCTGTTTTCGGATTAATCAACTTTCATGTTGAATGGAGGAGTAAATCGTCAGAACTATAGGTACTAGGCAGCAGAGAATCATCATCGGGTGCGGAAGTCTCATACGCAATATGCCCAAAATGTGAACGTCTGGGCAACAATATAATTGATCCAATTGTTATTGATAAGAATTTGACAGCGATAAAATATTTGGATCTCATTAGAAGTGCCATTGTCCCCGTACTGGCAATTTTATATACGAATGTAATAGTCCCGACCATACCAAGTGAAATTGTTTGGTTTCAGCAAGATAAGGCAACACCCCATCTTGTTGTATTTTTAAGAAACTATTTAAGTGGGACCTTTCCGAAATGAAGGTGTGCTATTTCTTCACCTCAAGTTTTACAAAAAGTTAGAGAAGAGTTTTACTATAGATTAAGTTATTTCTAACAAGTAAATGGCGAATATTTGAAATATTTAATACGTTAAATTGTAACAGTTATTTTAACGGGTTTTACGGGTCGATGGCCGCAGTGGTTAGGCGGCTGACTATTGTTGTGAGAGAACGATAGGTGCCGGGGTTCAATTCTCTGGAGGGACGGTGACATTTTTTCAGAGAGTTTAATCCCGGATCGACTTGCCATTCGCTGTTGGGAGCAAAGTGATTAACAGCGCGGCATCATAAAAGGCGATATGATGCTGTCACAAAGCCATTTAAACACAACTTACACACACTAAACTACACCGCAAGAGTTGCAGTGATAGCCAGATAAGTAATACAGCTTACGGAGTCACTGCAACTAAGCACCCACCACACATTAAAAAAAAATAAAAAATAAAAAAATAAAAAAAAATAAAAGTTTTTATAGTTTCATAGTATTAATGTCTTTAATTAATGTAATCAACCACTTAGGTCATAAGTGCTATAGGTCGTTAAAACATTTCATTAAGGACACTTCAAAAATTAAAACATGAACGGGATGTTCTATTAAAAATAGTAATCTAATGTGCTGTACCTATATAAATCACCTTGTATACTTAAAATTTCATTCGAAAATCTTTATATCTTTAAAATTGAAAATTGACGTATTCAAGTATTTTTCATAAAACTGTACGATATCATAAATAATTCTATGCCATAAGTGGTATTATTGTAATGTCGTCGCCCTGTGTATACGTTGATGCTCTAGAAGTTAGCGTTAGACACGCAGGTTTGATAGATTTAGTGACATCGATTCTGTTTTGTATTTTTTTGGCCGTGTAGTTTTTTCTAAGTCCAGCTCCTAGCACCCTTTCTCTTCGTCTTTTGTTCATATTTCTTATTTGCTTTTACAGCGAGGTATATGCGGTGTAGCAGTAGGTGTTAAACAGAGTGGATAAAAATAGTCTCGAAATATGTAGCAGATGCGCCACGTGATAAGGTTTAGCGTAACAAGAAGAACATCTAATCACATCAAATACCAGGAGTGATTAAAGAGGAAATACCTTATTGAAAATAGGATTGATGCGAAACATTGAAACCTAGCAATAACAAAAACGTGTTACAAATTGGAAAGAAGTACGTCGTAGTAAGGTATGAAAGAAAATGTTTATATGCAGTAACGTTTTGAAGTAATATCAACAATCCTATTTTCTATCGTTTAGAAAAGTTAAGAAATGTTAATGTATTATATCTTCTTTAGTATAATTATTTTGATGGTCTTCGACAAATGTTTATTTGTTGGTATTAATGGGGTATATAAACTAAGTTCACCAAGTATTATCAGATTCAATAAAAATCGAATGTAAGTAATTTTCAATTGCTGCAAATCGCAGAACAATGTTTGTTTTATGTTTTAGTTCGCTACTTTAGTTTATTAAGTTACTTCATTCATATTAATTTTCGCACAAATCTACTTGTATAGAGAAATTTCAATTTTAAACTTGAGTGTGTACTATTGACATCCAATGATACTAAACTATAAAATTAAATTGTCAGCTGTTATAGGTTCCACGAGTTGCATACTGCCGCGAGCTTGCAATAAAGAATTTTTAATGTGTACACCAACCTTGACTTGAATTCCTTAAATCCTAACAGACAATTTAGAGATACCGTCTTGGAATGTAATTTCATTTTAAACGTGGACACCACATCGTATGAAGCATATTCCAAGTTCTCTGGTACGTGCCTGGAATACTTTACGGTTATTTTCATCGTAACAACACAGCTTTAGTATATGTGATGGTTTTCATAATCCCTGTATTTCCTAAACGCCGGCATTATTTTCTGAAATTAAGGAATTATAAAAGCTAGTGTGCGGATATAGAAACACGAAGGATTTTAGCTATTTCGTACTATATCCGTCCTGTATTTTCATATTGAAGGAATCGGTTAAATGTAAATTAAATGGATGTGTCACAATTCTGACTTCTCCGCGCTATCAAAAAAAAATCTTATATACATGACATGAAAAGAATGTATTTTTTACTTTTGCTGATTTACAATCTTCTGGTTTCGAAACAGAAATAACTTGAACACCGAGGGGTGAACTCTATTAAATATCTTTCGTTTTCGCATGGTAACAATAGTGAGTTTATATGACCTATGAAAATCATTTGTATGTAGGTACAAAAAGATATGAAATTCTATTTTCGGATACGACGGGTTTTAGACATAACTGTAGCAATTGCGTTTCTTAAATTATTTAAAGTATTTGTTAATGGCATATTATTTATATCTAACTTTCAATTTTAGTTTGATAAATCCTTTTTCCGTGACCAAATTAAATGTATTGACTAAGAATGTTCGATAAATCTGGTGTTATTGCACGAAATTCATCGGTGCTTTAGCAAGTATATCCAATGTTTACCGAAACTGGTGACTTTACGGAATGGAGTAAATGCCCAATTTCATTTAAGTAAATTTAAAACTAATGAATACAAGCATTATCCAATAATGCTAGTAAACAGAAGTTTGGTTTCAGATTCAAGCGATAATTGCTAAAAATGTTGTCCAAATGTCTATAATGTTTAATGCAAATCCAGAAGGGCGAGAAAATTATCATTTGTGAAAGCAAAATTTGCCATTTCTTGCTATAAAACATGAATTTTTAAAGAAAACAGTCATCAACATAGATACCTAATACATACATATGTACATAAACAATTTATTGTTAAGTTGTCACATCTTTGATAGTTACGGCCTGCTCTTTATCCATGTTGAAATATTAAGTTTCCCTATTTTTAAGTAAAATAATGAAATATCTCAAAACCGGTTAGATTTAGGTATAAGGAATGCTAGTATCAATTAAATGAGAAGGAATGAAATAAGCGAGTTATAATTGTTTGACATTGTTGGAATTGAGTGGTATGTGGAAAACGCCCTGTATAAAAAAATTTATATTTTAATGGACGAGCCACTTTAGTGATGTCTTGCAATTCCCCATGTCAAATTTTAAGTCAATAGCGTGTTTGTTTGCAGCAATAACGTAATTTATTTGGGACTGTGTTTTTCTAGAAAAATTGAAAAAAATTGAAATATCTCACTAGTAGCTTTTGGCATAGGGCATGCTGCATGAAATTTACCCAGAATTTGATAGAGAATTGAAAAATAAAATAAAAAATACCATGTTCTATTTAAAATAAGCGAGTTGATATGTACTTCCTGTATACCGCAAGTAGACCATTCGTGAAAATATTATATTTAAAATTAGCACTGTTGATAGTGTAATTTGGTAAAAGTTTACATTTCGCCTATTACTGCATCCCTAAAATCTTCTAATCAACATTTTTCGTGCCATACTCTGTATTGTATCTTCACGAAGATATTCTATGATGACCGACTTTAGGTAGGGCAATACTTATGGTCCGCGTTCGAAACTTCAGCTACCATTCGCTGTTGGAATATAATTATAATACAATACCTTTTATTATACATATATAATAATAATAATATATTAGACACACAATTTTTACAGCAAGAGCTGCAGTGAGGAGTCTCAATTATCAATACAATACAACTTGAGAAGTCGCAATATCTGCGTTACAGGAGTTTGAATACTTTGTGGTCTGCATTTCATGCTATAATAAACAAAAGAGTGTCCTGTTATTAAGAGGGTCGTCTACCAGCTGATTATTTTACAGCGGTGCCATATCTAAATAATTCTATAAATCGTTTGGTCGATTTTATTTTAATATAATTTGAAAATTGGGCTTCATACACATATTTCTACAAATGTTTTAGATCTACATACACAATTTTGTCTATTAATATTCGGTATTAACTTCACAATCTCTTTTCCCGTTACAGGCCGTTACCTTGATCGAGATTACTCTATTCATTTTTAGATTTAATTACTGAAATTCGCTATGAGCGTTCAAAATACGTCTACACATGTGTGTATCAAGCCCGATTTTAAAATACGTTTTAAATAAATTATAAAAACATTATATTATGAAAAAATTTAACTGTGGCAACATCGCCAACTGTCAAACGGTAGTCGGGCCTCTTAAGATGTCATACACTCAAAGTAGGTCAAATATACAAAAATCTATAGTATGTTCCATTTAAAAATACACATTAGAGTCGTACCTTAATAAGGACATTCTTTTGTTTATTATTTCATAGCATGAAATGCAGTCCGCAAAAATACACAATATTCGTCCACTGTGTAGCTTAACAAAAAGAAATTGGCTATTGTAGAATGTTTGCGTGAACACACTCTATATATTTTAGTAACATTTTAATTTTATTAGAATTTTATCATTGAATAAAGTACCATGTAAAACTGACCCATTTGTAGGAAAACGTGGTATAGAATGGCAACCGCATTTATATTACTAATACTCTCTTTTACATTAAATGTATTTAACATTAGTCATAAAACTGATGGTAAAGCAGGAATACAGATTGTTCTTTATCTCATTCGTTGTACATACATAAATGGTACATATATCCTCTTATCTACAAACTTTAGAAGCGGAATATGAATGAACTAACGTAACAGTAGAACTCTGTGTATACAGAAATGTAACTACACAAATGCATTAACCATTATGCAAATATGATGCTTCTGTACATTTTTTTTTGTAAAACTAGTAATATATGCTGAGTTGTTTATGGAAATAATACAAGCAGCCAGAATGTTATGCATATTAGCATTTGTACACAGTTTTGGAAGTCTTCTGATTTTATTTGTTTTTTTACAACCACTGTAGAAACTTATTTCGTAAAGTATGCTTTGCACATAGGCGCGACTACGAAAGGTAATAACTATCCAGTTTGTATAAATGTGCGAACAGATCTATACATGCCAAGGTGAGATACATAATGACATGTGAGATGAATGTTCCGAAACTCGAGCTGCATGTTTTAATTTAATAATCAATGACATCAGACGGGTTAAGGCGCTATGGAAAAGAAACTCGCACTAGTTTAAAGTTGACGATTGACACTAAGCTACCTTCTAAAGCTATATTTAAATTAGAGAGAACATAAGCGAGGGAACGAATTCGATTGTAAAAGCTCGCACAATTTCAATGAGGCACAACAATGTTTGTTTGATTAAAATGTATATAGATCAAAGAAACGAGCGAATTTCTAGGAATTCGTTCGTTCATCGGCTTGCTTATGTTCGCTCTAATTTAAATGCAGCTTAAGGCGGTTAGTGTAGTAGAGAACTATTTTATCATCAGCATATCACATGACGTTATACCTGGCTCCCAAAATTTCGAGTGCTGGTTAACCCGGTTTTTTATTCGTATGCGGTTTTCGATTCTTCCCCTAATTCTTGTGCAATTTAAATTTTGTGCATAATAAAATCTGTAAAAAGACGAACCTATGCCGATTTTCAAATACACTTATAGAGATTTACTTCCATTCTGCTTTTCTAGTAACAAATGCGCGTAGAAATTTGTACATACAAAGTATCAATTATTCTCTCTTTTTCAATTTCATGATTCTATTGTCCCAGCTTGTAAATGTTTCTATCGTTGTTTTCAGATAACGCGTGTTTGTTGCAAGCTAATTACAAAACCCCATAAAATTAATAGCAGCTAATATTAAAACATTAAAAGATTCATAAACACAACAGTCTACGCGTAATTGCGAGGAACTCCGTAATTTATTCCAATTAAAACTTCGTGTCGTCTAGCTGATGGTATGGTTTTAATAAGGAACTAGCATAAATTTAGTAATTATCTAACTACCAATGTGTTGACAGATACGTACATATATATGTACAGTATTTGATTTAATGTCCGTCTGTACATATTATTCTATCTACTTAGTAATTCACATAGCGTAAAACGTTCAATGTTATTTGCCCATTTCTTCGACATTCTGGATTGTGCAGATATGATAAATATGCTATTGTGGAAATGTTTTGCAATTTGCACTCGTGCCTGAAATAAAATTCTATTTGTTCATGTTAACTGAATAATGTGGTATGCATTACAATTTAAAATAATACTTTGTTAAAATATTTTATTATTTGTAACTGTTATTTTGAATAACATAATCAATGCAATTTAGGTGTTCATAAAGTTTTACGTTGTTCAAACTAAATGCTTATTCGCCTATATTTTCCGTATTAACATTTTTTTGCTACTATTTAATTTAAATCTCTTTATCGATAACTGCATTGATACATAGAACATAATAGTTAATCCCAAAATACAGAAGGGTTGATTACGTACAATGATACTGTTAAAGTGATTGACCATTTCGTTGCTCCTCAAAATACATCGCACCAATCAGTTATAGCAGAACCTTTCACACAGTTCCTGATTTCAGCCAGAAATATTTTATTCTGATTCAGTTTATGCCGTACAATTAAGTAATCCAACACAATCATAACAGGTCTGTTTCTTGAGTCAATTTGACTGTTAGAAACTATTAAAAGCACAGATGCATATATGAAAGGTATATAACATACTTCTGCAAACTTTATTCATCTATCAACAGCTGCTTTTACAAGTTGACTTAATATTTATAAATTTAATAGAAAATTCAACTAAATTTAAGAGTATTTATGCTGAAGAGAAGAGCATCCTTCAATTATCGCTTAAAACAGAACAATATTATAACAGAATTTAATTCGCAAAATATAAAACAAATTATGCGACATTCAAGTAAAGTAACTCGAACATATAAATGCGCAGGAATATGAAAATGATACAATTTACTCGAACAAATAATCCGTAGGAAATTGGTCATAAGCCATAAAAATAAAAATGTTAATTATTAACAATTTGAACTGGAATCTGAAAGTAATATAATGTTATGTAAATCTGGATTAGGCGTTGTTTATCTGGAATATTTTTCCATATAAATTAACACGCTTTTGAATCCTTCCAGCAAATTTTAGATTTACTTCTTTACCAAGTGCACCTGCTACTAGCTGTCTTTGTTTAGGAGTGTTTAGCTTCTCTCATCGGAATTGTTTCATGATTATATCGGCAGAGTGTATTAATAATTTGGTGTATATTTTATTGATATTTCTAGCAATAAATAATGTGCATGTATTCTTTTAGTATGGAGTACATCGATCTCAAAAAGCATTTTTTAAAAAAGTTTATATTAGCACAATTTAATGTATAATAATTCAAGTGATTTGTTTCCGCTTATTGTTGTTTATTTACATGCTAAAACAAAATATTGGTTAATTTGTATTGGTAAACATGGCAATACTATACCAGAATAGTGAGATGTTTAAGTTTTTGTTATGTAAGGGAGAAAACCCGCACTATAGTTAACTATATTTAATAAATTAAACGTCATATAGTGCGGGTTTGCTCTATTTCGCAATAAAAAGTTATTAGCATTGATCTGAATAAAAGAGCGATAGCAGGGTAGGACATTGAGTTTAAATTGCAACATGATAACATGATAGTTTTTTGCCAATACATAAACAAAGGTCACATGCAAACAAGAAATTATGTAATAGAAACATGTAAAAAATGTGGTAAACCTAACGTCTTAACTTAAGTATAATCGTGGCCTGAAAAAATATTCAACTGCGCTTGACTTAATCGCTGCTTCATTCCTATGTATCGTTCGTTAGTAATCTTCAGCAAACTGATCACATTTTCTTGTCATACATATGGCTACATTTCTCTCCCAATTAATCTTTTATAGAATATATTTAGTTTCGTAAATATAGAAGATGATTTTTTTAACCTGAAACCTTCAAATATCTAGAAAAATAGACACTGCGCGAAAAAAATGTGCATAGCTAAAACTATGTAGTAAAAACCAAGTACTAAAATTACCTACCTTCCTAAGACTTGTCAGAAGCATTTTTTCAATTTGTTTCAAAAGAAACCTATGCGATTCTGCAACACGTTCGCGATTCAAGAACAAACGTTTTCATTGTAAATAATCAAACTTATAGTCTTTAAGAAGGTTTTATTTCACATATTTTGAATAACTGGAAAATTGCCACCTGTAGAAATGTAAGTGGCTGGCGAATAAGCTACTGTTAGCGTAACTCAAGAACAACGAAGTCGACGTACCTGTTTCCCCTCGATGTACTTGGTTAGCATGAATTTCCTTCGTCTCTCACGTCTTGCAACTACAATGTACGTACTAATTTGCATTTTAAGCCTGTGTACACAACTTAAAAGTATGTCTTCTTCAATTCTGGCAAAAGTATTTCTGATTCGCTGAATCATATCCTTACGCGTTGTTGCTTCTTGTTCATAAACTTTGTGTTTAAGATATCCCCACAAATTGAAATCTGGCGAAGCAATATCTGTTGATCTAGCACGCCAATTTACTGAACCAGTTCGCGCAATCCAGCAGTCATTGAAATCACGAACTAGTACTTCACGTGCTTCCACTGAATAATTTATTGACCAAGTATTATGTTGAATCCACCTATTCTATCACATTTCTACGGTAAAGTCTTCAAACAGTGTTGCCAATTCATTGTGCAACATGTCTCAGTACATTTGACCATTAAAGTTGCCTCCAATAATGTAGGAACCAATGAGTTTGTTATCAATTATTTGTAAAAGACGTCTCGGTAAAGAGTAATATCTAGCAAAAGAAATTCGAGTTCTGTTGTTCGGTTTCTTCAAGTGCTCACTGACAAAAGTTTAAAGTTGATGTGAAGACGCATAATACAGATGACAGTTATGACGTAAAATTTTTCAAACACTGCTCTGGAACTACGAGCTGTTTCAAGTGTAGGTATTAACATGGGGATTATCAATCACTGCAACTAATACAAAAATTTCATTATTTTTGCAATGACTGATACTCGATAAGTTCTATTTTCAGATAAACACTTTGTGTAGTAGTAAATTGTTCGACAGTAAGTTAAATGAAACACGTAACCGAATCCTATCCGGCAATTACTGAGCGTAGAGCTTAAACGTATCAACAAGACTCCTGCTAGCTTTTGCATTAATCAACAATTTTAATTTTCTCTTGTATAGTTAAATACTGTATTCTGAAGTAGTATTCACAGCCTAACGAAAACAAGATTTTTAGTTTTCAAAACAGCTTTCGAAATAAGTAAAATAAGTTGTTTATTAAAGTTGTTTCGTTCTTTTGAGCGTTTATTTCGTGTTTTTGTAATTACAATAAAACACTAGCAGAGGAAATGAACAAAACTTTAAACGTAAGCATAATAAAACATGTTTGTAAATATTACCTTCAACATGAGAAATGTTATTTAAAATAAAATATCAAATAATACTTTTATTTGAAAATAGATTCAGATAAGAAAGTACTCTGTAATTTCGATTATTTACAATAAAGATGCGGTACTGTTCTTGCAAACTTATTCCAGAATCGTATGCATAGGTTCCAATGCGACAATTGAATTAAAAATAGTGTTTGAGACAAATCCTACGTATTGCTAGTCGTAGAATCCGTATCTATAATAACCAGAGAGCGGACTTACGCCGGCCGTTTTCGATATAGTCAGACGCTTATACAGTGCCGCTCGCTAGCGATAGTAGGCGGAAACAAATACGCATCACGTGTATGTATCTATTACGCTCATCAATCGCACTGAGTCAGTTCTCTACGCTACTGGAATATTGAGTTTTATATACGCTCCAGTAGAACAAGTTGGTATTGATAGCGATGCCGCGTGTACGCTATGAATGTGTTACTGTATCGACGCATCTCCCACTACTGCGAGAACGAAAACGGCCGGCGTAAGTCCGCTCTCTGATAATAACATATAAGGATTTACATTTAAAATTTTAACATTACTCCTACCGCATTTACAAGGGAGGACAATCTGGGACTAATTCTAGTACTATTGTATTTATTCGTACTCCGCGGAATGATTAAATTTTAATAATGAGCATTCTGTTCGTAGAGTGCTTATTTTTTGACGCATATGCAAGTTTCAAGTTCAAAAAAGTAGTAGTACTAACAGTTATTGAAAAACTTGTAGTCTTCTATTTAATTTATAAATTAGTTCAACCAATTAATGTTTAAGCAAAATAAATACTCGTCAGTTCGGAGACAGAAAGGAAAATGATTAGTTTCAACAAGGGTCCGTAATAATATTTGAATGAGGCGTTATTATTTAAATAGAAATTGAGTCGAACTTTTCCAACAATGACTATCCGCATTCAGTTTATCGAAAACGCAATTGAAACAACGGTAAATTCATTTGAATCTACTGAATGAGCGTACTCTTAGCCGAAACCAGGTCAAAGAAGAAAAGGAATAAAACAATGCCTTTATACACTACAATTATTAAATCCCGCCCAACGAATGAGAGCTTCTCAATTGGAACATATTCACGTTTATTTGGCGAAAGCTCGCATCTCGATGATAGTTTGTTATACCATCGGAGGCTCGACCGATTTGGCACCTTGCCAATCTCGTATTCGGTCACGTGTATACAGGCGTCTGCTGACGTCATATACCGTCGCTCTTTAATGACGCACTCTTTCTATAATTACTGTAACGCTAGTGTGAGTTGAAATACGTACATATTATGCAGACACTATAGTCTTTTATAGTTCTCTCGTCTGAAATGACACGTTTGCAAGTACTTCTCAACGACATAATAAATTCTGTATACAATAATTCCTTAATTACGGTCCATTTACTTACATATCGTACGGCAATCGTTAGTGATGCTCTTACCAACGGCATTCAATACATTATATCATAAACTTACTCGAACAGACAATATATTTTCAAACTGGTTAGCAGACAATATATATTGCTAGAGGTTGAAGAAATATGAATAGGTACATATTTTGATCGCCTTATTCACCATTTTAATGGGTGTCGATTTTAAAATTCCTGTAGCAAGTTTTATCGTTATCGATGCACTTTACTGCTTTATACATTTTTTTAATGCGAGACAATATACATATAATACTAACAATCAATAGATTCAGCTAAATCGATTCTTATCGTTAACGGTTATGGCTTCGAATGCTCTTTTGTCCGCCTTTTAGCCCAGAAAACACAAGGTGCTGCCCAGCGTCTCTTTTGGGATGATTGGAATTTGGTTAAGTATTATGCAGAAAATAAAACGTCAATCAAATTACTGTATATATACTGTTTAGAGTAAGAGCGACAGAATAAGATAACGTTCGATGTGACCTCTAATTTTTAGGATAATTTGCATAGATTCGGCTTAGGCCACAAAGGTTAAAACTCAGACAGAATGACAACTTCTAATATTGATCAGTTTTAGGTTTTTAAACGACAAGATTGTACATATATACATATAACTTTGCTTACAGTGACTTTGTGTACAGTATAAACTCATGCAAAAAATTTAAAATTAGGACCATCTTAATTTTACGTTTGGTTAACGTTGTGACAGCCGTTACTTCCCCTCTAACTATTCATGCAAAAAATGCTAATACATACACCATAATATTGAAAGGTTATATGAAATTAATTTAACATCAACGTTATTAGTAGCATAAGGAACTACACATTTTTATTCTTCGTTTTTTGTTTGAGGTTATTATTGGTTTTATATATTGTAATTTTCATTGAATATTTCGAGAAAACAAATTTTTTTCTTAGAAATGAACAAAATTTATATATCAGATACAACTAAGCATAGTTTAAGCAAAACAGTAACAACAGTCAAACTAATCACGATTATGAATATCTTTGACAATACTAACAATGCACATGAAGAAAATAGGAAATTATATAATGCGGTAGGGTTTAGTACTGAAATTAAATTTTGAACATGACAAATATGGGAGTTACTGGCATGAGAGTTCTGGAACACATTGGTTTTGTACCTGATTCAGTGACAATATGGTTTACAATTTTTTCATTAAACTCAACCATTGCAAAAACATGAGAACGCTGATAAGAAATGATTTCATAGATATTTTCAAAGAAATTAAGACCTGATAATGCGTAAATCGAGACGTTTTTTGATACCCAAGAGGAAAGAGATACAGGTCGACCAGAATGCCGTGGTTCTGATCTATTATTAATGTAGCAATATAACAAACGCGAATGAGCGTTGTCGGCTTATATACTCCCAACGCATGAGCCATTAGATCCGCCTCTTACATCAGCGCGCCAATTACAGTTTGACGGCTATGCTTTGTTTATATTAGGCCTGAATTTCCACTCATTTTTATAGCAAAAAAGCAAGCACATGCGAAGCAAGATTATGAATTAGGATCTTACCTTATTCCGACTTTGTATGGTAGTTTGAGGGCAATTTAATGCAAAAGATTGCACACTTATTACTACGATGTTCAAGTATTTATTATCCGTATTTCATACAAAATTTTACACGTTAATGAATCACATCCGGTCACTTTGATAGTTGAGTCTGGAATACAATATGCACCTTCCAATAACTGTTAAAATTACCAACTGCTTCAATATATGTATATTTGTTAAATTTATTGGTTACTTTACTTACTAATTTAATTGGCTTTGCAAACATTTCTAACATTTTTTTTTTTTTTTCAGAAAACCGAAAGCGTTAGGATCGATACAACCGATCAGAATGCTATGTACATTAGGATGGTTGGTAAGTGATTTTCTCTAAAAACCTTTTATAAATTACCTTTATAGCAAATAGAACGATGTAGGGTAACAGTTTTACCGTCTGCACAGGTTTTGAACAGTATGATATGTTTTATATTTTGTTGTACACAAATGTCGGTTTTACTCCAACTAAGTTTAATTGGTGATAATAATTTAATATTGTTACCATCAAAGTCACTTTAATAAGAAATTGTACACAACTTCATTATCACTAAATGTGTTGTATTTTACTTATAACAAATCATTCCCTTAGCCTTACTAATTTATAACACGACACATATAAGAACAATCATTTCTTAACAAACACCAACATGAAAATTCGTAATCTTTCAGAGCTGATGTCATTAAATTTTGAAGCTTTTTCCGGATTTTGTGTCCATGCCAAAGCTCAGGCACCATTTCAAATTCCAACCGATACTGGTTAAAGTAACATATCTAACTTAATATTAATCCAATAAATACTTATTAATTAATAAAAGGACAATAGCCGGCACTAATTCAAAAATACATACAAAAGTTCTTAATTCGCAAAACGGTTTTGCAAATCATTATCATGCTTTTTCCCAATAATACAAGAGCAATATGGTGAACCGCAGCAGGTTCTTTGCGGTAGATCATGTGGTTATAGATCACGTCATTCATAGTATCTAATCCGCTTCTATTATGAAAAGTTGTCTCCTAGTGAACTGATGTTACTAGAAATTTTTAATTTACCGCAATTTTTGCAAATGACAAACTTGTTCCTGTGTGGTATGTGTTGTGGAGTCATCCATTTTGCTCCATTCTTATTTAGAATGGACCACAGTCTAACTAATTTTAGTAAATTGTCACCTCAACTACCATACTCAAACTTATATAAACAAAAAGGCCGAATCACTACTTAGCAAAACCAAGAAAATTGCTAATAACTTCTCTGTATCCTGGGTGAATTACTGCCTAACATCTCAAAATCATCAAAGAAGAGTAAAGTGGAGCAGGAAGAGAAAATATCAAGATGCAAAGGATACTTCTCAAAATCTATAAGAAGAAAAAACCAAGGAGTCGTTGCATATACTTATCAAACAAGTAGTACTAGCAAATGTCTATAGTAGTTATTGTGTTCTTTAAAGCAGTGATAACTTATTGTAGAAAAAAGTAGAAGTATGATGTGATAAAACAATTGCATTGATGTATTTAGATGAAATTATTTATTACTACTATTTGCAAAGGTTGGGTAGACAATTCAGCCACATGTCAGTTGGATTTCGAGAGGGAAGAGAATAATTATTCTCCACGCTCAGAGAAAGGGTGGATCGCGCATAAAACAATTGCATTGAAGTATTTTGGTGAAATTATTTATTACTCCTATGTAATATTAATATTTATAAAATCATGCATGCCTTCCGGAAAACGGGTCGATGGCCGCAGTGGTTAGGCGGCTGACTATTGTCGTGAGAGGACGATAGGTTTTATTGTCGGAGAGGACCATATAGGTGAACAAATGTTCAATTCTCTGGAGGGACCTGATTAAAAGTATTTTTTCAGAGAGTTTAATCCCAATTCAGAGATCGATTGCCATTCGCTGTTGGGAGCAAAGTTATTAACAGCGCGGCAAATAAACCTAATGTATATTATTTATTATATATATTTACAATTAAACCTTATAGTGTCGTAAACTCAATTGCACATAAAGCCATTTAAACACAACTTACTTGCAAACACCATACTCAAACTTATATAAACAAAAAGGCCGCAAGAGTTGCAGTGATTAGCCAGACAAGTAATACAGCTTATCAAACAAGAGTCACTGCAAATGTCTAAGCACCCACCAATTGCATTGAAAAAATTAATTAATGTAATATTAAAATAAAATCAAGTCAGCGTCTTAAGTCAGCGTCTTGCACATATGTACAGCGAGCCCATCTAATTTTTTCGAAACAAGAGCGGCAAAGTACAGCAAAAGAACTACTGCAAAATAGGTACATATTGCAGTACACTCTCACCCATAGTCGCTGATATCATCGTGAATTCCTTGTTCAAAAAACTGAGTAGAGTTGTTGACTACTACATTTCTGACAATTTACTTCTTTATTCAACATGATAGCTGATTCATCCGAAAACAGGATAGAAGCACGGGTTACCTCATTTCTGTACAGTTTATTCGTTAGTTTTCGGGTAATTTTTGTATAAATATCATCTTATAGTAATAAAGCTTTTGTTAATGTAAACATTTTGATACAGTTGTATGGCTGACGTTAGTTTCTCGAGCTATTTGGCGTAAATTTGTTGAATTCTCTGCAGCACTTAATAAAATGTCTAGTTTCATAAAATGGAGATTTCCTTTTAACGGGCGGTTATGTTCAAGTTTTCTAAACTGTGAACGAAGTTTGGAAACTGTTCCTTGCAAAATATTGGACAATTTAGGATACTTCTGATTAAAGATATTAGTAAATTCCATTTGACTTCTCCACTTATCGTAACCGATCATCATCAAAGTTTCTATACAATGACTTTCTGTTAAATATTGCATTGTTTATTGAGGACAGTCTTTTAAAAAGAGATAATTTTCTAAAATGTCTCTGTCACTGTAGACGATAATGACATATTGACTTTATTTTAAACGGCCTATGAAGATTCCTAAAAAAAATGCTAGGTGAAAACGTTTAGCCGTGCATGTTAAACTTGTTGAGTACCGTTCTTCGCTGGTATGTACTGCAATTGGGCGCCAAGCATTGTAAGAACAAAATTTTTGCTTTAGGAAAGTTGGCTTTTTTACTGTAGATTAGGGTATTGCCAACAAGGAAATGATGAACATTTCGAACATTTAATACGTTAAACTGTAACAGTAATTCCGATAAAATGTTTCATAGTCTGAATAGCCTTAATGCCTGTAATTAATGTAATCAACCACTTAGATAATACCTGTTATATATCGTTAAAATCAGTCCATTAAGGAGACTTCAGAAATTAAAAAATTTATAGGGTGTTCAATTTAAAAGGCATCTACTTCGTACTGCACTTACATGAATCATCCTGTATACCTTCATTCAGAAGCCGTATCTGTAAAATTAAAAATTGAAGTGTTCGAGCATTTTTCATGAAATTCTGCGATATAAAATAATCAAAAATAATTTTGTAGTAAACGTGGTTACCACACTGTATATTAATAACAATATATATAAAATATATACAATACTACAACAATAAACAGCTTTCTTAATACATTTATTATTGTATTATACTAACTAACTATTGCTCCTAATAATAGAACGTAATTTTTAGGTAAAATTAGGCAATCTATGTATGATATAATTTACATAGATATTTGTTGTAAACTATTAAATCTGGTCACGCTTACATAGTACTATACCACAAGCCCATGATATACAATTTTCATTTACATGTGCGGCCTCGGATTAACAATAATGCACGTGTAGTAAAATATTAACAATAAAAATAAAAATATAGAAGCTAACAAACTAAATTTTTTGTCATATCAACATAATATATTTATTTATTATGAAAATATTTGCTGGTAAAATAAGTCATCTGTAAAATGTTTGCTTGGCGTAGGTACATGCACAATAAATAATTTTTATCAAGCAAGTAAATACATGCGTGTACCATAAAATGCATTTTGTATGTATAGAAATGTGAATGTATATCGAAGTAACTATAAGAGTAGATACATATATTAAATCAGTCAAAATTTGTTATTGACGATTCTTTTGTAATCTGGTAGTGTATGTATACATAGTTATAATTAGGTTATAGTTAGAAGATACGTAGATATAGCTTACAATAGTCCTTATAACCGATAATATTGGTAACCATTGTTGCAGTCGTCATTAACATATTGCTTTGTTATTACGTTCCTGAAGTAACTAATAATGTGTCCACAATTCGGAACGTATTCTATTCGGGGATAATTTTTAACGTCCCACGTGAGTAATTAATGAAGATTAGGCCAGGATGAATATGATTTCATCTAACCTCAAAATGAGTGAATTAAATTTAGTAAAATTAACATATTTGACTTTAATAATTTATGTAAGTTTAGTGCTGTCTTATCATATGTATGTCTGCTAATTACACGATTAGAGATAGCTTATTTTGAATCAAATATATTCTAGGATTTACTTAGTTACTTTGCCTCGAAATAGCCCAGTACTCGCTTGAAGGTTATTTGGCGAAAGTTGTTTTAATTATACCTATATAGTACGTGCAATTCAGTGGTTTATGTTGGCATCTGTGCTTGCTTTAGTATTGAAACTAGCAAGTTAGTTATCAAAACGGCTTTCTAATTCAGTACAGAATGCCACATAATGCGTTTTATGTAAGTACTCATACGATTTGTACTTCCGAAAGTGCCTTCGGAAAGTAGCTGTCAAAATGTTTTTATAACCATGTACATATATACTTTCAATATACCTAACTCGAAAATACATTGTCGGCATGCAACGTAATCCCTCTCATCAATTGTGCGCGTGGTCTAGTAGCCAGTAAAAATCGCTTACTATTATCGATTAAGCGGCGGCATGCAATTAATCAGCGTCTCGTTGGACTATATCCAACTACTCACCACATAATGCGCGAAATAAGAAAATTCCACTTCTGGTCATAGCTTTTAATTATTTTGTAACTAATGGCACTGATTGCAAGTGATTGAACTCCGTTTTCTGAAATATCCGCCGCTGTATTATACTGGCTTTTGCATGTAATACTAATCTGTGTATATCTGAGTATGCATTATAGTAAATAAGATTCACTCTAATCTCATCTTTCATTGCATGCATGTTCTCAACAATATTAATTTAAATTTCCTTCTTACTTTTGGACTACCCGCCGCATAATAACCATGCGGAGGCCTCAAATTATAATGAAATCTTGAATTAAATTAAAAGAAACTACACAACCAGTTTAAATTGTATTTATTTATTTGCTTTTAATATGTTTTAGCGGTGTAAGCATTTTATAATGTTTAATTGTTATTGAGCAAACCTTAATTCTCATTCTACATGTTTTACAAAATCTCAGTCTCAAGAGCCCAACATAGAAAAGCTACAGTCTCACTTTCTTGTTGTTTCTTTTTGTTCTTACTACTTTAGTCTCGACTGTAGTTTACTTGTAACAGTAATACGGTTTTAAATATGACTCCTATTTTGTTATTATATATTACATATATTTATATTTATGTATTACAAAGCATAGATTTTATATTAAGCATTATTATCTACAATTTTAGTCTCAAGTAGTTGTGGTAGCATAGTTTTGTTATTAGCAGTGGACTTTCTAATAACAAAACTAAAATGTTAACTTATAACAATCTCATGTAGTATATTTATAAACTACATTTTTTATTTGTTTGAACATTCATATAGATATAAGAAAATAGCATTGCATTTAAGTGATTCTCAGAAAAGTTAAAATAAGAGTTTGTAAATTGTAGAAAGCATATATTTTTCGAGATTAGTACAGAGATAAGGTAAAGTTCAATGCATTTTTTTAGGAAATAAATTTAGTTAGTCAACACAAAATTATTTCATTTTGACAAAATTTAAATAAACATGCCTAAAGACACGTCCTCTATGCAAATTAAACATTGCATTTTGTGATGAGGAGATAACAAACAAAACAAATAGATATAGTTATATACCTATATCAAAAGTTCTACCCTGCAGTATATTAAGCTTAAATCCGATAGTAATATAATTGTTAAAAAAAAGGCACATTTTGGGTTATTTCCGAATAACACTAATAATTTAGGTGTAGAATGATACTTGTTACGGCAATCGTCTATAATGATCTGCGTAGTATTTTTACTGGTAATCCATTTGCAGATTTTAATACAAATTCACAAGTTAACTCCGGAGTATGTGTAGTGTTTGCCGGTAACAATTCAAAATTACGAAGTATTTTTGTTATAATAGACTTCATCACCAACATGGCAATAGTTTTACCTATTAAAAGAATGTAATTGTTAACATGCTTTTCAGGTTTCTATTAACGTACCAATACAATCCCTAGGACCTTTCGAAAATGGAATGTAAGAATATGGTTGTATTTTATCAGAATTTTCAAGTAAAAATCGATCTGGATCATATACATCGGGTTTTGGAAAATAATCCTCATCATGGTGAATAGCGTATGCTGATATAGCAACTTCTGTTCCTCTAGGAATTGTAATACCATCTGAAACATGAAGAAGACTCACTTAAACACATATTGTCCAAATTTTAATGAGATGAGGTAAAACATGTATACAAATATATACACATGAAACATTACAAGCTCAGCAACATACTGACAATGAATGAATAACCTTGCGTAGTAAGCAAAAAACTTATTCAGCTCCTGTTTCACGGTAGGTACTAGTCTGATTCTCTTTGCCAGTTTCTAGTCTTCTGAATTCGATTGGTCTACTACAGTTAAAAAGTAGAACCCACCAGAAAATAGATTTCTTGTGTAGAACTATGTCACTTGCGGTAAAGTTTCACCTAAACCAGTAATATTTTTTTGTTCGTGTGTGAGTAAGTATGTTTGATAACCTTGTTATAGCACTATCTTGCCATTTGTAATACTACAATGTTAAACACATTGTCCTCAACCGAGAATTGTAGATTAATCGGCATTCGGTATAATTCTCAAAGAAAATTATTACCGTCCCCTCGAAAGTATTCAACCCCGGATCTCAGCGATTCAAAATGTTACGTCAATCAATCAATTTACAGATTCTCCGATATTGCTGATTTTTACAAGTTAAAAATTTAAATAGAACATGCTCTTCGATTTAAAAGAACAAATTGTTTCTGTATTGCATGTTGTACTAACAACATGCAATAATATGCGAGCAATTTCATATGCGAAACCATATTGCTTCATACTATTTATTTATACTTTCAAGCTCAATTATGAATGCAGTAGATTTGATCACCACGATTATACCATACGATCATTTAAATTTACCCTCTAGCAAGCCATGGAATTATTTCTTCAAAATATTATGTTGGTATGTTCTGACAAATAAAACTCATCTGTTATTAATGTATTTGTTAATTAACACTTAAAAATGTTTACAATAAATCATCAGTTTTTCTGATCGAATCATACTTGTAAAAAAAAATGGTGTAAAATTAGAAAATGGAGAATGGTAATTCAAGAGTCAGCGATTAAATTCCGTGAAACAGGGTCTGTGTCCCGAAAACCAGGTGCTGGTACACCACTAAAGCGGACAGTTGAAAATATAGCAGATGTTGAAGAACGAATAAATCAATCACCTAAGAAATCGATTCGTAAACTTTCACAACAGATACAACTGTCATATGGGACCTGCCAGAGAATTTTTAAAAAAGACCTACAAAAATGTCCATATAAGTTTCATTGCGTGCAAGAGCTTTTATCAATCGATCACGTAACCAGACTTAATTACAGTCAGTGGTTCTTAGGTACAATTAATAACGATGCCGTTCTTGACAAGTCCTTCTTGTCCGATGAAGCATGGTTTCATTCATGGTTTCACATCTGGTCTAGTGAAAATCCACATGAAATTCTTAAAACACCTTTGCATTCACAAACAATAGGTGTTTGGCTTGCTGTTTCTCGTAGACGGATTATTGGTCCAATATTCTTTAACAATACGATAAATGCAGAACGATATCGTAATAATTTATTGCTACCATTTGTAACTCAATTACATGATGAAGAACTCCGCGCGGGATATTTCCAGGAAGATAATGCAACAGCCCATAAGACAAGAGAAACGATGAATTTTTGCAGGAATTCTTTGATAATCAAATAGTAGACTTCCCACCACGATCCCCGGATTTAGCAATGATGGACTATTTCATTTATCTACACATCTAAAAAATAGAGTATTTACGAATCGTCCACATCTAATTGAAGAACTTACTGATGCTATCCGAAATGTCTGTGAGGAAATTACACCACATAATTTAACGAATGCCTTCAATAATATGAGACGAAGAGTGGAGCTATGTATGGAAAATGAAGGAGCTCACTTTGAACATTTATTGTAGCTGTTTTCATTATTAAACTTTTTATTTTTTCAACTGAAACGTTTGTATGTAATTATTTGTTAAAACGACAACACCTAATCTGTCATCAGTATAATATAACCTATATTACACACACGCTGCAAAATAAGTTAACTTACCTTATAGTACCAACTTAAGTTTAAAAAAGAAAAATGTCATTGTCTTCTAGAGGCTAGAAATATATGATCATATGGTAGAACATCTTAAAATGTTAGTGTTGGTACTTTTGGTGAAACCAAAAATAAAGAATTTCAAATTAGTTAAGTACGATCATGCATGTATGACAAGACATACATATGTATGCAATAAAATGAAATAAACGAAAACGAAATTGTGAACACACTAATGCTGGTGATAATGAGCAAATATTATCACCATGATCTGCAACTTCTGATTCTTTTATTATTATTATTTATACCCTACTGGAAAACCTTCTGGTTTACAGTGTAATATATACCATCCAGTACTATTGTGGTATAAAATTGTTCAAAAAAGTTTAAAAGTATTTTATACCTATAGTAATGTCTTCTTCTAACGTGCGCTCATACGAAGGAACTGATGGATATTTTCTTAGTGTTTCTTTGAGCACACAATCTAAGTAGGTCATATTTTGTATATCTTGAAGTGTTACTACAGCATCTGGATCTTTACCTAATAGCGAAATCGATTCGTCTAACAGCTTATTTTGAACCACAGAATTTTGAGCTAATTCGTATAAAGTAAAGGCAATTCCTGATCCGGGTGTATCGTGGCCCTATAAACAAAAAAATACTATCAAATTATTTAGGATGTATGTATTTTGTCTTTTGTTGTTGTTAAATTATAGATACCTGTTTTGCTGTAATTTATGAGAACCTAAGATACTTACAGCTACTATAAACATATCAATATTATCTCGAAATTCATTTTCTGATATATCAGAATCTAAGAAAAAGTCAACGACTTTCCTACTCGATTCGTTTTCACCATCAAATATATTTTTCTTTTTTCGAGCAGTTTTGGCAGCCTCAATAATTGGTAAGGGAAACTTTTTTAAAATATCGATACACTTCTTATATATCTTGTACTCATGCGTATGGGAGAAATATAATTCTGATCTCTTCAGCGAAGAATATGCACGATTCATAAATATTGTTAAATAAGTTGATCTAGCATTCAAGTAACCCTTGTCGGATGTTTCTTGAAAATTTGTTCGTACGTTTGTAATCAACTCTGAAAAATATGCGAATTAGGTAATATTGATACAATGCGACGTACAAAATACAATTAATAATTTTCAGTTGTTTAATACATGTTACTGTAATCAAACTGAAACTCTGTCAGTTATATCAATAATATAACTCAGTAAAATTCCACCAGCCATTCAAATGCCTCAAAATATATACAACGTGTTGATAGAATGCATGCAAAACATTTAAATTAATTAATATAATTGATTAAAACAACTTACCACAGATCGTATCTAAAATGAAGAGATCTATAAAATGTGGCAGATCAATGATAGATCCTTCCTGTTCTTTCTTCAGAATATCAATGCATTTATTTCCATGGTAGTCAAAGATCGGCATATAAGTGTCAAATATCTTTGGCTGAAATGCTGGATTTACAATTTTTCTTTGCCTTTTCCAATTCTCAACTACGAAGAATATATGATTATTCTAAATTGAGTTCTATTTACTTGAGTAATTTGTAAGTAATTTAGAAAATATAATGTTTGGTCATTAGCTTTTGCGTTAATGTATTCTTTTATATTTTAGTATGCGTATCGTAATTAGTATGTGCATTGTATATTAGGAAATTCTTGAAATACTGAATTTAATCGTTTCTAAAAACTTTGTTTTGAAAACTCCAAATGCAAACTGTTAAGACATATACCCAATCTAAGGAGCTTTGAAAAAGTATAAGTTTAAAATGACATTTTGACTCTAATTATTTAAATGTGTGCTTTAAATATTTGTCATTATCCCAAAAGACTATTCTGCCAACGGAGACAAACGCATTATTAGTTACAGTTTATATTATATTCAATCCTTGTTTTTCTAAACGTAGTCTAGGAAATCATTTTTAAATGTATTGGTGTTGTTATTCAGCTTTATCATCGTCAAGATGGGAAGTGTTTGTTCAACCAGGCAAATTTGTGCATATGATATACGCATATTTCATTCAACAATAAAAAAAATCAAAACATAGTGTCAAAAAGGACGGAAGTATTATACCTCTAAGGGATTTACTTAAAAGAAAAAGTAAAAGTAAATAAAAGACAGAACTCGGTTATATAAATTGGTACACGTCATCTACGTTCCTAACAGCAAAGATGTTAAAAACATGAGGAGTTAGATATAATGGCGGCGGCAACGAGATATGACAGAGCAGGATAAAGGAACAAAGATAGATAGTAATGAAAGGCAGTCTTTTGGTAAAATATCACAGTATAAAATTCTAACCAGTAGCTAGAATACTGACTGCTAAAAGTTATATCTATTTCTTTGAGGAAACAAACTACCTCTGTATAGATTAATGTCAAATTTATACAGATGACCTGATTACATATTTACATTATTTTAATGAACATTAAAATTCTGTCTCACCCAGCCAAAAAGAGCGTTTGAATAAAATAAAAACCTTAAGGATAGGCATTAAAATACATTAATATTACTGTTATTTTTCACCCAAATCAACGTTCTTGTATATGTCAAGTAAGAAGACATAGATTTTGATTTTGTTGGATTATCCGCGCATACTAAACGTACATCAGCTTTCCATACATACCTATTTGAAAAGAAAAATTAGATAATAAATTCCCAAATTTATTATATATTCGTCATGTGTAGAGTATTATTTCGAAGCAGTGCCAGTGTACATATATATGTCTATATTCATTGGTTTATTTAATTTTGGATTATACAGCATATGTAAATAATAAGGGATTAGCACCGTTTCGAACACTGAAGCTCTCTAGTAAATTATTTACGTGAACAGACGTCGACTTTCTAAAATTATTTTTATAAAAGAATCATTATCAAATTAAACGTAAATATAAATTCTTCTATATTTTTCAAACAAATTTTATGCATTCTACAAATTATTAACAAATTCTCGATTAGTGTATAATTATAAAATGTGTCTAAGATATAAGTTCTATAAAGGTTATAAAATATATGTAAATGTAGGAATTTTTTCCACTTCACAAAAACGAGTGAGTGTGAGAAACTTTGAGATAAAATGATTATTATGTTATTATATTATATTATATGTTCCTAATAAACAATAAAAATGTTTTAAATCAACAAAATGTTATCTTTCTTTATTGGCATCAATAATACATACATATTCTTAATTTGTTGTTATTATTAATACTGGCGTTACTTTGGTCTTCTTGTTAGTTGAATCTATAATAATTTTCTATGTTGTTTCTTATTTTTACTGTTTTCTATTTAAATTCAGAAAGATTCTTTCGCAAATATAATTTTGGATAGTAAAAGGGAACAATCCTTGTCAACGAAATATCGAAGCCATCTTAGTGTACACTAATGAATCACCATAAATTAAAAGGCAGAGTCACATATCAAGGGAACATATTCATGAGTAGGGTCGGCAATGAGGGCCAAGTTTCAGTGCAACGCTGAGAACAACGTGGAGCGGCCGAACGGCCGTATGAAGGCAAACGTTCAGTAACATTTACATACTTGCATCATTCATGTTCGTGACTTTCATGAGTGAGCATAGGCGATACGGGCGCATGAATGTTTACACAAAAAATAATGATAAAAAATATATTATATAACGTTCTGAAACACTTACTGTTTTAAGAACTTTCCATGAAATCACAAACTGGGGGCATCTATTAAATATTTGGACTATTAAATATGTTTCCACACTTGTTTCAATCAAATGAGTACGGTATGCGGAATAAATATTTTTAGTGATAAAAACGACCGTTTCACATCAAGTGATGATATATTTGCAAACTTCTTGCGACAAATTAATAGATCTTTCGACACACCTTCAGAAATTTGTCTTAGTATAAGTAAATCTGAATCCTTGTCCATAACACCTTTAAGTAACAGATGACCACAATTTTTTTATCTTTCAATTCTGCTTTAATTCTTCTTTCAACGTAGTCACGAGCAGATGGCATAACGTTTCTTGTGGATGTCCGACTTGATAATGTGTAATCTGAATAGTTGCTCCAGAAAGAGACAAATGCTCCTTAGTCTAGTGAAGTGAACGATAGATTACATAGAGTAAAACAAACAGCTATATTAAATGTTAATTGTTCGCTGTATCGTTTTGCACGGATTGCAGAATAGTGCTTTATACTCTTTAGGTGGCGTTCACAATTCCACTCCCTGGTACCCGTCAAATAGATGTCGCATTATACACATTTAATTTTATCGGCTTCGTGTTCTAAATCCAGCGTAGTCGGTATTCCTAAACGTACCTAAATACGACATTTTCTAAGTATGTGTGTACTGATAAGCACTCACAGCAACCAGTGGAATAATACTGAACAGGTGTGCTTTGATATAGACGCTCGAGTTTCCGCTGCTCACCGCAGTACATTGGAAATTACCCCTCTTTGCCGAGTCTATTCATGAGTGCGGTACAATATGGAACGTGATAATTTTTGTACGGAGTAAATGTGAATATTACAGACCAACATATTGTCAATATCCTTTTGTCGATGCTACCCGTAATGCATGAACACTTTAATATACAAATCTCGCACTATTTATCGCTATTTTTTCAAAACTTTATATTGTCACAGGTTACTATAAGATGGTGAAGATTCATACCGATCAAATGCTATATGCATTCTTTGCTTGCGTACACTGCTTCGTTACTTTGCATAACCCTATTTCATTCTGATTTTTTTCTCTCCTCAAATCTGTATGTAGATCTACTACTGTGTCTTTGCAATTATAGAAATTCCGTTGTGAAACGTAAAACACAATAGCATACCTACACTAAGATATTGAAAATTATTTATGATAAATTCTGTATAACGCATTCAGTAATAAGTTGCAGTATGTGTAATTTTAGTTGCGTAGACGAGGAAAAATTTGTGGAGATAAGATTCGGAGTTAGTTTGAAAAAAAGGTGGTTTTGTTTCCTATCTGTCCTCTGGCCACATCACATGTATGTATGTAGGTACGTATAGGCAACATAATACACACTTGATATTTCTTAGTTCTTATCAATGCATGTAATTAAATTGTAGCTGAATAGTGAAATCAGTTGAATGTTTACTAATTGTTATAACCGTATGGATGACCTTTGCTTATGTCTTGCTTATATTTGTTTCGGAATTAGACATTAAAGGGAGCGACTACGATCATATATTTTGATAAAAAAGTACTAAAATATGTTATTCTGAATAGATAACATGTAACGCTATTTAAGGAAAAATAAGACTACTTAATATCTAATAAGTAGTATACTCATTTGAATTAATAAAGCGCATAAAGCGCTAAAATAATTTATTCAAAACAGGGTTTCTAATCTATTTAGCTATTTAGCTGTCCACCTACATTTCAATTTAACTTTAATTGTATTTATAAAATATTGTTACTAATAGTTATTGCTTTGTAATTCTTTAAAGGTACGAAGAGGTTTGGAATTTAGATGCTATAATTTGTTAAAGCAGTACATGTGATGAAATTAAGTGAGGATATGGGGATACTATGGGTTTCTATTTGGTATCAAATATGGTTATCAAATATACAATATTCGACAATTACGTTTCGCCGATAACTTTGCTAATTTAAACAGAAGTTCAAGTTTATTTTCACGTATAGAAATGAGGTCTGTTTGAAATGGTATTCGTATTTCTCATATCTAACCGTGTACATTGATATTTTCCTTTAAACTAGTGTTTTCCATGTTTGGGTGAAACATGCGTTAAATGTACTACAAAATCGAATCTCTGATGATGATACATTCAATAAAGCATCCTGGGTGAAATCAACTAACCCACGATGAATAAATTTTATCAATGATATTGATGGCGAGCGAAAAGTCCGAGACAAGAACGGTAATTAAGAATCAAGAATAAAATTTTATCTATTTCGTATTCAAGTACAGCAACGCATATATGTACAACAGGTATTTAATGTTCACCGAATTATTATGAGATGGGTAGTGTGTTGAGACCACGCAAGAGGCGGTGATTTTTATAATTATATTCTCTCATTATTAATATATCGGACATTCTCACATTTTCGAAGAAGATGATTGGCAGTCCATAGGTAGAATTATGATAGATATAGGTAATAAATGGAGCCTTAGTTTTTATATCATCAGATAATCTATATAATTCTCAGCAAAACACTTTTGATCTTCAGTAGGACGCTCCATCATATTTGCAGGAATTTGTTCGAGATTTGCTTCTCAATAAATTTCCGAATAAAGTCTAAGAAGGAATGAATTATGATATTCGCCATCTAAATTCTTACCATGTCATGCTATAATACTAATAATTTTTCCGGTTGTTGGTTGACATCCAGAGATCAAGACGTTCACCGATTATGAAATACTCAAAATTGTGCAATATATTTTGTGTGAAATTTTTGAATTCAGTATGCTGCATCTGTTATTTTCAAATTAAACTGTAATGCTTTTATGTTAAATAACACAAATCAGCAATGAAGAAAGTGTTTGAGTGTATTTACATGTATTAGCATTATAAAATGGAATATGATCATTTGTTCATATTTCATCGGCCAATATTTAATACAACGATATTTTTAGCGGAGTTAAGGTTATAATCTATTTGATTGGATATTTATAAAAAACAAAAAAGACTTAAAACAAAAAGGATCCACATTATATTTCTATTTTAGTCAACATGCTAGAAAAAAAAACCGGAAAAAGTTGAGGTGTGATGCCTTAAGATTTACTTATGGAAGTGTCACCTTATTTTTCCCCAGAAAACTTGGTTAATGTCAATAGGAAGCAAAGTCAGCGGATTCATCGATTTGTAAAGTCATGAAAAGTATCAAATCAAATACGGATTCAGCACCAAAAAAATTAGACGCAGCATCGATTAACCTTCGTTAATAAAGTTATTTTTTGTTGACCTATGTAATCGTGACATTGCAACTAGAGAAATACCATAGAAACTGTGAATATGTTAGAAACATATAAAATAACAAATATTCAAGTTAGTTTTATAATCATGTAGGTTGGTAGTTAGCAAAACATAATGTCCTACCGTTCACTACTGGAAGAGATTCTCCTATAAAAGGCTTCAAATATTCGTAAAGGCTAGATTTTCCCAAATGCTTATTTGTAGAAAGAATTCTTTCAATAAATTTAGAATGTGCTACTATCACCAATGGTTTCCATGGACAAGGCCACAGCGTCACAATTCGTCCATAATGTTTATTTAATTTTATTAGTTCTCCAAAAGAATCTACAAAAAGAGTAGTGAATATACACACATATGCATATATGTGTGATAAGTATACATACAACAAAAAATATCTTATATTACCTTTTATATCTTTGTTTAAATCAAACAAATTGCCCCATATATAATTTGATGGTGGACCAGAAATTTTACTCAATGATCTATATTGAATTTTACGCGCATAAATTGATCGAAGTAGTACTGTTAAGAGTACTAATAATGCACCACCGACTAAGATTGAATACATGCTGCTGCAATGAGTGTCTTAACGTAACTGTAGAATTCGGGATGCAAGTTCATTATGTTTAGCCTTGCAAAAATGTTCTTTCGTTAGCGTTCGTTGTCAAGATTTATTTAGCGGGCGACATACTTTTTATTATTTGTACACACAATTATGTTTATTAATCTTTGTCATTAGAAACTTGATAAAGAGTATATTCCAAACTTTTATTGCTAATAAACTCTTTGAAGTATCTACGAAATTATTGAAAGTCATTTCAACACAATAATTTTTTTTTGCAATACTGTATGAATAACAAGTGAATGCCAAATGAAATTAAGGTTGTTCGTATTGTATATACATACACATACATATATTTATGTTATTCATAAACTGTTCATGAATTCAATCCACCTAATGATTATAGTTGAGATTCTAGGTGCATGATAGCCCAATTTATGTTTCAAGGTCTATTACTACATTTTGATAGGAATATGTATATACAATAAAAATAATTCCTCCAGAGATTTAAAGTTACGGGAGAAAATTGTAAGTTCTCGGAAAATTAGTTCTCCGAAGTAGTTTACTTGTTTGTATTTGAACAAATAAATATGTTCTTCTCCTCAAACAATTTAATGTGTAAACACAGGTAATTTAATTCAAATATTTTAAAAATTTAATTTAATGTATTTGTGTCTTTGAATCAATCTATCACTTGTGTATAAAAAATATGTTGCTTAATTGAACTAGCTGTGGAAATTTACTGCTATGAAATATGTAATCAAATTAAATTAATGTAATTTCAATGCAATCCTCATGTTCAGAACATAGCCTACAAGATCTGGTCATGATTGCAACAACTTCGGAACTTATGATGTACTGATGAATATGATTAAGACCTAACTACAGAGATCAGATACAAGGTATCACCAAATATATGAACTCACAACTAGTATATGATCTCACAACTCATACTTAGATCGTTTTGGCTCGCTCTCACCAATTCAACTTTTTTGCCTGTAGCCGTGGAAGTATAAGTAAGGATCACCAGTATCAATTTGGTGTCATTTTCATAGTAAGAAACTTATGCATAAATACATAGTACATGCTGTTAATAGAAATTGACACGCCATCTATACATATGTAAATAATATTAGGCAACAAATTTTAATTTTTTATTTTTTCTTTAGTAACTATGTGCAGTTTTACTTTCTCTTGGAGTCGTAATAATAACAATGAAAACAAATTTACTCTGGCACGTCAGGTTTCAGTACAAACGTTCTATCTTAAAATGTTGTAATCTTTCGGCGTGTTCATCACTGACGTCGGGGAGGTTCGGTGGAAAAAAAAATCCAAGTGCGAATCTAAAAAATGTATTTAAGGCTTATGTTACAGCTCAGCTTCATGGTAACTTTTAAGAAGTTCATTAACAATTGTTATGTAATTTGTGCTTTCAAATATGTATCCTTCATCGCCCACAGTTTTTTTGTTGTTTTATTTTTTGAATGATATAGGCATAAAATGAGCCATTCAAATAGTACCGTTATTATTGTGAGTGTAGCATACTTGCGAATGGTATGGTAGAGACAAAAAAAATACTGTATTAGAAAATCGTTAATTCCTCAACAGAAATATCTGCATCATACTAATATACACCTAATACTAAAAATGTATATCTACCTATGTTACATATCAACCTAGGATTAATGAAAAATTCGTTAAAGTATGGACAACAATACACCTAGTTTCACGTACTTGAAGCAGAAGCTTGCTAAAGTTAATGATAAGTTAATGATTAAATATTCGATATTTTTTTGGTTAAAGACCTTCTTCGGTACATATCTACTATAACTTTCCTGTTATAAGGAAGTTCACCTTTTGCAGTTGATTAAAACGGCGAAATATAAAAGAAAAAGAGGAAAGGGCATCATTTACATTTTTGATTCTGTTTATTTTAATAACAAAATGCCGTAAGTATACTTACACTATCGTCATGTGAAAATTGTTTGCTTATTCCATATTGATCCGCCTTAATATATTAAGAAACCATGAGATGCTACTGCTAACAATATTATATGAAGCGGATGCAACCAGCACCCACCACAGATAAAAAAATAATATCAAACAATATAAATTCTTCAGAAGTACATACATTTGTTCGTAGTTATGTACATTCAATCTCCAAGAATTGCAATTAAAATAAAAACTAATATATTTTGTTTGCTATTCGGTAACTAGCGCCTCTAGATCTTTACTTTAATACTTTGTGCTGTAATTAAAGACTAACTAAATCATATCTAATATCTGTAACTCTCTTATAAGAAAACTATATGTTTCTGTAAATACCTCTTCATATTTTTTATGAGAAAGTTATCAGTTTCATTACGCTTTGAAACTTTTAATGAGCAAGGAAGTTTATTCATTAATGTAACTTAACTTTATCAAAATTAACGAAAGAAGAGCTTTCGTAACACGTTTTTATTGTCGTATGTTATCTGATTCGATTAAACTATTTTTACTTGAAGATATTTTACAAACTAGCAGCGTGAGCTCACTGCGTTATTAACACCGTCAGCAGAAATTCTTAAATAAGATCAGATATAAACAGAAGCTTTTCTGAAAACTAAAATACCAAACCGTTCCTTTTAATTCTGCAATTAATTATCGAGCTTTTAATAAGAGATAGATAACAAATCTTTGTTTATCATTATCCTCGCAAAAGTTTTAAACAGTAAAATATTATTTTTACAAGTTGCTCTGAAACTCGAAAAAAAACAAATATACTCTCCTAACGTAAACTCTACATAGAAATGAATCGAAAAAAGAAAGATGTTAATCTATAGGTAGTTGGGATGTGATATGGGTTAAGAATATGTAAACTAGAAAGTAATTATTAGATTACTTAAACAATATTTTAAACGACATATTTCCTATTAAGTATTTAGCCGCTATTATTAGTTTATTATTTCCTTATCTTCATGGTCGGACACTAAAGTCTGGAAAGCTTCCTTCTTCGAGTGAACGCGACCATGGTCGCTTTTCCAGAGTTAACAGTTAACCCTTCTCTTTTACACCACCTTTCCACGAGTCCGAGTGCGACTTGCATCCTCTCGGATATCACGCCCTCGAACTTGCCTCAGATCATGATGGTGATGTCATCGTCATAGCCCTATGCATGGAAACCCGCCGTCCGAAGATCGGAAAGCAGGCCATTCACCACTAGGCACCACAGCAAGGGTGACATCACTCCGCCCTGTGGGGGATAAGCTATTACTTATTTGCAGAAATCATACTTTTTAACCGAATATCACTTTTAAGTGACTTTGTCGTATTATGATAACACAATTGCTTTATAAATTAGGCCAAAAGAAATAAATCTCAGATACAATAGACAATATTGTGGTTATTATTCGATAAAAGAACATATTATCATTTAAGTTAGATTACTTCAATTTTGTTCCCGGCATATCCGCCATTTCTGCCATATAGTTTTAATCAAAAACCACATACAGTAGTAAAGTTGCTTTGTACTATTTAGTGTTAGTAGTTTCTTTTTAGAATTGCTTATTCTATTGAATAAAGTATCTGAGTAGATAAGCATAATTTTATTTCAAATGTAAAGTCAGTACACCAGGTGTCACTGATTAACCATTTCAGCTAACCGTTTTAATTTACAAGAGATAATTCTTTACACCCATCTTTGTTTTCGATTTGAGGTAGAGCAGCTTCCTCTTCAATATTACTTGTCACAACTGCGATCTCTTGCCACTAAATTGACTAATAAATTTTCATTACAGAAAGGGACATTTTTGCTATTTGAAATAAATTTGAAGGTAGTTTCGATTTAACCTGATATCTTCCTACCCTCTACGTATATATCAGATACAAGTTATAAGCAAAGTTCACAAAGAAAACCCTCTGTTACATCCAAAATTTTATTCGAATAGACGAGTAACAAACTAGTAACTTAATGATCACGACTAATGTAATAATGACATTTGATGTGTATAATTAGTAGCTATTGCTAATTATAATCTGATAGATCAAAATTACGTATACTTATAATTACGGTAAGAGATTATAAAGTTCTCGATCTGATTTTTACAGGAAGACCATTTGCTGATTTTAAAACAAATTCACTAGTCAGCTTAGGTGTATGTGATGTTACTGGAAGAAGTTCAAAATTTCGTATTACTTTTGTAATAATAGACTTCATTAACAACATCGCCATTGTTTTACCTATAAAAGAGTAAATACTTATATGAGAAAACGACATAATGTTTGTATATAACATACCAATACAATCTCTTGGGCCTTTCGTAAATGGAAGGAACGTATAAGGTTGAATTTTATCTGCATTTTCCGGTAAAAATCTATCTGGATCGAATATGTTTGGATTGGGAAAATTCTTCTCATCGTGATGCGTAGCATATATTGCTATTGATACTTCTGTTCCTTTGGGTATTGTAACACCATCTGAAATATTATTTTTATTTTTTAAACATTAATTGTTACAAAAAACTCCTTGTATTCCAGCGTTCCAAATTATATTGCGTAGAAACGCACAAGTTGAAGTAACGAACTTTGAGATAGCACAAATTACCAGTACGGAAAAAATTATTGCGATTGGGTCTCATTATGATGAGTTATAAATATAGGCGGTAAACAGGTAATGCAAAAGATACCAGTAAATTGCTTTCTAATCTCTATATAAACGTTTTTCGCAAAGAATTTCTGGCATGTGACGAAAAATAAATCTACGTTCGTAACTAAAACAGATCGAGCTAACGGCTATGGCAATAAAAAAGACTAGAACAAATAGAATATAAATTGAGCTTTGACTTAGAGTAAGATGCTAATTTAGGTAACGAAGTATAAGCAAATACATACAGATATGATTAATTCTAGTACATTCACCATTTATCTCACAGCCTATGTTGTGACTTATCACTATCGTTGTACTTATTCTTTTATTAAATCAAGCTCACTTGAACATCGTACATAAGACAATGAGCTCTCTGGATTTACGATGCAAGATAT
This sequence comes from Holotrichia oblita, assembly GCA_023690525.1. Taxonomy (NCBI): domain Eukaryota; kingdom Metazoa; phylum Arthropoda; class Insecta; order Coleoptera; family Scarabaeidae; genus Holotrichia; species Holotrichia oblita. Next base: position 168,503,250 of record CM043015.1, on the reverse strand, counting down.
GGAACACTTCTCTTGTGTATATGTAACGATGTAAGAGATAAGAAGCCAATATTACTAACATACATTTTCATAGTCCAAATTTATAAGAAGTGTATAAGTAAAATGTTCAATTATGGGACCTGTTAATCAGCCATTAGTAGAAATATATATATATTACCTAAATAGTAAGTTCCAATTAGTTGTTTGCTGTGTTATTATGCAAGGAAGATTGAATAATTTGCCATTTTTAATTAAGTGCTACATAAAATTTGTATAAATGCGAAATTACTACCGTAAACAGGTAGTACGTTACTTCATCAAACGTGTTTACAAAACACATCTGCTATAAGGCAATTGTCTAAAGTAATCAAATAATCCCAACACGCAGCCATACACAAATAACACAAGTAAGTGTATCCTCGTCAATGTAATACTGTGTTCAAATAAAATAACATAATTATCGTTTCCGAAATGATCAGCAAATCATGGTTTGTTTATCCGGCTAAGAAATTTGCAATGTTTCTTTCTAATTACAGTTAAAAACAACATACAGAAGAACATATATACATATATCTACAAATTAGAAGAAGCTGTATCTAGAGTACCAGCAAGTTTTATCTCCTTTTCATACCATTAGACTATTGCAGTGAGTTGGGATAATAATAGTTTAACTAACAATTAATGATATTCTAGAGTGTAGGCCAATCAACATTATAAAGTAGGTAAACATTCCACCTACACAAAATCAATTTCTCTACAATTACATTTTTCGACTAAAAATAACTCATTTGTTAGAACTTTCGTGACATAACGTGAAACAATATACAAAGTATGTATACAAGTTAAATTGATATATTTTACTCCGGTCGAATTATTTCAATAATCACTATGTGTATATTAACATAATTTTGAATTTCGATACTCTTTTCAAACACATCCGTCTAACAAATATATACCTATATCAAATTAATTTGAATTAGATTCACATTTATTTATTCACATTAATTTAAATGCCATTTATTACTTCAATTATAGCGTTTACAATAAATTATTATCCTTTACCTCAAAAGCTTCTAATCTATTCTCCTGTTTTTTGTATGAACCATATTTGTCGAATCAATTTGAGTTTATACTAGTCAGTAAATTAAAGGAAATTATTACTAACATAACAGAACAGATAAAAACGTTTTTCAGACTAGAAAATGAAAATAAATAAAAATAAAGCCTTCTGTCAAGAAGAAAAGTTGATATCCAAACATCCAGACCAGTATGCCCCAAGGAAATTGTGCGCACAATTATTTTGGATGAGATAAAGAACGTTAATGTATAGCTTCTAGAAACATACACTAGCAGTAATAAGTAACGAATGGTAGACAAAAGAACAACCACTAAATAAAAACAAAATGTACTTGTTGGCCTAGACTTTCCAGATCAATGTATAAAACTGACAGAAACGAAACTGTTGTTATACTATATCTTGCTATGCCAGATATACGTATATTCACTTGTAGGTTAAATGAAACAGCAATCATTAAATACCAATCTATTCTTTCCGTAAATGTAACGTAGATAGCATATTAGATTATTGAAAAATAAGTACTTACAGGTAATAATATAGATACAATAATTATAATATATCAATACACCGATCCCGTTCTGACAATGTACGATTGTTTTTAATACATTCTTTTCTAATCAGCTACAAATTCCTTTAAAAAGAGCGATACATAAGAATAGATATAGTCTATTCTGCTGAAATAAAATTCTCAATTAATAACTGCAATCCCATTAATTCCCTTTACACCTAACGTTGTACAGCTAGTACTTCTTTTCACCTTCAATAAGCATATTATCAGCTTTCTGAAGTTTTTGAGAAAATAATCTGCAAGAGGCATTTCTATCAAAACAATAATAAATTTCCATTAGCACACCAACAATTCAAACTTGTCTAGTTCCAAACGGATCGCATTAAACATCATCCCTCGAAAAAATAAAAGGAAAAATAGAAAACCAAACTATTTTAATGCTGGCCGAATCATCTAAATTTTGACTTTCACTTACTTTGCATAAATGCACGCAATCGATAACACCGCAAGTTTGCGTCTTCGGTATTTGTTCACAATACCTATCGCCAATAATCGAATTATGCTATCTGCGATACATTTTTGGAAAGCATTACATTGAGATTCATAAAAATTTATAAAGCTCAATAAAAATGTATTTTTGTGATAGTTTACTGTTGAGTCCAAATTTTCTTTTGCTGTTTATAAAACACGGTAGTATTATGTGACATGAAAGTAGTAATTTAGTCCAGCATATACATATACCTAATAAAAATTCGATAAAATGAAAAGATTTTAGAAAACAAAACAAGTTATTGTAGAACCATTAGTATTTTCAGGCACTTATGTTTGATGAATGAAAAGAGACTGTTAAAGGCAGGGACATTTTTTATGTTAGGATGGAATTCTAATACCAACGTTGATTTGTTTGAGATTGCAATAATTTTATTTTTATAGGAAAATATACTGCTCAGTCCCAAGTAATATTAATAATGCATTTATTATATGGCCAATCAAATTCTAATAAATTTCGCGTATGAAGAAAAGAGTTTACTAAAGCTGAAATTTTCTGATTTGTTTAATAAATGTTAAAAACTACTAATTTCCTTAATATTATAGGCAACACCACTTAAGCAAATGACACCTTCTGCAACATTGATGGTATGTGAAACTAGCACACAGAATATCACTTGTGAATTTGCGATTATAGGATATGTGGTACCGCTAACCTATAGCTAACAAGTTAAACAAGTTTTCGTTTAGTTGCTATATTAAGACCTGTTCGAAAGTGCTCCGCTAATTTTAAACTCAATAAAACTTTAACTTTGTAATTTGTTTGTGGACTCATTTGCAATTCAGAAATTGTACACAGGCAATTCTCTAAGTGATGGTCGAATAACTGATGCAATAGAAAACGTTTGCTATTCAAAACTGCAATGCTTATTTGACTAGAATTGTTCTACAATTAAATAATAATAATTTATACTTCGAAGCTCTATTAAACAGAAAAACAAATTACGGGCTTTATTCAGTACAAGAATCTAGACCTCGGATAATTTTGATAATGAACCCAAAAATACTTCCTGCTAGATTTAGTAATTGCTCTAAAGTGTCAACTATTCTGCAATTCATAAATATAAACTGTAATTATACTTAGCTTACTACTTACTTACTTTAGCCTTGACACACAATAAAATTTAAAAAAAACTGTCTTTTTCTAAAAGCAGCAGAAAAATGCAGTGGAAATATTTTTTATCTTAACTAAAGCATTTGCCGTGTTGGATCACATTACTTTGTTTGAAAAAAAATGGAATACTATTCTCTGTGCCGTATTGAATAGATTAAAATTATATTTATCAAACGGGCACCATTTCACTAACAAATTGTTAAGGATGGTGTTATAAGATACACGTCGAAGTTCTTGCATATCGTCAACAGAGTTCAACGGAGTGCTTGATTCGACTTCGTTTCCAATCTATAGTAACAATCTGCAAGAGTTAAAGTCTGAGCACTTGTAACGATACGATGTGTATAGGATATGCATCAACGATGCCTTACTTATCTACGAGTACCTACCAGCAGCCACCGCTGATGAGTACTATTATGTGTATTACTATTGATGATACCGTATGTCTAATTACTGCGCCAATAATAATCTAGTAAACTGGCCGTAGTTTGTACGTGAAATTTGATATTAAATCTACATATATTTGAAGACTTGAAGTATAACTTTAATTTTAAAAAGTTACTATTATTAGATCAAGAGATCTAATAATAGATGATAAGGTGCTATTCAGGACACAAAGTTATCGTTTGCCCAATTTGGTATGAGTAATTTAAAGAAGTGTATGAAGCACAATCTCTCAAATCATTCTACATTGCGTATATCGAAACGTATCTGCGTCACTAAGGATTATCTGCGAGTTTTTAAAAACATTCAAACTTCAAAAACGAATTTTAAGTAATTCATAAAACTCGATGCCATTATAAAGCAATTAATGTTTACAATACACTACCTTGTAACTTAAAATTGATTGCCAATGAAAATAAAAAATATGTTTAAGATGCAATTCTAGACATTTGTCTTCTAAACTGTTGACACTGTTAAGTGTACCTATAGTTTCTCTATATTAATAAATCTAAGTACCTACCTACATATTTATATTGTAATACTCGTATTCCGTTGTATTATGCGTTATTGTTTACTATGACAATATCAATATTCCTCGGTATTTACGACTATAACGCTTATTATTATTATATTATATACACTCAGGATTGCAATTAATTCGATCAATAGCGATTTAAATAAATAGTGTTTGCTGTTTCACATTATGTTATTGAACGTGGAAAGGTACCCAATATTTACATCTGTAGTATAGGTTGCATATACAACAGTCTTTAAATATGCCAGAGTAGGTAGTTATTTTATCGAACAACTTTTATAAACGAAAAGATAGGACTGCCATACGTTTCCGTAAAACGATATTCGTATGAAATATCAGTTCGATATATTTTATTTGTTATCGGAATTTGCAATCTTTGGAGAATATATCATAAAGAAGGATATAAGGCAACCAAAGAATCTCACCACTTATTGGAGGAAAGAAATTATAAAATACCAAACAAATCCACACACAATACTCGACCTTGTAATTATATATAATGTGATATTAACGACACACAGTACAGAAAAAACTAAAAAGTTATTAGAACGAACTTTTACAAACTATTCAGCAAATCATACGGGAAAACGAGAAGAAATAAACAGAATCGATGAATCTCAAGTAACAACTGCTAGAGAACTATCTGCTGCAAATAGAAAATAACCAGAAAACTATCAATGTCTATGTGTAGAGCAAGGCGTCATAAAACAAATTGTAAATAGAAAAAAATTATACGAAAAACATAATCAACGTCCAAACAAAGAATATCATAATCGAGAATATGAAAACGAGAAAAGTATAACATGCTAAGCATATATGTATGTATAACACATATGCTTAGCAATATAAACAAGACTTGGGCAAAGTATGAAAAAATCATAAATCAGCAAATCACAAAAACCAAAAACAGCAAATAGGCACAAACGAACTAAACAAATACTTTACTAGAATAGAGAAAAACGTAGCAAAACAAAAATTTTACACAGAATATCATAAGCTAGTATAACATCGAAATATATACCACTATGTAGATTAGAGAAAAAAAACAAATGAAGAACTAAGTGAAGTAGATTGAAGAGAGACATAACGCCTCGGGTTGATAAAATTGCAATGTCAAATAAGTATAATATCGGAGAAAATCTAGGAACTAAACTATTCGCCAGAGAATCGTACCATTAAATTTTTTTTTTGATTAAATGGTCGATAACTTTCAGATGTGATTGTTACTTTGTTTTATTTATTGATATTTTTGTATAGAGGGTGTTTTGTATCAAGGGTGTTTTGTGTTAGAACTAATCCATTTGAAATGTATTCAAATGAAAAATTTAAAGCACGATTTTGTTTAACGAAAGAAACTTTTCAAGAAATTCTAAGTATGGTTGAAGATAACTTGGAACCTGTAACAAATAGAAATGTACCTATATAAGCCAGAAATCAATTTATTGTTGTTAACTTTAAGAGCAAACCCGAAATTTAATTTGTGGGGATTTTTTAAGCATCTAAAGATTTCCAAATGTGTGCGGAGCAATTGATTGAGCACACGTGAAAATTCAGTCTTAAGATGGAGGTAATGCAGAAATTTACCGAAATAGGAAAACATGGTTTTCTGTAAACGTAACCTGTAACATACAGATTATTTGTAACGTAAACTTGAAAATTATTATCCAAGCAGATTACAATTCTAAACAAACAATTCTATTCCTTATTATTAAATTCGCACTTTATCACCTGCTTTGTCCTGTTTTAATTATTTTTTAATACCCTCATACAATAATTTTAACTGAATGTCAGTTCTTATACATACTTCTGTATACCGGCTGTTCAAATTGAAGTCGGCACTATTGCTAACTTCGTTATTATTGATGCTACGATGTCAGTTAAATTAGCAAAGTAGTAGAGTTTTTCCTTCCGAATACGATGATAAAATTTAAAAAACAATTGAACTTTGCGTTTTTGAGATATTAACGAAAATTACATTTTTTTAAATGGAATACCCTGTATATTTTTGCACATTTTAAATGATAATTTAATTATAAACAAAATCTATTAATACATAGACACCCAAAAATTAACAAATAAACGAAATACAAGCATTAATGGAAAATCATGTAGACATTGACTAGTTATCGAAAAATACATTTTGCTCTTTATTTTTGCCAATATTAATCTTATTTGAACAACAAAAAAGGAAATTCTGAATGCAAAACATTGAATGCATAATCACTCTACTCTTAGAAACTATAAGGACGTAAAGGTAAAGCTAGTATTATTATTTTCTAATTGTGTAAATGCCATTGTTGGAGCAAATTCAAATAGCTGTGTACTTAAGATGTTTAAACTAACACTCGTAACCTTGACAGATACTATGTATCTTTTGTTGCTGTCCTAGTTATCCCTGAAAAATTTAAAACTAATGGAATAAATCGATTCTGTCTACGCTCATAATAAAGATAAAATTGAAGCAAAAAAGCTAAATTGCGTTTTTATTATTACTATTAGCAAGCGATTAAAAACTAAAATATGATTACCATCAAAGCACCAAGGATTTTTTGTTCGCTTTAGATGATAGATGATAATAAAATGTTTCTTTTACTTGCCAATAGTCCGACATTCATTGGCTCTACACGATATTTAGATCAACTTGAACTGGTACATATAAATGCTTGTAGTTCATTTATTTGTTAATTTTTGGGTGTCTATGTATTAATAGATTTTGTTTGAAATTAAATTGTCATTCAAAATGTGCAAAAATATACAGGGTATTCCATTTAAAAAAATGTTATTTTTTTTAATATCTCGAAAACCCGAAGTTCAATTGGTTTTAAAATTTTACCATCGTAAGCGGAAGAAAAAACGCTACTACTTTGGTCATTTAACCAACATCGTATCTTTAGTAGTAACAAAGTTAGCAATAGTGCCGACTTCAATTTGAACACGCTGTATACATATATTAAATTTACTAGCAATTTCATTCCATGCTTTATTTTTTTTTTCTTTAACGTAAACATTATTAGTCTTTTTATTTTCAACGACGTGAATTTGGAATAGACTACACATATGTAATAAATATATGAGCAAATACATCAAAGACTAATTTGACAAAAACATAACGACAACGAAATAAAATCATAATGATCTTTTATAAAATAAACCATAGAACGACAGCAATAACTGTATATCAAGATATTCAACAACTAAAAATATTCAACAGTTTATTGCATTAAGCAACCTATTACTACTATTTACCAACATGAAATACGCAAATAAGTTAATATTCATATTGTCGCAAATCAATTCTATAAAGTCAGCGGATTATTACTTCTTCCTGCGCATCTCATATTCGACAGGAAAGACGCGGTCGGTCTCCGGCGACGGTCGGTATTTGACCCGTGAGTCCGGAATTATATGAGGATCTCCGTGTCGTATTTATGTTAGAGCAGCGTCTTTTGGGTTGAATGTTCTGCGGATACAGGGAGGGGTGATAAAATGCTGATTATAGGTAAAGTAGTTTTAAACTAGATATAGAATAAAAAAGGGGAGTCCGCCTGTGGACAGGTTCAAGGGAAGTTGAGAGTGGTGAAAAATAAAGATTTGGTATTACAGAATTGTGTTGTGTTTCCTTTGATTAGTCTACCTTTAGGATAGGAAGACGCTACAAGGTAGGTACACTTTTATTATTATTATTTTTATACTTATAATTAATAAGTGGTACCTGCTAAGAGAGTACTCCCTCTGAGCAAACCCCCCCCGTCACGATTAGGCCGTGACATTTTTGGTGGAGGCCCGTTTTGACGATCTTTTGGTGAATTATTTTTATTAACGAAATAATTAGTGTACAATAAGATAATTTATTAAAATAAATTATTTTAATTTTGCTTATATTATATGTTTTTATGCGAGGTGAGTTTATGCGAAGTATATATATTTTTTTTTTTTTTGAAGTAATTTAGAATTAACTGAAGAATAATATTTTCATTAAAATATACATATATTGTGCGAGGTTGTTAGTTTTCAGTTGAGGTATTTCTTTTTACGAATATCATAATTAGCGGTTAATTAAATGTAATCTTATAATTTAATAAATAAAAATGGTGTAATGGTTTTAGATTAAAACTTAAATTAGAGAATAAGATATTTGGTATATTTAATAGTAAAGGATGTTCAATAAGAAAACAAAAAATTATAATTTAAGGTCAGTAAAAAGTAGCGATGAAGCGGAATATGATGTTGAAATTAATTTAGATGAAAGTGCATTTCATAGAAGTAGTCGTACAGCGCGCACACCTCCTCCACGCCCACCACAATCTTTACAAACTGTTTTTCCTAAAGTTACATCTATAGAATCCACTTCAACCCCTACAGTAATGTTAGGAGCAATACCAAAAAGGCCAGTCGTGTCCCAAACAAATTTAACTATTGTAACAACCACATCTGCACTATCAAGTGCACCTATTTGTAGTACTATCCCTAGTTACGAAACAATAGATATTTTTCAAAGACCAAAAACTGCAATTTCACAACCACAAAAACAAACTCGTAGGAATTCCCCAATTCTTCCACCTGAAATTCCATTCGACAATGACTCATCCAACATGTTTGGTACCGCAGATATAAATAAAGATAAGGAATTCTTCTTTGATAGGGTACAAAATACAATTTATTAGGAAATGAAGGGAAATTTAAGTGGGAAGACGCACAAAGGTCAGCATTTGACGGGATAAAAGAAAAACTTGTGACTGCTCCCGTTTTAATCCATTTTAATCCGGTTAGGAAGACTGAACTTAGAGTTGATGCTAGTGGGTCAGGTCTAGGCGCCATTTTGCTTCAACAAAACGAAATTACAGGTTACTTCCATCCAGTATCCTATATATCACGTACGCTAACCCCTAACGAACGGAAATACCCAATAACAGAACTAGAATGCTTGAGTGTTGTCTGGTCTGTTGAATATTTTAGGTCTTTTCTATGGGGATTAGGAAACTTTACTATTGTAACAGATCACCACTCACTATGTTGGTTAAAATCTATTAAAAATCCGTATGGTAGGCTAGCGCGATGGGCACTTAAGTTGATGGAATATAATTATTCCATTTGTCATAAAAAGGGGGCGGCACATCAAGATGCAGATGCATTATCTAGATATCCCTGTAAGATAGGGACCGTGGAAGAAGAATACCAAGCTACCTCTGTACCTACCTTTATCGCAACAGATTTAGACATTATTAATATGCAACAACAGGACCGGAAAATTGTAGACTTGATTAATGTAATTAGGGATCCGGATTCAGGTACTCCTGCTTTACGACGGTCCGCGAAAAACTTCGATATCATTAATGATATTTTATATAAACGGAGCAAAGATACAAATTCTAATCTATTGGTAATTCCTCGTCAGTTGATCGTAGAAATTCTTTATTCTTATCATAACGAACCGTTAAGCGGACATTTAGGGTTTACTAAAACAATTAATAAAATTAAGAAACGTTATTTTTGGCACGGTATGATTAGGGATATTAAAAAATATATTAGGGGTTGTCAAGACTGTCAAGCTAGAAAAGGACCGACCAATGTAAAACCCGCCGGGTTTCTACATCCGATTCCCGTAGGAACACCATTTGAAATGATAGGAATCGATCTATTAGGACCCTTTCGTAGATCTAGTAGCGGTAAAACATTTATTGTAGTAGCAACAGATTATGCTACTCGGTGGGCAGAAGCTAAAGCGCTTTCCAATGGTAAGGCTGAAGGTGTAGCAAAATTTCTACTAGAACAGATTATCTGTCGACATGGTGCTCCAAAGAAGATATTAAGTGACCGAGGAGCTGTCTTCCAATCTCAAATCGTAACCGAACTGTTGCGCTTAATGGGTACTGCGAGTACCTTTACTACAAGTTACAAACCATCTACCAATGGATTAACTGAACGGTTGAATAAAACTATTGCTGATATGCTGAGTAAGTACACTAGCACCGCTCAGTCAGATTGGGATCATTGTTTACCTCATATTATTTTTGCCTACAATACAGCCGTACAAGAGAGTACAAGGTATGCCCCATTTGAGCTAGTTTATGGTAGAGAAGCTGTACTTCCCACTGATGCACAATTGTCGTTTCTTCCAGTAACTGACTACGCTATTAAGACGAAAGAGAGAATACGAGAAATTCGGGACGAAGCCGTGCGTAATATTCAATTAAGTCAAACTAAAGAAAAGGATCGCTATGACCGAACCCATAGAGAGGTAAACTATAATGTAGGAGATAAAGTAAAAGTACGCACTGTGTTACGCCAGGTAGGTAAAAGCGACAAATTACAACCTAAGTACTTCGGTCCATATAGTATAATAGAGAAAAGGAATGACCTTAATTATGTAATCCAGTCGATTGGCGGAAGGAATCCTAAAACGGATGTTGTACATGTTTCTCGCTTAGCTCCGTATTACGATCAATTAGTAATTAATTAACTTATTCTTTTCAGATGATTGCTATTGTGTTGACTACTCTCCTATTTCTAACTGCAGTCAGTGCCGGAAAAGTCACCGATCATTCTCCTGTTACTCTTCAATCCTTGGACCACTCGGCCGGTCTCTTATATGAGAATTTGGGCAAATTATATTTGTCAAGTAATTATTGGAAGATTATCACTTATATCAACCTTACGGAGTATTTTGCGAAATTTGAACAACTTAGTAATTATACGGTAGATACAGAAGAAATTTGTAATAAGGATAATGAGTTACAAATTTTATGTTCGCAATTCCTATCCAGAACTAAAGTAGTTTTACATAAAGTATCGATTATGAAGGATATGATTCCCACTCTATTAGGTCATAAAAGAGTTAAACGTGGATATTTTAATTTCATAGGGGATATTTCTAAAACATTATTTGGCACATTGACTGAAGATGATGCGGCGCATTATGAATCTTCGATTGACAGCTTGGATAAAAAAACCAACGCAATAGCAGATCTTGTTCACAAACAAACATCGATAGTGAAATCTGCCTTAGAGACTATGAATTCCACCGTAGGACACTTAGAATATAACGAGAAACTATTAGCGGACCAATTTCGGCAATTAAAGGTGAAAGTAATTCACACTCTTAGCTCACTGAAAACCTTTACCACTTTAGAAAAGGAATTATATAACCATCTCTCTCTACTAACACTTCTAATTAGTCAGTACGAGTTAGAGACCCAAAATTTAATTAGTGTAATTTTAAACGCAAGAAAGGGCATTCTACACCCTCTCTTAATTTCTCCTTTAGCGATATTAGGTGAATTATCAAGAATAACACCACATATCCCTGAAGGCTTACAATTCCCTATTAAGGTTCAATCGGGTTCCGAAAATATTCTACTTAACATTATTCGACCTACATTTTATTTTCAAAAGAATCACGTAAATCACAACAAATTTATTGTATTAAAAATTAAATACTTATTCTTAGGGGTTAATGAATTTAGAACCAATTATATACGGTTACAACAAGATGATATTAATACGCTAACGCATCTGAATAACCAAGAATTTATTTACGAAAATCAACAGCAAATTATATCTATTAGAGAGGAGTGCTGCGAAATTTTATTGATGCGAGCGTCAAGCGAAAATTTGCCTCATCAATGTAATAGATATATTACTTTGATAAATGCAACAAAATTTGAAAAACTTTCACAACCTAACGGTTGGTTATTTATAGCTCCCTTTAAGGAAAGGATAACAATCAGTTGCAATGGTTCAAATGTTGTTGCAGAAGAGACAATTACTGGTTCGGGCACAATTCTCTTGGAACCTAATTGCCAATTATTATCATCGTCTAGTCTTATAACTTCTAAAATTAGTTATAATAGTAGTCTAGTAGTAAACAATTTTAGTCCAAAACTACAACTCTTTAATTCAACCTTGGGACCGAGACACGATGTGAAACCAATTTTATTTGATCTCCCTGCTATAAAGCTAAAACTACTTAACCAAAGTAGATTCCCGGTAGTAGATGGTCAGCTGGACAAAGTTCTAAAAGACCTCGAAGCTATTCAGAAGACCCACGAATTTAAAACGACTTCTTCCATACATAACTACATACTTTATAGTATAGTTACAATAATCCTTACGGTGGCTATTGTAATTGTTGTTATCAGGAGGTGTAACAACCTAAATTGTGGACGACAGGTAGTTAATTCTGATATAAAACTACAGGCCTTTGAATCCGGAATAGTTGTACTACCGGATGGTAGAAAGTGTAAAATAAATCTGAGGTCTAGTCAAGATGACAATTAGTAATTTTTTATATATAAGCACATGTAGTATTGTGTTGTATGTCATTGAATTGTAATACATAATAGTAGGAGTATAATAATAGCTTTTGACGTTAGATAAGGATATCTGCACATATAAATAGTACTATAAAGTACATACCTATTATATATATATGTAGGTATAAATGTTGTATACCCGTAGTAAGTAGTACTGGAAGAGTCAGCACCTTTTGTACAGGCTGCGTAGTTAAGAGGAACAGTTTGATAACAATATGTCCTCCACCTCGGCGGCGGTAAATAAACAACCGTCAGCAAGGACGTTTCGTGGCAACTTATAAGCCAGCACATTTCTAGGGATTATTTTAATAGCTTTGTACACTTGGTATTTATTTATAGTAGGTAGATAAGTAGCTCAATTAGGCCTAAATATTATGTTGCTGTCAATGATTCTGCGAAATTTATTTTGTTTCATGAATCACGGTCGGAAAGGTACCCCTCCAAACCTAAGGACTGCCAAATGGTGAAGAATCGGACCAACTCTCTAATCAAATCTACCTGGATCGAGTAGGGTAGAATATAGTGGTCCCTTAAGTAGCTAACTATGGAGTATCGTATCGAGTGAGGCTACCTGAATTAAGTAGGGTGGCAAGAAAATCGATAGTACCGTAGTCTTGAAGCCCTGGGTGATGGCCGGCCTAACCAGTATAAGGAGCCGGATTCTCCAGGAGTGTAAGGCCAAGGAGTTAAGGAGCAACAACGGCGCCCAGACTAGGATAGAATTTATTAAGACTAGATTCGGAAGTTATATTGTATTAACTAGCCTTAAGAGTAAGACATCAGTGTTGTGGCATGGACGTGTAAAACTTTAAATATGGTGTTAGTTCTAGGTAATTAAGTTTAAATGTAAAGTTAGATTAAGAAGTAGGATGAGTTCTTCTGGAATTGATTTGCGACTAACGGTACTTTACTTTTAGTAATTACGAGTAGTTATTAATCTGGTTTTTGTTTGAATTATCGAATGATCTTAAGATATGCCGGAGGCATATCGATCGAGGGGGGAGAAATGTCGCAAATCAATTCTATAAAGTCAGCGGATTATTACTTCTTCCTGCGCATCTCATATTCGACAGGAAAGACGCGGTCGGTCTCCGGCGACGGTCGGTATTTGACCCGTGAGTCCGGAATTATATGAGGATCTCCGTGTCGTATTTATGTTAGAGCAGCGTCTTTTGGGTTGAATGTTCTGCGGATACAGGGAGGGGTGATAAAATGCTGATTATAGGTAAAGTAGTTTTAAACTAGATATAGAATAAAAAAGGGGAGTCCGCCTGTGGACAGGTTCAAGGGAAGTTGAGAGTGGTGAAAAATAAAGATTTGGTATTACAGAATTGTGTTGTGTTTCCTTTGATTAGTCTACCTTTAGGATAGGAAGACGCTACAAGGTAGGTACACTTTTATTATTATTATTTTTATACTTATAATTAATAAGTGGTACCTGCTAAGAGAGTACTCCCTCTGAGCAAACCCCCCCCCGTCACGATTAGGCCGTGACAATATGAACAGAAGCAGAGAAATACACAGCTACAAAAATACTCACGGATCACATTAGAACAGAAAGATTTATTTAGCAAAGCCAAACGAGTATTAACTATAGCAGTCATAAATATATTATACAACAGCCATAGAAAACCAATAAAAGAATTAAAATATACAGTCTAAAGCAAAAATAAAAGAAACACTAAAATCTAATGACAGAAACTAACAAAACGTACGGATTCTGCCGCCCATTTGTTTCGTTGTTAAAGAAACACAAGAGATCCTAAACTCTCGTAACTCAAGATAGTATTGCGTGGCAAGGAAGAGGCAGGCATACGTGTATTGTATGTTATGCTATAACTGTACTTAAAAAATAAATTATTTAACTAATTGAACTATATTGATGCATGTATTATATGTAATTGTTTTTTTTATCGTAACGTACCTACGGTGATATCCTCATCAAGTAAACGTTCATGTGCTGGAATAGTGGTGCGATGTCTTAATGTCTCCTTAATTACACATTCTAAATAATTCATATTTTGCATGTCCTGCACTGTGATTACTGTATTAGGGTCTCTACCCAAAATATGTATCGATTCTTCCAGAACTCGAGCTTGTAATTTAGGATGTCGTGATAATTCGTATAATGCAAAGGCAATTGTTGATCCAGGTGTATCATGACCCTATAAAAAGAAACATAATACTGCTTCATTAAGCGGTTAGATGAATGTAATTATGTTCATTTCATTAAAAAACTAATTCTTTGATGTCTAAAACTGTAGTAATGAAAAGTTAGCCGCTATATCAAAACCAAGGACTCGCATTACTTTATACGTGCTAATTTTGTAATAATCGAAACGTTTTCATACGTTTCGAACGAAAACTGAAAGAAATAGACATTCTATATAAGACAATAGTTCCTTATTTGAATTCAATAATAATTCAATGATAGATACTCATAAATGTAAATATCATGTAAACAATTATACTGAAGTTATTTTTTTACCACAGAATTTAGATTGTTTAAAGAGTAATTTGAAATCGAAAGATCGATTTAATAACTTCTTACCGCTACTATAAAAGTATCGATGTGGTCTCGTAGATTACTCTCAGGAACACCAGCGTCCAAAAATAAATCCAAAACCGTCTTATTTAACTCATTGTCAGTGCCCAGCGCCTGTTGTTTTTTCCGAGAATCTTTCCTGGTGTCTAATAAGAATTGTGAAAATTTCTTTAGCACCTCCACACATTTCTTCTGTATTTGATGCTCCCGAGTGTAGGAAAAGTATAAATCATTTCTCTTCAACCACGAATAAGCACGGTTCATAAATATAGTCAAATAATTTGATCTGGCTTCCAAATAACCATTGTCAGAAGTTTCTTGAAAATTGGTTCTTACGTTTGTCATAAGTTCTGGAAATATACACTCAAATAATGTTATCTAAGGTATACAAAATAGACCGCCAATTTAGCTACAATTGTCCTCTTACCACAGATTGTATCCAAGACGTATAAATCTATAAATTCTGGCACATCGATTATAGTGTTTTCACCTTTCTTTTTCAAAATATTAATCAATTTATTTCCATGAAACTCAAATGCAAGAATAAAAGATTCAAAAATTTTTGGCTGAAATGCTGGATTTATTAGTTTTCTCTGCCGCTTCCACGTATCAACTAAAAAATAATTAAAATAATAATAATTAAGTTCTACAGTTATTTTATTACTTTATATTTTCAAGATGGCAGCATTATCGAAAATAGCGGAAATTTATATCAACTTTCCAAGGGTTTTTCTTAATTATTGAAATCTGTTATTATAGAAGGACCTTTACCAATATTTCCTGTACAGCCGTTTTAGAAATTATCCTGCTTCTTTAAAAAGTTTTGGATTTTACAGACTTGATGGTCGCCGTCATAGTGCGGCCATTCTTTAATAGTAGCAGACCAGAATTTCGGGGATCGGAACCTGGTTGTGGTGTTGTATACGTCGCCCTAAGATCGGTTCTACAGTCGAGTATCATACGTTCGTGGAATATATGATTAACAACGCGACATTATTTTTGACGAAGTAATATTTTAACAAAGTCTAGAAAATGCATTTACACACACAAAAATACATATCAAAAGCTGCAGGAATGGTAGGACAAGTAATACAATTTGGGAGCTGCTGCTATTACACCCATCACATATAAAAATATTTTTTTTATGTGTGGTGGGTGCTTAGTTGCAGTGACTCCGGAAGCTGTATTACTTGTCTGGCTATCATTGCAATTCTCGTGGTGTAGTTTTGTGTATGTAAGTTGTGTTCAAATGGCTTTGTGACAGTATCATATCGCCTTTTATAATGCCGCGCTGTTAATCACTTTGCTCCCAACAGCGAATGGTAAGTCGATCCGCATTTCAGCCCTCTGAAAAATGTCACCGTTCCTCACAACGATAGTCAGCCGCCTAACCACTGCGGCTATCGACCCGTTTTCATTTTTTTTAATTAAAATGACTAATAATAATGCTTGAAACTATGTAGCGTATGAGAGTTGAGTTTATGAATCCAAGAAACCGTGACGCTTTTCCTGCAGTTCTTAGAATCAGTGCATTGTATGCAGATTGTCATCGCTGTCTTTAGCGACAGACAACAGACTACTAAGACTACTACCTACGAAGTAGCATTTGCTATGCCTACCTGTATTGGTTTACAATTTCTTAAGGCTTTAAGTTTATGTAAACAAGTTCCCGTGTATTTAATGAGAGATGAGAGAAGCAACACGAAAACATCGTAAAATAACCGCTGATAAAAGCACAAGTAGAGTCCAAAAGATTATGAATGCTTGATGAATGTTCTTTTGTGGAAGCTTTACAAATGCAATCCGGCAGTAACTCGCGAACTGCCGTTCTAACGCAATCCTCCTTTGCATTGGGGTGTACGACAACTGTACGGCATCTCAGTTAATTTTACGCGTAGAATGGGCGGAACCTTCATTAATCTAGTACCATCATTCTCTGAAAATATTAATAAACAAATTTTTCTAAAAAGTCTGGATCGATTCCTTTTAATATGTCAATATTTCTCACCAATTAAGTTGTAATCATGAAGGAATATCAATATTAATTTCATTAGTAGACAAAGGCGTCTACAATGAAGTTGCTTTTCATTGGTTTCTACATTTCTAGTAGAATACCAATAGATTTCTTCTTTGTATTTTAATGATGATCTATGATTTCATACGTTTAAATTTTTCGTCATTGTAGTCAAAGAACAGTATTTATTGTTGATCGTGCTGTAAGTTCTCTGAATAATCTTGTGACCTTCTCCAAGAACATAAAATAATAAACTTAAAATATCCAGATTTTAGTAATCTCTCCACCATAACCTTTCGATTGACATACAAAAGGGATTGAGAGGTTTTTATAACAGATTCTAATACGAACGTATGTTACCATTTCCCTTGTCCTTATAAATCTCTATTATTACTTCTAATATAGTATAATAATTATTCACAGACAAATTCCTTCAAACTGAATGTTACATAATCACTATTTACTATTGAGTGTACTATTATACAAATCTTGTCAAAAAAGTTAGTTATTTTTGTTTACGTGAAATCTTCCTGGAAGCCGACATATAATTAAAGAAATTGCTAGTTTATTAAATACATTCGTGACAATGGATAAAATACTATGTTTACATAGCCGTAAATTTTTCAATGGATAAAATACTATGTTTACACAGCCGTAATTTAGCAATTAGTAAAAATTATTTCGGTAAGTGATATTAAACTAGCAGATGCAATTATAGTGTTTATTCTTCCTAAACATCGTAAACAAACATACCAAGATGTGATCAAACTAATCAGAAACCCATTACATTTAAAGTAGGTTTTAAGTAACTATTTACTGTTGTCATATATTCTTCCTATCAAACAAACATATTTCAAACAATATATTTAAAGATTTTAACTTTTACTACTGTATAGATTAAAAGTATTTCACAATATATAAGAAAAGTTACTACTATAGATAAGCAAAAAGTAGGTTCTAGTGGTATACACAAATAAAATTATTTTTAGAATGTACATTAGATTACAGATTATCTATATTCGAACACAGAAAGATTGAAAAATTCTTTTCAACAGATAAAATAATTGGCACACGTACTACAAGAAGAAAGACATGATTTAAATCAAACACGTGTTTAAAGTCTAACGTGTAAAACAGACAGTACACAGCCATTTGGCCCATGAATTACTAAACAAGATTTTAAAACTAGATAGGCTGATTGCTTATGAAATATTAGGTGGTATATGTATTGTTAAAATAACATATGATACTCATTTATTTTCATTCGTCTTTGAAGTTTCTAAATTGAAAATATATATGTAAATTAAATATATAAGAATTAGAATGGATCATATATAACCAATTATTGATAATAAACAAAACCATAAAATTTTGAAACTCATATTAAAAATAGTACTAAATTTTTTATGAATATGATAAACAAAATCGTAATCTGTCTATATTTTCTTAAGGTCACGCATTTACATAAAAAAGATCTATCAATGATATGTTGTCCTTTTGTGCGACAACGAATTAATTGTTTGGTTCGTTGATAGGAGGTCGAAAAACATGACACCTCTCAAATCTCGCCACGTTGAGAATATATGCTTTTGATGTAGTTTGATGCGAATCGCTTATCATTTGTAAACGATCTAGTTAACGGTTCTTTTAAACAAGTAACTGTTTTATAATCATCTCGCAAATGTTCAATAAATTTTTAGTTCATGACGTACCTACCCAAACATAGATTTGGATAAATTTAAATCATACCACTTTATTTCATTTTCAATATGAAATCTTTTTGGCAAGCCTCACAATATCTTCATACATTAGCTACTGACTGTAATGTCAGGTCGCACTCAATGATTCAATAAAATACTTTTATAATGTGCAGAGTCGTCATGTTAATTTTGTAATTTTTCGTTGAAATTCATTACTAAATAGAGGACATAGTATGTGCAAAGATATTTTCATATTATGTTCAGTGTTCACTGAATAATATGCTTCAGTTAGAAATAATTTTGTGGAAGTAATTTATTTATACTCTGCTATTGTTTTAAAAATTGAAAGGAACTGGAAATTGATACATTCTACTTCTGCTAAGTTTTAGAATTCAATTGAATTCTTATATACTGATATATTCCAAGATCGAAACCAATTATACAGAGCACAAATATTCTAGTATTGCTCTTAAAAAATAAAATCGGTACTTTAAAGTCAACAGTAGAAAAATTCTCTTTATCGATAATAAATATCAAAATATTGCTAAAAACAACTGGTTTTAGTGCTGTTTCACCATACAACAGAAAGGAAATATTTAACTGCGTCCTTGTATAAGCTATTATAGTCAAACATAAACTGACATAATTTGTAAACTTTTTTGCGAGTATTACCAAATGATATCGACGTAAATAGCTGATGAAGAATTAAAATTAATTCTTAGTTTGTGGCAGCAAGGTTATCATTAGGCTATTATTAGGTTTATTTAATTAGTCTGAACAATTACGTCATATGTTACTTGAAGAGTACAACGTAAACCGGTATTCGGTATAACTTGACGTCGAAGAAATTTTCTTTGTAGGTAGTCCTAAAAACATTCAATCGGTTTGAGATCAGGCTTATATATGAGTTCAGCCAATTTGGAAATGCTGACTCCCTTCAGGTATTCTGGTGCCACTCATGCATTGTGTATTCCAATGTTGTGTGTTCCAATGTCTATTATCAGCTGAAAAACCCAATCTGTATGTAATCGTGCAAATTTGGTCAAATTAGATTTTATTACAGATAAATGGTAAGAATCCATCCGGCCGATTTAGTTTCAATCATCATTATGTGAATCTATTGATAAATAATCCATTTACAACTAAGTTTCTATGAAAATGAAAAATGGTTCCGGATATAATTATTTGTTCGATAAGCAAAAAATACATATCATATTAGATTACCCGACATTGTGCTATTATTATTAATGAACAATAATTCAAACAAAAGCTTAGACAGTAACAAGAAGTTACTAGTTTCATTTGGCTGCTCCCCAATAGTGTTTTTTTATGGAAATCTAACGCTGTACAGCCACTACTTCTACCTATCCTACAATAGTTGAAATGGCCGCCGGTTAGAAATTTCATGGCTATCTTATTTACTCTCAAAATATATTCTTCGTCGACGGGAGCATAACATCAAGAACTTTTGTCAACATCTTATACATGGCCGAAATCAGAAAAATATTTCTTTCTGGCAGTAAAAAATTCAATATGGGATCCATAAAGAATAAAGAACGTAATTATGGCCAAAAAGAACTGCAGCTTCGTATAAGAAATTCGAATTAATTATTAGATAGAAGATCAACAGTATCTTTTGATTATACCTTTAGCTTTTGTGCAAAGTTAAATAGAAGACGTAAGAGATGAAAATTGGCTCTCCAATAACGACAAAATGGCTTGGCGTTCCCACTAGATCGCAAATTTAAATTGAATGCCTGTTTTTGTCAGTTTATATTAGTAGTTGTTTATTAAAACCTTACATTAAAACTGTAT
Source organism: Holotrichia oblita (assembly GCA_023690525.1). Lineage (NCBI taxonomy): Eukaryota > Metazoa > Arthropoda > Insecta > Coleoptera > Scarabaeidae > Holotrichia > Holotrichia oblita. Next base: position 168,482,657 of record CM043015.1, on the reverse strand, counting down.
TTTATTTTAATTTACGGCCTTTATGTTTATTTTGGCATACATTAGTTTCTTCTTTTCAAGTACGCTCCAAGTGCTTTTACTTTTATGCCACCAGCCGCAATATATTTTGGTATAACTTCTCACGGACTTTGACAGAATGTAAAATGTCATACATGAATAAAACAAACATATGTCACATAATAAAAAGCATTAAATAAATATTTTTCTCGATACATTAACTTAGTTTGATTCTACAACTGCAACACTCACATTTCAGTTATAAGTTTACCTCTTTTATGCAACGTGCTACATAGAAATTCATGCAATGTGAAAAAACACAATTTATTGTTCTGGCAACTTACAATTTCTACAACTTCATGTACCGATCTCCGCGACTTATCCGTGTCTGGAAGCAGAGGTATAAGTATTTGCGGGTTAACGTGTTCAACACTGCCAGCCATTTAATGTGGATCCTCTTTATAGTCTGAAAACTTGAGCTCTTGCGCTTAAATTGCAATTTCGGCAACAGAAACAAGGCAAGATTTCGGAAGTAGAGAAGGTGGGGTACTACAATCGCGTTTGTTGAAGCTAGAAACAGATGCAGAATAGGTAACATGTGGATTTGTACTTTGTCATGGTGGAGGATCGATGATTTGTGTTAGCCGACAATGTTATAAATGTCGTGAAATCTTGCCAGCATCACACACTTTTGTCAGATTTTGCGGATTTTCTTTGATGGTCAAGCAGAACGCTGATGATCATCAACAGATACGCGTCCACTTTTAAAACTGTTGTACCACTCATAAATTTGTGTCTAGCCTGAAGCACCCTCACCAACCGCTTGTTTAAACATTTTCAGAAATTCCGCTGCTATTTTATCCAGTCTAATATAGAATTTCATGTACATTCTTTGCTCATTCACATTCTACATTGTAGCACAGCTGAGTAACTCAAACCCAAGTTAACAAATTTAAACACAAAAACTGTTTGTCATCACTTAGCAAAGTACCGTTTCACTAACTGAGTATAAACATAGTTCATACCATCCAGTGTTATAGAGCTGTACTGCAATTTCTTTGCGTTATCCTGTTCAAATTTCAGGAATTCCTGGGTAACATCACGTATATCAATGAATGACATGGTACCCTTGACATAAAGAACAGTTTGAATAATAACCATTTAATGTTATGTTTGTATCAGCTGTAATTCATGAAATTGTGCCCATGGTTGATATTGTATACTGTCTCCCTCAATCTTGTACATTTATAATTTTTTTCTTCGTGGATTAAAGTAATAATAAGCTCAAATGCTGCTGAATGAATCGAGTATTATACCAAAGAACATTTAAAAAATTTGTAATCATCTAACAAAAAATATTTACTATTAAATAATATAAATTATTCTTGTCACTACCATTGTGTTGTCCTTGTTTAGTAAGTTATTATACTAAATTTAAATTTTAATAAATTTAGTAAGTATGTAAACAAATTTGTTTCGTTTGCATTACAATTTTAAACTTTTTCCAAGGTAATAGCTCCTATTTCAATATTTTAATCGAACTACGATATTAGAAAACGCACAGTTTAATATTGTAACATTTGTATACAATAAACTACAATGCAAAGTACTAATATTAATTTTTACCGTCTGATGTAACCAAAGAGTGTCCTAGAAACGGCTTCATTCCTTCATATAAACTAGTTTTACCCAAATGCGTGTTTGTAGAAAGAACTTTTTCTATAAACTTAGGATGCGACAAAACCACTAAAGGCTTCCAAGGATTCGCCCATAGAACAACGATGGGTCCATAATGATTATTCAATTGAACAAGACTTTCAAATGTATCTACGGCATAACATGTTGAATCAATTAACATTATGTGCAGAATACAATAGGACTTTACCTTCGATATGTTTGTTAAACTGAAATAAACTTCCCCATAGATAATTAGAGGGTGGTCCAGGAAGGTCACTTAGAGCTTTATATTGTACTTTGCGAGCGTAAAATGATCGAAGAAATAGCACAAGAATAACAAACGATATACTGATAAGTACCACGTACATGTTTGCGATCGGAAAACACAAACAAGAATGAAACAATATTTTTCCGTCTAAAAGTTTTATTTTTCGACCTTGATTACCGAAGTCCTGTTAAATGATTTATTGACCAATGAACAGCGTTCATTCATCCTTATACATACAATGTGAAACCTAAATTAAAATACTAGCAGTAAGTGTGATTAAAAATTTGTAATAAATGTCTTATTAAACAGTTGATGGTGCCTATAAAATACTAGATACTGGCTATAAACAATGCGTAGTATCTCTAATAATGTGTGAAGAATATTGAAACGTCTAAGTAGTTGTCTTGTAGGACTGTTAGTATCCATATCTAATTTATCAGAATATACAGAATTTGACTATTCTGATACACCATCATTGAAAGATTGTGCCATTTCAGGACATCTAACTGAACAAAATTCTATACAAAACATAAATCAATACTATAAATAGTTTGCTTCAGTTTCAAATAACTTTCTTGTTCAATACTACAATCCTATTTTATAAATAGAGTTCTCTCATTAAATGCGATATTTGAGCAATTTATTCTTCGTTTATGATAATAAAAATTGCATTTTGAGTGGAATCTTTTGCATAGTAAAAGAGAGCAACGTATTTCACAGCTGTTGTTAATATTAACTCAGCGATAGGGACATTACTTTTGAAACAGACGGTACTTTCTAAGGTTTAAAATGTTATGTTGTTGCCTGTTTCACAGTTTATTTTCTTCAATTAATTACATTTGACATTTAATTATATATGTATACTGAACTTTCAATCATTTCATTCGTATAAATTGGACGGTAATATTTGTGGCAAATGCATAATATGCTATACTGTAGCTTTAGGAATACATTTATTGCTACTTTCGAAGTATTATATAATTATTGAAGTTCCACTGCCAGAAAATAAATGGCTAACATACTTGATTGAAAAATTAGCGAGAGAAATGAGTTTTGCTCATAGTGGGAGTTGTATTTTATTTATTTATTTTTATTTATTTATTTTTACAAGTGAGGTCTCCCAACAGACTAACAGTCCAATAACAGGGAGACACAAATTATACATAGTTTCAACATACATAGTGAAGCCGTTATCAAAGTAAACATTATAAATGCGATACGCAGAAAAGAATAAACAAAAACAAGAAAAAAAAATGCACCTGAATTACTTAGTACACATCACGCAACAATAACTTAATCCTAACCTTAAAAGCGGTAATGGTATAATTACACAAATCAATGTAAGGATCTCTACTAGAAATGTCATTGTAGGCTCTCATACATCGTGGTAGTGGTGAATTTAGGGCATAATTAGTACTATGGCAATGAAAATAGAAAATATGACGGCGTCTAACTGTATAGGGAGAAGCATTAATATTACAATAATTTAAAGTATATGGCGAATCAAGAAGAGCGTTGAAGATCTTGTAAATGAAAACTACATCAAAGTACTTGCGTCGACTAGCAAGAGACTCCAGATCGTAAAATGTTAGGTTTGACTCGTAAGAGTAAAAATGCCTGTGTTGATGATTTTTTGCCAAGACTACCGCTACAGCTTTTTATATATATGTACTTCTAGTGTGTGTGACGTTGTTGCAGAATTAACTTGCAGTCAAATTATTTTTGAATTTTTAAGCGGTTACGTTGCCATAGAACTCTTTCATAGAGATAGATAGATAGGCTTGCCTGCTCTTAAAGTTCCCCATCCAGTCTAAGAGCTTTAATAAAGTCCAATAGCTCCGATGGTTTCAGAAAAGAGATTTTTTCTCCGTCCATGATGTCTTTTCTGAGATGATTGGCACGGGTTTCCGTGATAGCGGTTCAGTTAGATGTCAGGTATTCCTCCACTCCGCAAAATCCGCAGTCGCTTCACAAGGATAGGTCTGAAGTATCCTTGTGATGTGTTCCTCAAGAAGACAATGTTCTGTAAGAAAATGCTATGCTTTTTATAGTTTTTTAGGAATATCTTGGAATGTCTCAAACTAGGGAGATTATCTCAGAGGGATGCTCTGAGCCTTCCCTCTCTACTTTTGAATTCTTTTTTGCAGGTGCGCATCGCTGTACCACGAAACGGCTCCAGTTCCACAGACGAACTTGTGGCTGCCTTCTTTGCTAATAGATTAGCTTCTGCGTTGCCGCTGATTCCAGTGTGTTTTGGTAACCAGCATAGTGTCAATAGTCAGCAGTCATTATGGGTACTTCACCATCGCAGAAAATTGTAATGCTTTGTTTCCGATAGTTTCTGTTCAGGTTCAATTGAGCACGTCTTCCAATTATTACATTGATGCCCGCTTGGAATACGTTAGCGTATACTGGCACCTGTTCTTTTGTCAGTTTTGGAACCATCCACATAAGTACCATTTAATGATGTTTGCCTCTAGGGTGTAGGTGGACGATTCTTTCTCCCATTTTCGCGTATTACTCAGCCTCGCAAGAAAGCTTTCTGAAGCTATATTTCGTAACTAAACCTTTTGGCCAAACGGTTTTCGTGCGTAGTACTGTACTACTAATGATAAAGAGAAACGCACAAAAAAGTATTGAGTTGACAACTATTAGGAAATCCTGTATGCAATTACTTATTCCACAATATTGGGTAGTTGCCTACTTGAACATTATTTTGGCATTATTTTTAAAAATATGTGTCATGAAGTAATTTATTTCCATGATCGAGTTTTAAAATCAAATCTAACTAAACAAGTACATTAACTGCAAGAGAAGTCAATCCTGCATAAATGAAAGTTGCTATATCATTTAAAGGTCAGGCGTTGGGAATCATGGTCACTATAATAAAAAAATTATATAAAAATGTTGCTAATTACCAACAGCTAATAAAATTTAGTATCATAGCAATATAAAAATTTTATGATTCTATCTCAACAAATAGACCTAAGTAGAATGTCAAAGTTAACTAAATGGCCGCAGTGGTTAGGCGGCTGACTATTGTTGTGAGATGACGATAGGTGCCGGGGTTCAATTCTCTGGAGGGATGGTGACATTTTTTCAGAGAGTTTAATCCCGGATCGACTTGCCATTCGCTGTTGGGAGCAAAGTGATTAACAGCGCGGCATCATAAAAGGCGATATGATGCTGTCACAAAGCCATTTAAACACAACTTACACACACTAAACTACACCGCAAGAGTTGCAGTGATAGCCAGACAAGTAATACAGCTTACGGAGTCACTGCAACTAAGCACCCACCACACATTAAAAAAAAAAAAAAAAAAAAAAAAAACTACTGGAATTTCGTATATTAGGTTTGCATTCATTTTAGCTATTGGTAAGTAATCATCACTACAATTACTTCGAACAAATCATATTTATTTACTTAAGAAGTATCTATTGAGAATACTATAATCAGCCAATTTTACCAAAATTACGATAACCTATTGTACAGTGCAAAATACGAGTATTGCAAATTCTATATCTATTTGTCGGCTACAGTTTGATGTTAGATTTATTACAGCGACTGTTATTTCCTAATGATATCTTTAGTACCTACTCTGTATAAACTTGTGACCTACTTACGTATGCATTTATCATTTTTCATGCAAAAAAATTATTGCTACAAAAAATATCCGAAAAGCAAATTCTAATTCCAATTTAGGTGCATGATAAATGTATAGTTAAGGTTAGTAGCACTACAAGTGCACACTATACTCGTATTTTGGAGGGTAGAATTACAAACGAAATGCAAGCAATAAGATATAGATTCAAGAAACCTTTATTTGCATATACGCATGTACCTACATTGATTAATTTAAAAAATGAAATTACGGTAATGAATCTTTACATCAGTACAAACAAAACTCATTGATTGTTCTGTTAAAATACATATTACTCAGTAATAATATAGGAAGGACTTAAAGATTTACAACGTTTACTGTTAAACTCACAATTTCAAATCAAAACGATTTCAACGCCTTTGATCGTTGTAACAAATAGGTACATTATAACAGATTTTATAGCATTTTACTTGGAACATATAGCCCTGTTACTGTCTTCAGTAATTCTATTATCGACAAAGAATTAAATTTCTATTAGATGTTATGGATATGTATAAGCTACAAAATTGTGTGTATATACATATTATAATATTAACTCAATGTATCCACTAAGTACACCGAACCTTTTATGCGTGATAACTAAATAAAGCTAAAGTTGTTAGGATAAGCGTTTACTTTCTCTTAAAGTTGAAATTGTAGTAAGTTTGACCATCATCACGTTTATTTTCTGGAAAAGAAATTTAGCTGACACAATAATATTCTCCCATATTATATATTTTATATTACTTACATGCTTGTCAGTAGCATTGTAGGATTTTTCATTTGCACTATTCTTTCAAAATATTCGACTTTAAACTATAACAGATAACTGTCATACATGCGTTTCATCATTGTTTTGAACTCATCTCTTAATATGCGGGCTCCTGTTCCTTTTTGTGGTTCTTTGTGACCAAGATATTAATACTGGCGAAATTAAGAACTATGAAGGTAATCGTGACTTTTTCAATTTTCCAAAATTATGTAAATATTTGGCTTTAAACTGTAACAGTGACGTTCACTAAGTTAAAATTGATAGAAATAATAAGCAAGGCAAAAGTATTGTGCTGACACATTAGGGTAGATAATTGCAAGTTTAAAAAATATTATTTGCAAAGCGTATAATAAATTACAAAAAGGCAACTGGATGATATGATGCCAAGCACTAGAACTTGGAAGCATTTAAGATCCCTCTGAAATTTAACCACTATATCATACAGATGATTCGGTGAAAAACAAAACGACGAGTATCTGTAAGTATTATTTTGTATCAGATTATTTTCCTATCAAACTTCGATTATGCAAAACCGTTTCTAATACGACTTAAACCTGATCAGTCTCAAATCAGCAAGAAGTAAGAAGCAAAAATTTTCAAAGTATGATGTTTACTTGTTTGCAGTAACATTATTGGAAATCCTCAAATTTTTAGAATGGTAAGCTAGTTTCTACACGTACATCTTTCATAACTTAAGAATTTTTAGTCAAAGCGCATATTGCTTGACATGTCTCAGAAATGACAGCTGGTAAATAGTTGAGCGTAGATTTTCACGACCGTTGCTTACTGTGTTGAGGTCTTCCGGGTGTTGTCGTGTAGATAAGTTTTCACTTGACCCACTGAAGAGAGACTCTCTTCAGAGAGTCGATCACCAAGACTATACGGGTTGTCAAAGATCCACAAAATAGAAAACTCTCTCGGCCCTATCGCTAGTACTTGTTAATCACCCACTTTTAATTGGCAAGATATGTTGCTAGGCAACTCCAGCAGTACACCGGAATTACGAACAGCTATGTGAAGAATTCAGAGCATTTTGTGGCAATACTTCAACAGCACGACATATCGCATGGCGGTATATTAGTTACTTTCGACATAGCCTCTCTTCACGAATGTACCACTAGACGAAACACTAGAAATCATCCAACAGTTAGTATTAGTAGAACTACGAGAAAATCTAATAGAATTGGCAAAACTTTGCCTAACCTCGACATATTTATTATGGAATGGAAGCTTTTATGAACAACCAGTGCAGAATTAAGGTACACCGACGAAATATACAACGTGGATATACGAAAAGGTCTGCAGTAGCTGAACACATATTTCAACATGGGGACTATAGCATTAATTATGACAACGTTAAAGTCTTAAACAAAACCACGTGGTACCATCGGAGATTGATACGGGAATCACTTGAAATTATGAAGAATCCAAGTAACTTCAACCGAGAACTGTAACGAATTACGAAGCGAAGAAGAAACAAAGTATATAACGAGGAACAGAAAACAACATCAGTCTTTAGAAACTTTTTAAAGAATCTGGCAACATAATCAGTAAAACGGCAAGTGCAAACTTATCTATTCGACAAAACCTGGAATACTTCAACACAGCTGGTAAAATTATATTCGTCCGCACATAATATTCAACTCTTCATAATTTCAATCTAAGGAGATAAATAACTTATCTTGGGTGGCGCCTATTTATTCTTCTATAGTAATTGTGTAAACAATTTTTGTCGTTAATTCATCGATTCCAAAAGAAATATCAGAAAACATGTTTCGCATACCTATGCAAATAGACGTGGGAGTGATACAATGCCTATTTATAGGTGACTTAATAAGAATTAACACCCAAAACGTCAGTATATTTAAATTAATGAAACGTACGTTATAACATGTAAAATGAAATTCCCATATTGTTGTGATTGTAAATATAAGTAATATTGTAATATAAGTATATCACCTAAAATAATAGTGTAAGTATAAGATACATGGTAATGGAAAAAATTTTAAATAAGTCCTTATGGAAATGTAAGCAAAAATATTTGACCTTTCTCATAAAAGGCCTTTCCTTTTCCTAGAAAGCCTGGTAACATGTGAAGATATATATGCTATCCAATAAATTATGAGAAATTCCGTCAATATACTAACATAAAATACTTCCTAATATACTTCGCAGATTTATGTTGTTCCCATGTTGAATTGTTTAGCAGATCTAAATTTCATTCAAAATAATAACATATTATCCTAAGAAACATCGCAAAAATTAATCAAATACCCAACGAGAGTTGCGAGTAGCAAGAAAGACAATGTTTTGATGAACTGAAAGTTTAAACAAGTATGTCACTGTCGTTATTAATGTTTAAATAGTCACTACTGATAGTTATATATTTTATCTCTAGTCGTTTGTCCTTTTTTTCTCAAATTTTACATACAGTCAAACGCTTATTGATCTTCTTTTAAAATGCCTGCATGTAAACATGTTTTCTTTTATGCATGGCGCAGTAGAAACAACTGTTATTTTGCTAACACTTTCTTTCGCAGCACGCAGTTTAAATTAAAACTGTTTATTAACTGTACTATCTCGATTTACGAGGGAAGACATTTCCAAAGTAGTCGACTGTATAGTCCTTTTCACAATATTAGAAACGCCTGATGGTCTTCTTGACGGTTTCTAATCGGTCTGTGACATTACCTCACCTAAATAAGTAAACACAGAACGGTATTTTATTTATGTAAACCCTCAGGCGTTTCTAATATTGTAAAAAGAACAGTATGTATGTACATAGGTACATACATACATACATACATGCTACTAAGCATGTAATATTACATGGATTGGAATACTAAGACTTACGATTTCATATTACAATTCCATACCCACATACATAACCTATACACATGTAAAAATAATCATTTTATTACCAGTAGTTCTCATTTGTTCCTACAAGGGAAGTACACCGTCCACATTTGGACTTCTGCAATTTACGCTATTATTATGAAAAAAACAAACTTGCTTCCCCTTTCAGCTATCTCTAATAAAGGTAGGCATACTGTGCGACAGTCCAGAACAAGAGGTCTTGAGATTTATAGTTAAGTTTCTGTAAATACGTGCCGGCAAATTACAGGCCTGAAACTGTAGTCTTGTGTGAAGTGCACCAAAATCGACGTTTTTAGACGACGTTTAGAATTTGGCCATGCCATCATGTTGTGTCGCAGAGCCCCCAAATTAGTAATATCTCTTAATAACAAAGATACTTATATTCTTTCTTCTTTTAAAACTATAAATTCTTAACGAAGATATGACTGCAATTTTCGTATTGACACAAGAAGGGATTTCGACAAACTACAAATAGAACAAATAGTTTTACTATTTTCTGAACAAGATACCATGGTAATAATAGATTTTTTTAGAAAGTATATAGATGAAAAGGGTAAATTTTCGAAGAGTAGACATTTTAGAGTATCACGAAAAATTTCATTTCAATGCTCATGTTGCAATAAGAAGTATAATGATAGCACCGCATGTTTTTAAGATCATATGAAATAAAATGATTATTTATCTGCAATATCCCCAAACTAATAAAATTGATTGTAGGTACTAAATATTTAGGTGATTTACTCATTAAAAAATTTCTATTTACGAAATCGAATTGTCAAAATACTGTAAATATCTTTATAAACATGACGGGCCTCCACCACATAACACATTTAATTAATTCTTATTTATAAGACACATTTTCTATGCAATGTGTTTTCACTACGTGGTCGTTCCTATTCTATGGCATCCCCAGTAAGCAGATATAAAAGTATTAGTAAAATGTTGTACTATAGATACGTATTACTGTATTTGCCAACAGATTCTTGCTAACTGGATACCACTTTGTTGTATTCTACATAGGTTTACATAGTTAATTTACATAATCTTCCTCTGAATACGTCAGATGCGCTGGCACTTCCGTACGCAAGAAAATTATTAACAGCTGTTCTGCAATTATTCCTGTCACTCCGACCAATTTTTTAGGTATAAACAATACTTTTACTTGAACAAACGCGAAGACGGTAATAGTTGTGGAAACCTAATAGTAAATCTTCCTTATTAAAGTAAAATAATAATAAAGTACACAAAATAGACATTCCCATTAAATATATTTAATATCTGAGCTTCTTGAAAACTTAACTTTGGTGTGGGTGCCGAGGCACAAGGGTGTACCAGGTAACGAAATAGCAAACAAGCTAGCAAGAAAAGGTTCTGCAACAAAATTCACCGGACCTGAACCGGGTCTGGCGATAACCAGAATTGCGATACGCGGTGCAGTGGAGTGAATTGTAAAAACACACCAGGCACACTGGAAGAGCGTTGAAGAGCAGATTCATAGCAAACGAATGATGAGGCAGCCATCACGGCAGTTGGCAGCTGATGTGCTGGCTCTCAGCCGGTTACAGCTTAGAACAGTCACGAGCCTGATAACTGGACATGGCTGTCTAAGGAAATATCTACATAAGGTTGGCATCCTTAAGGACGAACCTATATGTAGACTATGCAATGAGGAGAAGGAGACAGCCTACCATGTCATATTCAAATGCGTTGCGTTGGAACGACGGAGACTGCCACTGCTGGGGCCAATTAACCACCTGATAGATCTACCGGAAAAAGACCTACCCGGCCGGTAACCAGTGACCAAATCAATCAATCAATCAATCAATTCTTGAAAACATATTTTGCCAAGTTTTGTGCAGGCTCCGTATAAGATCTGACAACGTTTATCTACTATCATTTACTGTTTCTGAGAAATCAATGTTTAAGTAGCACATATTTACGTCATTTTTCCATAAACATATTTAATATCTATGAAACGAATGAAATTAGGTAAAAGGAATAATAAGTAAATAAATAAAATTCTTTATTTGGCAGTATTATCTCGGCAACCTGATAGTCATACAATAATTGTGACAATACATTATTAGTGACTCAAAATTTACACTTCTATAAATTTCTTCCAAAATTGCCTTGGTAATACTCAATCCATCTTTCATTTTAATCAATTCGTACTTTTAATTGTACAAATTCTAATAAAAAAACAAAACAAAATAACAATAATTGTTAATTTAAATCCTATATATAATTTAAATCCTATATACATAAGTTTAATATAACCGGTGCTACGACCTATACGATACATATACAATACCAGAAAGTGTTATTTTAATATACAACAAAAAGTCCTGCCAATATATTTACAAGCATGTACAGATTTAATGTAAAAAAGGTGACATAATTTTCATCGAAACATTTAAATTTAGAAAATATCGGGGTATTAACGATTACATATATGCTTAATGGCGATATTTCAACGTTGTAAAAAATCACGTGTTCTAAATGGATATCTTGTACCTTCCTCAAAATTGATGCTATATGTCTATAGACCATATATATTGTAAATTAGTAAATACATCCCATTTATGCTTAGTTATTGACAGTAATTGCAATCGCCACAGGATAATGCACATTTACTTTTATTCTTTACGTACTATATTTATTATTTTGGGAATAATTCCATTTAATGTCTAACGTGAAAGTGACATGAAGAGTTGTCACAGGCATTAACCGAAATTTGAAAGTTGAATTAGACAGCTGTTAGTTATTAACTGGACATATTTCCTTATACATTCAAAATTTGGAAAGTTTGGTTGTTGGCACTTCACTATATTGTTTATGGTTACTTATGTAGATTAGTTTATGTGGAATGTTCTAAAAGCTTTCAGAAACTTCACGTTTGATTCGGAAACTTTAGAAAGTTTATAAAATTCTAATTTCTATTTCCTACCTACTCAAAAAGTATTATGTAACCAACTATAAGCATATAAACCAATGTTAATACCATCACCAATATTTATAGAAATCGAATTATGAATAGTTGGCACGATGGTTTCGTGGTTTCGCCCACAAAATAAAACTTCACGGTTGGATTTTATGCACAGACGAATATTTAAAGAAATATATTGCTTATATTAATTTGCGGTTGTAGAAAAATACATTATATTATGTCTACGTCAAGAAATTATTTGAGGTTAAAATATAGATATATTAATGACCTACTGTGAGGTAATACTATAATACATCCGTGGAACACTAAATTACGCAGCAAGAGCTGTCGCAGTAGTCTTGATAAGTAACACAGGAAGCTGCTGAGGTTCTGCATTATTGTAATTAAAATTAATACAGATTATTTAATACTTTAATATTTTGTTTAGGTCATAACAAGTATACGTTACATACAATATTGTATTTGCAACCGAAATCATTGAAACAATTGCATGAATTGTTGAGAAATACTCTAAAAACATCCCAAGTCTCTATTAAACTTAAGCAAAAGAAACGTCGCTACACGAATATACGTTTATAATAAACTGATAACATTGGATAAACATTTACATATGGTGCTTTTCTATGTTTTAATACAATATTGAGTTGCGGTATTAGTGTTTTTATTTGCACTTTTGAAATTAAAAGCGATGATAACAGGATACGATATTGTATATGCCTATATGCAACTTCTATTCGCAGCTAACCTCTGTTTTAGTATTTGTTTAGCGGAGTAGCTGTAATTATATATCTATTAACAAGTTAATCATATTACATAAATAACCTAGGCAGGCCTCTCTTTAAATATTACTGGCGTACCAGTTATGCTTTTATTAACTATTTCGCCCAACATCTTCAAATTGTGATTTTCAACTGGTAGTAGTTCAAACTTCTGAATGCATTTAGCCACAAAGAATTTTATTTCCAGCATTGCATACAGCTTACCTAAAATAATTTATTAACATTAGAACACAAACTAACATAACAATAAATATGAAAAAAATAAAGATCAAGATTATTTATATAATGTACAGTTCACCTGCGAAGACCTAAAATATCCTAATAATTATAGCTATTTTTACGTGTCATTTATATCAGTAGTAAACAATTGTTTCAAAAAATGAAATAAACTTTTTAACTAATGTATGGTACCCTAATAATTACTCTAATACATCTAATTTATAAAATTTCCTGAAGTAACTGTGCGGCCTCATGTGTAACACAAAACTCACAATAGTTGATGCGTGAGGATCAGTTAACACAGAAGCGATATACGAAGTAATAAGTGTTCTTGCGCTTGACTAATTACGCAATTTTACCTAACCATACTTTTGACTTTGAAGATATAGACATTCTAAATAAAGAAGCTAAGTGCAGAAATAGGTTAATTTTACAGAGAAAACTAAGTGCTGATAGTAGTAGACATTAGAACTATCACCAGTCAACTCCATGCTCTTTTACTATTTGATTATCGAATGGTTTACTCTAATATTCAACTATTAGTCTTACCAATACAATCTCTGGGGCCTACAGAGAATGGTACAAAAGTATTTTTCAGTATCAGATGTGCATTCTCAGGCATAAAACGATTTGGATTGTACTCTTTCGGATTTGCGAAGTACTTTTCTGATTTATGAATTCCGTCTATATTAAACATGAAAGTTGTGTCTTTTGGATAACGAATTCCATCTAAAAGTAACTTTTGCATTAAGTATCATGTTTTAGGTATATGCCGATTTTCAACACTCACTATGCTGAATATCATGGCTGATTTTTCTTTCAATAACTGGTACAATCACATGCAGCCTCATTGATTCTTTGACTACAGCTTCTAAATATTTCATTTCTTGTAGGTCCTTGTATGTAATGTCTGCATTAGGATCTTTTCCAGCTATTGACTGAATTTCTTCAAGAAGTTTTTGCTGAACTGCCGATCTTCGCGAGAGTTCATATAATGTAAAACCCATAGCTTGCGCAACGGTATCATGGCCCTAAAAAGTAATAGCAATTTGGTACCTCTGGCTATTACGCAATAATGAAATTGAAACTATATATACATATATATTATAATAATTGGTGGTATGTTTTATTTATTCAAACGTATGTGCAAAAGTAAATTTATTTATTCAATTATACATAATTCCAATGACAACCGACAAGGTTAAATAAATACGCTAAACTCTAAATGAATGTAACTGCGCCGAGTTATACATATCAAATAATAGATCATTATTAAATTGTTGTGAATGCATGAACATCATTGGGACTGATGTGCACGCTAATAGCATAGTAAGTGGGTAAACTTTTGCAAATTGTCTCAATTATACATTCGACAATATTTATAAAAGTTATTCACTATCCATCCTTATGAAAAAGAAATCGTATCTACATATGGTAAATTTTTGTATTTGCAAACGCAGTATATCGGAATTAGCATGAAGGGTCTTCTTACTTAACTTATTTATGTATTTTCGTCTTTAAGCGAAAGTTTTATTGTCGGTAAGAATAGGTTCTCTAATGAATATTGCGCCTTAGATACTAGGAATATGTTTATCACCCTATATCGATATCTATAAAATGATAACCGAGTATCGATACTAAGAAACCAATACTGTGGTATCAATAACAAAGAATAGATACTAAGATATCACAATCAAGGATCTGATGCAAGAATTCAAACAAACATGAAAATTTATATGTGCAAATTTTGTAATTGCTCTCGATTTGGTAACTAACAATTGTTACTATTGATTTTTTTAGAATTTCTGTTTTTTCACTAAATATTCTAATTGCACACAAAAGCACTAGCACAATTTATTACGTTTATTTTAGCAAAAAAACGTAAATTTCTGTTTCTGTAATGCTCATTTTTTTAGTATTGGTTCATACGGAATAATATCACAACGCTTCTTCATTGGAAAGGCTAAAAAAAAAATAGCATAGTACAATAACAAGAAAATAAATGAAATGAACAGAACATATACGGCTTCATGAAAATAATTACACTAAAAGGAAAACATTTTCTATAGCTGTTAAAAGGTTCTTGTCAGATGCAATTTTCTTTTATCAGAGTGATTTGCCAGAAGGCAAATAAAAAAATAGCATGACAACTTACCGCAAGTATGAATGTGTTAATTTGATCATTAAGAGTCTCTCCAGAAAGCTTATTATCGAATAAGATGTCAATAAGATGAATTTTCGATTTTTCATTTACAACACTGTCTTGTCTTTCAGCTTCTGCCTTTGCTATAACGTCTCGGGTAAATTTCTTAATAGTATTTAAAACACTTTCCATCTTCTTAAACTGTTTAGAAAGTCTAAATATCCAATCGTTTGTTAAAAACACCGAATATAATCTCTCCGTTAGTATAGCAAAGTAATCAACCCGGGCATTTATGTATACAGGATTATTCGCTTCTCGAAAACCAAAACGTTGCTTCATCAAAGATTCTACGAAAGGCTGTATTAGTACCGCTATTTTTATTAAACATAATTCCACCGTGATGATAAAGTATGGAACAAAATTCATGATTGGAATTCATGATTGGCTTACTTATTTTTGAAGAAAATTTTTGGTCACGTTGACTTTTAATAACGCTGCATCTAGTTCCAATCAAGAAACAGTATACGAGGAAATCAAATTGCATACATTATTTGAATCTAAATATGAATTCGAAAAAAACTCTTGTTTTTGCAAGGAAAATATCATATAAATTAGTCTTAAGTGACATTAAAAAAAAGACTTAAAGTTTACTCATTTAATTAATACACGCATTGAAGGTGAACCAGTTCGGTAGCAATATAGTGAGCCAATCAAGTGCTATACTCAAAGCGTAAATTAATTAAGTAACTTTGTTTCCCTATGATTCGGCCTTCAGAGAAAGTATATGTTTGGATGAACGTGATCAAAAATTATTATTCAAGGCTGTAGTTTTTTTTAAGGAAATCGTAATGCTGCTGGCACTATTTATATTGTATGGGAATTGAATCGGTGTCATCTCTTACAGGAATAGTGAAGACACTTCCCTACTACGTCCAGCTGATAATTCGCACTGAATTGGAGCGTAGAATGTATCATAACGTTTACTCACATACATATATGTTAGTGTCAATTAAATTGATGGTGAACAATTCCAACATTCACTTTAAATTTATTTGATAAATGTTGTTAATAAATCTTAATAATTTAGATAAACATGTAGATATCTTGAAAAATTTTTGTGTCAGACACCAAATTAATTTTGGCCCATAATTTATCATCATGCTGTACATGTTATTCACCAAAAATAATGTCTAAGGCAAACAAATGAATTATGTGTTGGGTATCCACAGGCTTTCCAGTTTCACCTTTTAACGTTTCCAAAAACGCATCCGTATATTTCTGGAATATTGGCAGAAATCCTGTCACAGTATTATGTTGAAATGCAGTGTTGCAAATTTTTCTACTTTGCTTCCATAGATCCGCTGAAAAAAAATATGAAAACATGAAAAATTATTGAAACTATAACAGTTAATTTGACATGGTATGGTCAAAATATATATAAATATATAGGGCGTTACAGTAATTAAACCATTTGTTTGTATGCAATAATTTTCTTCTCCGAACAATCCTTTTCGGAACATTTGGATTCGAAAATTGTGACTACTGTCTAGAAGATGTCCGTATTGTAATAATAATTCAAACAATAATGCCATGAACTTATACACAGTGGTGGAAATATCTACACTGGTCATAATAACCAGATAAAATTAAATGTTAAGCAACATACTACAAAAATTTCTATTTGAAACGCTGCAAAAGATTTTTTAATGGAACTACTATATTTCTATATCACAATTAAAAACAGAATAGAAATTTGTTGTATTATAATACTGTAAGTAACCGCCCAGATATATTTGCAAGGAATTTTTTGAAACCTACTTTTTGAACGGTAACTGTTTTTTCATTATATTTCAGCGTGTGTCTATTTCCATTTTTAACGAGCATAATTTTTGCAGAAGTAATTTAAATCTTCCTATTTGGAATAGGGTATCATGTATATTTTTACATTTTTTAAAGACAATTAAATATCATTTCCAATAATACTATGATATGAAAATGTAATCTTCCATTATTAAGAATAAATTATGTTATACTGTCATTCAGAAAAGCATTAAGAACTTATCAGTTCTACCCAACACTGGCGTGTAGTTTTAATTCTATCAATAAATCTACCAAAATGAACTTACCATTACTAGTTGTTGCAAGACCTTCTCCTATATATGGTTTCAGTAGATCGTACATGTGAGTTTTTACCAGATGATCCTTCGATGTCAATATTTTCTCCATCAATTCTGCATCAGCTACCATTATGGCAGGTTTAAATGGTTTTATCCAGAGTTTAACTACCGGACCATATTTTTCATTCAAAACTACCATACCGCTGAACTTTTCTAAAGTTAATGTATGAATTTTCCGAAAATGATCGGCAAATTAAGTGTAACAAAACACAACGTACCATAGTTACTCTTCGGTCCTAGCATTTGCCACAGAAGTTGTAGCGGTGACGGTCCACGTAATTTATTGATATCCTTGTTATTGCTTAATTGATTTCTCAAATAATTAAATAGATACACTAGGCCACAAAAGAGCAGGCCGACAATTATTGTAAGCGAAATCATATTGCCGCAACCTAATTCGATAGCTAACTGGCGAATGTTAACCGGCGCTATATCAAATATATTTCGCTAGTAATCTCATTATCTTATGAAAGAGATAGAAAGATGCAGTATCATTTTATAATCGCGATGACAGCATAATTACTTAGTCTTTAGATATTTCATTCAATATATCAATATATTTAATTGTTGAACTGTTGTACTTTAAGATGCTAACACTAATTTAAATCTTATTTAAATTTACGGTTGCTAGTGTATGTATGTATAAATTTGTACATAAATATACCTATATGTTGATTTAGCAAGTGTAGATAACTAGATTTCAATAAATCTAAAATAAGATATCGCTTGATGTCCTTGGTATTTTATTTACATTATAATGCATAGCTGTTAAAATATTACGTTAGGACATCCCATCTATGTGATTATTTAATGCATATATTGGCTGACTTAATTTAAATAGATGATAAAAAACTCGTTTTTATCATCTGCTGCAGTAGCATCATATACATATGAAATATACTTCTTTTGTATAATCATCGGCAATAATTGCTTTTTTTATGTAAAATATAACACATTTAATAGACTTACAATTCACGATATATGACAGTACAGACATATACATACTTTCCACTTTCACTACAATGAAATTTTGAAGCTAAACTTCTCAGCTAAGATAATGATTAATGACAGCATATTTTCAGCAAGTCTTAGATGATTAAACTATGTTTAAGAATAACCATATGGTATTACCGTAAACCATAATAATAATTATTATTATTAATTGAAAAAACACTAACTACGCCGATTTGAAGTAGTTAAACTACATACAGTGTGGTAACCACTAATCAAATAGAATTATTTTGATTTTATCGAGTTTTATGAAAAATGCTCGAACACGTCAATTTCTAATTTTATAGATACGGCTTCTGAATGAAATTTGAAATATACAGTGTGATCCATGTAGGAGCAGTACAAACTAGATTATTTTTTTTTTAATTGAACGCCCTTTGTATTTTGGAACTACTTCACAATATTAATGTTTTGGCAGTGTCTTCTGTGGTAAGCTTGTAGAATAATTCAATAAATATTTCAATAAAATGCTGTGCAGAAGCATTATGTTTAACGATTATACTGGTTAGTGACAGTGCGAATATCTGCGAATCCATTTGTTTCTAAACATGTTGTCCAGTAATTACGTTAATTCAAGTAGCCTAGCATGTCTTATAAAAGGTTGCCCTTGCCTCCAATGAGATGTCATTCATTACTTCGGTAACTGCTGTCATTGTTAAGATAGTTCAAATATCTTTTCCAATTTATACTTTCCAGAAAAGGATCATTTATATTATTTTGTATTATGTATTCTTAGATTTCCTATGTCGAAGGAATTTAAAACCTCTCCAACTTATAGAAAAGAAACTTTATTTTCCATAACGTTACTTTTGTAGTTAATGTCTTTTATATGTAATGGGTAGCACTACAACGCCTTTCTAATCAGTACTGCTTGTCAACACTACCACTACAGGTCTTGCTTTGTAATTTTGGAATTCGTAAGTGTGTTTTCATGGATTTTTGAGAGCACTGTCCCGCCGTAAGTAATGTTACGCTATTAGTTGTTGCAAATGATAGTTCGAGAATCTGCTTCTAAACTAAATGGCTTCTTTTTGTCTGGGCGCTCTATTAACTCTGCAGAGACGCATGCCTACTCTGGGAAATTTTTCAATTAAACTGTTGTCACGCCAGGTGAGTACGCCCAAAAATCAAACACTTGCAATTTATGAACAATTAATCGAAAATTCTGGAAATCTGGTCAGGCAATAATGACCGTAACAACAATCAGAATTCTTTGTTAAATGATCAGTATTCTTATCAATATCTTTTATCAAAATTCTCACACCTCATTATGCAATTTCTCCCGTAATTGTTGAATACTAAATATAAATTATTATTAATTCAAATGAAAAAATAGTCAATATTATTATATTGAAAACATATATATCTCATCCGCACCGCAATACTCACAAAGATAGTTTCCAATTAATGTAACAGTCCCTCCAAACTTGCTGTAGTTTGTTGCTTTTTGTGTGATCTGTACATGTATAAACAGAAAATTTATGTAATTTGTACAACAGATAAAAAATGATAAAACATATTAAGCAGCAATTTTGAATTATGAGGAAAATATTAAATAAACTGATATGAAACCGCTAACAATAATAAAACAAGTGACACTAAAAAATAAGTAAAAATAAACATTACAAGAATATAAAAACACGATACAAACTGAAAATAATTGAAAGGTGGAATATTAATATCAAATCGACAAATAAGACTTATTCTGTATAGCCTTGATTCTTAACCTCAGCCCACATTTATCATTACCTTACTGCATTATGTAAAAAATCCGTATTGCAAATCATAGGTACAATGGAAGTAGTCAAGTCAAATAGAAAATATTAGAACTTACAAGGATTAGTTAGTCACTTATAAGCTAGTTTGTTTCTGTTACGGCTTTCTTAGTATCACCATCTTTATTAGTTATACTACAACTCGCTGAATATACTTTCTGTAGTAGAGCTTTGCTATGCTTTGCGGTAATTATACTTATAATTATCGCATTACTTCGAAACGGTCCTTTAGTTTTTTTAGAAGAATGTTTGCAGCAAATTTACTTGGCAGTATAGTTGAAATTATGGTGTATTGCCATCTCGCTTTTCATATATAAAAGGCGCCGTTTACTGAATGATAATTACTTGTATCTGTATTCAACAAGTACACTTTTGTAATATCACCTTTTCTATCGGCATTAATTTAACTAACTAAACGTGGAGTATTTGCATAACTATGCCGCAAAAAATATGTATAAATAGATAATGCGCAATATATAATGTATGTATGATACAAGTCTATAGTACCAAAAATGGAAATAGCCCAACAAGATACTCAAAAGTGTATGTATAATCACCGTGTTTTCGTAACTCAATAGGAAATACATTGTATTTGATTATACGCATTGTAATTATTTAAATTTGTTTAACTGTTTTTAATTTAAGTATTACATGTTATGTATACAGGGTTTTTCACGTAACCCGTTCGTTAGGAATTCTCTATGTTAACGTCATAGGTTAGCTTTCAAAATGTGGGGTACGTAATCGTGTTACTTGGTCTGTCAAAATAAAATATGTTCACTCATGATACACTTTCGGTTATACCGGACGTCATAGCCAACTTTGATATTTTAAATGGAATATTATAAATTTTATTGCTTTTTTTAGATTTCTTTTAAAGCGAGATAATAGATTGTATTAAGGTTTCTTATATCAAAAATTAGCCGTTTTTGAATTATTTTGATTTTTGTGAAATTTTTTGTTTTTTTATACACTTTTTATAACCAGATATCTACGGTGTAATTGAATCGAACTGCGTCATATTTCTGCTGGAGACAGCCAAAGGTAGAAGATTCTGAGTAACCCATAAACAATTAATTATACTCTTACAGGGTTTTCGAAATTTAATAATTATTTAAGTAAACTTCAATTTAACAAAAGCCGTGATTTTTAAACGGAACATCCTGTAGATGGACACGCCATTGTAAATAGAAAAACATTTTACATCGTAGAAGTATAGGTTTCCCTATACCAATCTGTCATAGTTTTAAAGTTATTGATGATTATTTCCTAAATTGAACATTATCAGTAGAAAGCCTTGGAAAGTAAACCCGATCTGTCAAATTGACACAAAGTTTATTTCCCGCCTATTGGTTCTCAAGGTGATTACAAATATGCAAGACGAATTAAATATTTACTCTAATAGAGACATTTTAAATATATTCTACATTCATGGTGAGTCTACAAATTGTTGGAAGAACTTGTGGACTTTAATGAACGATACCTACATTTACCAACAATGAATAAAACTAAATTCAAACGAATAGTGTCAAACTTCATTCGCTTTGGTATTCAAGTCAAAAAAAGGGTTCCAAAACCGATTACGGAATACGAAGGTAATGAAATCGTTGTTTTGGTATATTTTCATGCGCAGCCGAAGAGTTCTATACCGGCGGCATCGGCATCTGCAGATTTAGTAATTTCATCTACAATTTAGGAAATAATCAATAACTTTAAAACTATGACAGATAGGAAGAGGAAAATCTATACCTATACGATGCAAAATGTTCTTCTACTTAGAATGGTGTGTTCATCTACAGAATGTTCCATTTAAAAATCACGACTTTTCTTTAATTGAAGATTACTTAAATAATCATTAAATTTCGAACACCCTGTAAGAGTGTAATTAATTGTTTATGGATTACTCAGAATTTTCTACCTTTGGCTGTCTCCAGCAGAAATATGACGCAGTTCGGTTCAATTACACCGTAGATATGTAGTTTTAAAAAGTGCATTAAAAAACAAAAAATTTCGCAAAAAATCAAAAGCACCTGCCTATTCCTTTTCCTTTTCGAGATCATCATTCTACAGCAACATTTCAATTTTTATTTATTTTTAATTGAAACTCGAAATCCGTTTCAGTGAACAATTTAAGAAAATATGGAGGATACTATAGGTTTTACCATATTCAAAAAGCCTATAAGGGAAGTGCACTTATAAACGCATCCAATGCGAGTAACAGTAGTAGTTTTGCTTTCCGTAACAATTAGCTAAAAAACTGTCTCGTTAACGTAGGTATCAATCTCCGCTTTTAGTTGGTTATTTTAGTTGGTTATCGGGTCGATGGCCGCAGTGGTTAGGCGGCTGACTATTGTTGTGAGAGAACGATAGGTGCCGGGGTTCAATTCTCTGGAGGGACGGTGACATTTTTTCAGAGAGTTTAATCCCGGATCGACTTGCCATTCGCTGTTGGGAGCAAAGTGATTAACAGCGCGGCATCATAAAAGGCGATATGATGCTGTCACAAAGCCATTTAAACACAACTTACACACACTAAAACTACACCGCAAGAGTTGCAGTGATAGCCAGACAAGTAATACAGCTTACGGAGTCACTGCAACTAAGCACCCACCACAGATTTAAAAAAAAAATTACAGGGCAAATATCGTTCTTTATCGTTCTTTCAATTTTCTAAATAAAAAGTAAGCAGACGGTGTCAAATCAAGATTATTTTTATGCTGCCTAGCCCTGCCCAACGAACATATAATACACCCATATGTAATGCTATTACCATAGGTAAGTGCTGTTACTGTCATTCCTGTTAGCATATATTCGATAAGATTACTTATTGCTTGGTTCCAAATTATTGCGCTCATGAATTGAAGATTGTGTGCAGATCTTCTTTGTAAGAGGAAAACCCATATAAACAAATTGCGTAAGTTCTAATTTTGTTTCTGGATCCTAATGATGTACATGTCAAAAATTCTATACATTTTGAAATAGACATCCAATTTATGAAGGGGTTCACCATAGTGTCACTTAAAAGCTTTTCGCCACCTAGATCCATTGCATAAACTGAAATCCATCCTCTTCCAGATAGTGAAATTATACGAGACTACAGGATTTGTATAAGCATAATACCTATCTATTTCACAAAAATTACAATGGTGTAATAATTGCTGGTATGATATGGACACGATGCCGAAGACAATTTCTGCAATTAAATCGAGCAATATTGTACTTCTACAAATTAAACGAACCCAAACTTATTGACATGCAGTTAATATCACATTAGTAATAATTATTTCGGTTGATGCATGATGCAGAAAATTTTATCTAACAGCCGCGGACAGCAGCGGCGTACCTTCAAACAGTATCATCCAAAATAGATATCTTGGGGTTTGGAGGGTCAAGGATAACTTTCAAGGATGTCATAAAAATATATTTGTTTTGAATGTTGACTAAAAAGTATAGAACAGATTAAATTTCATTTTTCTTCGAAATTAACCTCTAAATGTCGGGCATAGATATCGTATGTATAATAATGGGAAACTTAGCGCGTGTTTATTTTTATTTATTTATTCATAAAGTAGAACAATTTATTAAAATAAATTTAATATAAGATATGTATTATGTAATTCATAGGCTACAAGACCGAAACGGAGTACTACCTGCACTAAAATTAGATAACTAGTTATAGAGATAGTTCTCTAAGAGCAATGCCACAAAACATGCTTCAACAGGACATGGTGAAAATATAAAGATGAGAAATACTGGAAACATTAGATATTGTATGCCTAAACCTTGCACTGAAACCTATTTAAAGAGTTGGAAATCGCTTAATGAAAAAAGTGCATTTTGTAAACTTGTCGTATAACATCGAAAGATTTTAATAAAAGAAGGCAGATAGATCTTGTTAATTTTTAATCTCTTCCGGATGATGTATTTAAGTGGATATTGACTTATCAAGAATACAGTACCAAACGCGTTTGCGTCAGGTCTTTGGAAAGAAAAAGAGCTGCGGAAGGGGGAGCTTTTCCGATATTCTTCCTATGTTTTAGGACATTCCATATCTTACAAAGCGATAACAGTAGTGAATTTGTAAATCAAGTGATGGAGAAATTGAAAGAATTGTGGCGTGAATATGTTATTGTAAACGAAGCATTCGTCATGCAGAAAGTCGGCGTAGCATCAACCGCAATAATCAAGACATCAAGAACATGATCAGCTCCTCAAAGTCCGATAACGACTGACGGTGTATACAAAGTATAGTTCGCTGAAAACGACTTACAAACAGCTACTTCCAGTTTCTTGAAACCTGAAGATGCAGCACTCAAACAAGTCGAAGCAGATGCCTTTGCCACACGCGGTCGCTGCATGCTTGGGCGGCTAAGGTATAGGAAAATCTTTTTACAAACCTACCAAGGTTAGATAAGTGCAAAAATAAGAGATGTATTTGCTTTAAATCGTGAATTGTGTAAACAATTAACTCAATATGAAAAAAAAAACTTTCTTATTATATATTTATATTGGGAACTGCGAAAAAACCATAATGTATGAAAACAAATAATTGTCTGTAATAGGCGCTAATGGTATATTGTAGAATAAGGCTACGCTAGCGAGAAAGACCAGATCAAGCATTAGAAACCGACTACGTGGTTTGGATTTTCTTGATATCCTTAGCGTTTCTTCAAATGTGCCTTTCAAATGCCCTCACATTCTCTAAATCAAGACCATCTGTTTGATTATAAACATGTTAAAATTTTGACTACAGAGACCGATTACAAAAAAAGACTATTTTAGAAATAATGCATATCAACAAAGATAAGAATTGTGTTAATTTAAAATCAGATATTAACCAACTCAGTGTGATATATGCAAATTTATTACAGTATAATAACTTATAATCTACTTTTATCTTTTTAAAGTCTCTACACATTTTATTATACTATTTACAAAATTTACACATAATCTCTATACCAATTATTAAAAAAAAGTTTATTTGGCATTAATAATTTGAAAAATCATACATTGTAAGTATTATGACTATTATGGCTTTCTGTAAACTAACTTGTACCATCTTTGGCAATTTAAATGCGATTTTTTTTTTATCGGGGAATGTTGATTTTGTAAATAAAGGCTTTGCTTTAAAAGTGAATTTAATTACTATAAAGAAGTTCATCAAAGCAGTACTCTCTTTTAGAGAAATTAAATTTGCTTCAAAGTATAGCCTTTATTTAGTAAATGGAAATTCCTCGCTGAAAAATTCGCATTTAAATTGCCAAAGATGGTACATAATTGTGGTTGTAGTATTCTCCTGATGAAATAACTAACAAATTGCGAACTATTGAGATAAGATAAAATTGATTTTATTTAATAACTGACAGGCCGACATTCCCAATAATTTCAATATTATATTAGTATAGTTTTTCCTCGTTTATTATTCCTTTTCACAACATAATTATAGATACGATAACAGTAAACAGAAAGCAGGCATCCACTTCGAACGACATAACAATTATTACACAAAATATTGTTTGCTATCTCACCTTTACATGAAATGGTAAAATTGCTTATCCAGATGCTGTAATCTGGTGCAATTTTATTTGGAAGTGTTCCACTTCACAAACTTCATGACTTGGATGCAGATGGTAGCAAACTTGAGGTATCGCGTCATGATTTACTTTTTATCTAATGTACAATTACATATTCTGTATTCAATATATACGAGACTCGTTCCCTACTATACTACTCTCGACGCCTTCCATTTCTTGGGTACTTTTCAATGAATTTACGACCCACACAAATTGTTTTGACCAATATATAAAACAAAACATTTGAGCAAATATTTATTTCCATTTTTTCTCTCTCCATTAGCTATAAAATGCTATTCAAACAGGGAATGGGTCGTGCTGTTTGGTTCTACTATTATATCTAAATATAAACGTAGTACAACCGTACATTATCTAAAGCAAAGCAATGCACTATTACTACCTTTTTAGATAATAAATTGGGAAATCGATACTACCTCTCAACTGTTGATTATTTCACAATTTTCTCTTATTTATAACAACTTAAGCTTACCTAGATTTGAAAAAGATTAGTCGACCGTTCATGTCTATCAAAGCTCCATCAAGTACGTAAACAAAATACCTAAGCTATTATTAACTCTTTACTATATTTTAATCAATATTACATACGAAAGCTGCTAATTTCTCTATAGTGTCTATTTCTATTCTGTCATGCCCCTATTCCTATTTCTCCTAATACCATTCAATAAGGATATTTGAAATCTCATTATCATCTGGTTCTCGTACACAATTTATATGAGTACATAATATTCAGTTTTTTTGTTTTTATTGATTCTTTAAGATTAAATATTCTAATATATTAAAAACAGTCAATGTCTACATAACAATTTTAAAAGCAGTCCATTTGCAGATTTAATCACAGCGTCATTGAATAATATAACTTCGTGATGTGGCACAGCAGGTTGAACAATAAAGTGCCGTATCACGTTAGCGATTGTGGTTTTGCAATTTAACAAAGCATATTTCTGGCCTACAAAATAAATTTAATTAAAAATTGCACCCCTAAGTATTTTCATTGCCTTACCTATACAATTACGTGGTCCAGCACTGAAAGGAATATAAGCGAATTTGTGTCTACTGGCTATATTCTCTGGTAAGAACCTGTCAGGATCGAATAATTCAGGTTCTGGAAATAGTTCTTTGCGTCTGTGTTGAATGAAAATGTGAAATGATATTGTAGTTCCTTTAGGATATCTTAAACCATCTGAAATAAATACGAACTTTATTGATAATCTTCAAATTATATCAGTGGTGACGATACTTAAAAAGACGTCTTCTTCAAGTTCTCTCTCTATTAAAGGCGCAGCTGGATACAAACGTAAAACTTCCTTAACAACCCTATCTAAATAGTCCATTTCATTTAAATGTTGTGTTGTTATAGCTTCTGTTTGATCTATTCCCACTACGGATTCAATTTCCTCAAATATTTTAGTTTGAATTTTTGGATGTTTAGCTAATTCATAAAGCCCAAACGAGATAGTAGAAGCGACTGTGTCGTGGCCCTAAAATATGAATATGTTAGCTTAATAATATTATGTTTACACAATATGCAAAAAAGAATTAGGAGAAGATGTGCTTTAGTAAAATTGAGAAAGTTGTTCTACTAGAGTCATGTAACAGTTATGAATTTATTGCTCATTGTCAGCTGGAAAATGACATATTAAAATATAAGTATTCTATAAGAGAAGATAAAAACAAAAAATAAGAATTAAATACGCAAACTTTTGTTGTTTGTACTGTAATAAAATAGAAATACATTTGAAGTATAGAAGAATTAATACATAAAATAAATGTTGTCCTAAAGAATCATTCTTCACGCTGCAGTACTGTAAGAGTAGTAAATTACAAAAATTGAAAGACCCGATGTCGAAAAATGATTCGTTTTCGAAGCAGAATGCAAGGGTATCGACATTAATTATGGCATTTCCTAGTTTATCGACTAAAACACCAGTTTAGCATACGAGCCCCGTCCAATCTCACTTGGCCCTTCAAGTAAAATCTTAATTTTTTGGACATCAGAAAAGAATAAATGCTGCATTTGTTTACTTCCTAAATAAATTAACAATACATATTTAATAATATACAATAGAAAACGTTACTTTGTGATTTTGCTTTCAAAATATTGTCAGAAAATTAAATTACCTAACCATTTTTTTTCACAAGGTAGACCTACATACATATGTTGGAAAGACTTAGTGAATTGGTAGGAAGTTTTAAAGTGTTTTATACAATTTTAACTTAATGAACAGAGGAATGATGAACAATTTTCGTATTCCGGAATATTATATTCGAAAATTGCAATATTTATAACAGTATTCTAAGCTAAAAATATGGACACCAATAAAAGAGTATGCGAAAGAAATACTAACAAAAGTCGGCACGATAAATATCTTATATATCTAATAATAATGTACAATTTTTCTGAAAGCTTTTTTGGAAAGTGGTTATTTTCTTTTACCGCAAATAAGAGCCGTTTCTGAGAAGCTGCAGAAGAGAAAATTAAAGTGGCCTACATGTCACGCCTCAATTTGATCACTTTAAAAATAAGGATATTTCTGAAAGTATTTGAAAGCCGGTACTGTGTATTCATGTGTACTATAATTCATATAAAGTCAAAGGCACGTAAAGAAAAAAGAACAAACGAGTAATGTCTTTCTATCATCACTATACATTAATAGTAATAAGTAATAGGGAATGTGCATCAGAAAATATATCAGTGTTCAATATCTCGATGACTAGAGTTATTTCTTTCAGTCTTAAGGCGATACCTTTCTAATCAATACAAATATAAGACTGTAATATAAAAAGCCAGCCGGTACCATCTTGCTAAAACTCTAGGAGTAACATCGAGAGAATAATCTTATATACTATAACACTTACCCCGAATAAAAATGTATCCACTTCTTCCCTTATCTCATCATCCGACATACCATTGCTGTCCAATAAAATATCTAAAAACACTTTCCTACGCTTTCGCCGTCCAAATTCATCAACTTCCTCCTTTGCGTGATTGATACACCTTTCTTGTTTGCGTTGTTCAATAATTTTCTTAGTAAACGTCTGCAAAAATGAGATATCTTTTCTATACTGTTTGTATTCTGAAGAAAATTGAAAAAAAAAATCGTGTCTGTTAAAGAACGAAAAGAATCTCATTTCGTATATGTCTAGAAATCTCTTAACCGCATCTATATAGGTCATATCTTCTGTAATTTGAGCATTCGCATCAATTCGCATAGAGGAATCTACAAAGAAAGGAGAACAGTAAATGCATAATGTTTACTAGTTTTACATTTATCTATCGGATATTCTTATTCTTCATAAAATTGCAAATGTTGAATTATTTAAAATAAATAATATTCAGATACTTAAAATTTAAAATGAATTAAAAAAATAACTATGTCGATAGGTATAGAATATTCTAATAGCAACTCTTAAATTGGAACAGCTTAGAAACTCTTACACAGCGAGTAAAATTGGAGATGTGTTTGAAAAGAACCACTTTAAGACCCCAGTATCAATAGGGAATTGGAAATTTGTTAAAAATTATTATAAACAGTAAAGACTATTGGAACGTTTACTTAAAATAATTCTTAAAATTATTTTTCTGTAAAAGCATCTATTGTAACAACTAAAATATATTTTTTATTATTATTTGTCACTTATTAGTCATCCCCTAGTCCCTATCCCTATTCAATCATAACATTACGTTAATAGATTCTTTTTTAAAGTCATGCATAACAAAAATTATGTTAAGCATGAGTTATATCTTTATTATACACTCACCGGCAAAATAATCGATCCACTCAAAAAATTGATGAAGTTTGCCCGTTAATAAGTTTGTTATTTTAAATTCGATTTGATTCATTTTTTTTGCATATTGTAGGTAAATTTAAATGTAATCTATCACATCTTTGGAATTTGAAGAAAATTTGGCGTACATTATTTTATACAGGGTGACCCAAAGTCTGTTTTTTTAAATCAACTTTAAAACCACATATGGATTGTCAAAGGTGCTCCACCTTATATTTTCTTATTTTGTTAACAAGACACATCATTTCTTTGTTAATTATTATTAAGTAATTATTATTTCTTTTTTAATTTATTACAATAGCTTAATTTTTGTAAAAGATACAAGGGTTTAAAAAAAATCTTACATTTTTACATTTTTCCTATGGTACTAACAATAAGTTTACGAATTTAACTTAACATCGAATTTAATGAAAAGGAATTGAAAAGAAAATGAAAAACATAAAAGACTTAATACGAAGTGTTTCCTCCGCGTGCACGGATTACAGCTGCAATTCGTCTTGGCATGCTCTCAATTAAGTTTTGAATGTAAGCCTGGTTGATTTGATTCCATTCTTCAGTTAGAACGTCACTAAGCTGTTGTAAATTTGCAGGTGCTGGTACACGAGATCGTATTTTCCCCCGAAGTGCATCCCAAACATGCTCAATTGGGTTTAGGTCTGGGCTTAGAGCAGGCCAATTTAGTACTGAGATTTCAACCTCGGCTAAATACTCGCGTACAATTCTGGCAACATGTGGTCGGCCATTATCATGCATCAGCATGAAATCATCTCCGATGAACGGTGCAAAAGGAACAATGTGTGGCTCTAAAACTTCTCTTATGTATCTATCGGCTGTCATGGCTCCCCTGTTAATTATAACCAAGTCCGTTCGAGCTTCAAAATTTATGCCACCCCACACCATTATCGAACCGCCTCCATAACTTACTCTAGGAAAAAAATGGTTTTGAAAGAAACGTTCACCAATTCTTCCGTAAATTCTTTCACATCCATCTGGTGTTGTAAGACACAATCTGGACTCATCCGTGAATAGGATGTTGCTCCATTTTTCGTTACCTCAATTTACATGTTTCCTAGCAAATCTAAGACGTTCAACTCGATGGTGTTGCAATAACTCTAGACCAGTTGCAGGTCTCCTAGAACGCAGTGCAATATCAAACAGCCGCCTTCTTATTGTTCTATCACTTACTTGAACTTGCCTTACGTCCTCTAGTCTGTTTTTCATTTGCACAGAAGTAACTTTTCTGTCCCTCAAAACATTTTACGTTATAAAGCGATTATCTAGCTCACTAGTAGATTTCTTTCGACCACAATGATTTCTTCTTGTGTATACACCAAATTCATGAAACCGTTTAACAGCTCTTTGAACTTTACATCTTGAAACTTCCAACACTCTGGCCACATAATACTGTGACCTACCATCTTGAATCAAAGCAACAGCTCTCGCTGCGTCGATTACAGAAAGATCCATATTTTAAATTACTATTCGACAAGAAACAAAACGTAATTGACAAGTTTTAGATTTCACAACTGACAGTATTTCAATTGCCCTCTATGCAAAAACGATAGATTCGTAAACTTATTGTTAGTACCATAGGAAAAATGTAAAAATGATGAGATTTTTCTTAAATCCTTGTATCTTTTACAAAAATTAAGCTATTGTAATAAATAAAAAAGAAATTGTAAAGAAATGATGTGTCTTGTTAACAAAATAAAAAAATATAGGGTGGAGCAACTTTGACAATACATATGTGGTTTTAAAGTTGATTTAAAAAAACAGACTTTGTGTCACCCTGTATAAAATGATGTACGCCAAATTTTCTTAAAATTCCCAAGATGTGATAGATTACATTTAAATTTACCTACAATATGCAAAAAAAATGAAACAAATCGAATTTAAAATAACAAACTTATTAACCAACAAACTTCATCAATTTTTTGAGTGGATTGATTATTTTGCCGGTGAGTGTTATCTCAGAAAAAACTGATAGTAGGGTAAGCTTGCAAACCAGGCCTCCAACAATACTAACGTGTTTAACTGATTGCCTATACCACATACAATATAAAGTTTAGAGATACTACAAACTAATGTTAAATGTAAATGTACAAGAAGGTTATTGTCTCCATTCAGGCAACAACATTTTCAATTTATCGCTCTAGTTTACTTACATATAGTACAAATTCACAATAAATACATAGAGTATATATGTATATAAAGGAAAAATTTTTAACATGTCGATGTTTGTTTCGAATTTTTCATTATTCTGTATTTTATTTAAGTTATGATATCACTAGTGATTTAGTATAACGTCATCTACATATTTTTTAAATAGAATAGCCTACATATTCATTTATTGATTTTATGTGAAATTCGGAAATTTATAACGTATGTTACCTAACGTTTGTAATTTGGAAGACACGCTCATTTGAAGTAATTTAAATATTTGTTTGAAATACATGCAGTTACCTAATTTATGTCGTATTAATGTTATTTGTTGCATTGTAATATTCCAAATTATCAGTGTTAAGCCTCATATGTTACATACTTTGAAATTTAGCATTTCACATAGTATCCAGAAATGAACATATACATACATATGTGTTCTATTCAAAAAATATATCGATGATGTCATACCCCAAAGCGAGAGACATCATAATTTTCAAAATGTTTTATTCCGTACTTTATATACACACTGTATATAATTTCATTATTGTAACACACACCAATAAATAGGTTGATAACATTTTATTTTATGGTAATAAATTCAAAATTAATAATCTGACATAGCAGATTAAGAAACACCTACCACTCAGAAACGATTGTAAAAACAACTGTATGTTGGCTTGATGTAGCTATTCGTAAGTTAATAATTACTTTGCTAAAAGAAATTATTAGGAAATCTCATGTAACGGCGCAATATATAGTAAATAGATCGTCAAGAAATACCAACTTGTGAATATAAATGTTTAGACTGACTGAAGAAATTAAATGCTATTCATAATTCATTATTTGCAAGATTGCCAATGAAAATTCGCAATCTAATCCGCATAGACTAGAAACAGTTAGAAATTCGCTACGAGAACAAGATCTTTACGAACAGTTCTTAGGAAGACGTTAAACAAGTAAAAAAATCAAATCACTACTTTTCGAATTTCCTAAAACACATCTCAACAAACCAATGTTACTTTGAAAGTTCATAATTTTTAATTATGTAACTAAATTTAATATTCTTGGATCATGTGGGAAAACTATGGCTTAGTGGAAGAAGAATGAGCAGATGAATCGTTCTCGTATGAGATTGTATGCGTGGTACAAGGATTGCGAATTCGGTATTATAAACTTGAGAATTTGACAGAACAACTTACATGCAAGTTCAACAGCACACTACCCCACAATATGCGGTAAAAGAAAGGCTTGATGTTATATCCAAAATTTGTAGAGTGCAAATGGAAGGATGGTTAGCAAATACAACATAAAAAACAAAGAGCAGGTTAAGATGGCAATATTACAAGAATAGAAAGCAGGTAATCAGAAAGTGATAAAAAGTTGGTACAAACATTGCCAAAACAGCCATTGGAAGCTTTAAGTTTAGAAGGCACTAGCACAAGTTCGTAGGGAAGCTCTTTTGGCTACATTCTTGTACTTATATGTGCAATGATACTCATTTATTTTCTTACTTATTACACTATTTCTTGCAAAAATATTTCTGCATTAAAAGTCATATTAAGCAAGTTATAAGCGTAACTTGAAAATGGTGTAGCCTATATGGAGTCTTTTTCGAACTGGTATATCTAAACATGAATATTTTATATTAGAACTGGCACCTTTCCAATGATAATTCATAAGCACGAAACTGTTAAAAAGTTACATTACTTACAGTTACTGTAATCACGAAATCGTGATTTAATGACCGCGTATTTAAAATTTCTGATTGAATATCTTCAGTCATGAAATGACGGCAGAATAGCGACAAATTATATAAGTATCCATCGCAAAGAAAAATATATATTTGTAGTAAATACTACTATATCAGAGAATTACAGCATTCTAAATCTACACTTAATTTTTAACATAATTAATTACGATAACTTTGAATCTAAAGGTTATTGAGAAAATGAGAACATATGTCTGGTAAACTTATATTTTAGCAAGGGTATTACGTAACGACAACGATTAGTGACTTGTTATAGAATACTTTTCTTTATAGTTATAATTAGATTTGTAAAGATATTCAAAAACGCTCAGACAAAACCCAATATAAATTGAAATAAACTTACCACAAATTGCATCCATGGCATATAAAATTACAAACTTATAAATATCAATGTTTTTATTTTCTTGTTTTTTTAACTTTTCCACCAACAGTTGACCAAATTTATGGAAACTCTCCGAAAATTGTTCTAATATTTTCATATGGAAAGCCGGCGTCAATATCTTCCTATGTTTTCTCCATATGTCGCCTAAAATTAATAATGAACAGCTAAATAAGTGGGAAGTAACCCATAGATTTTGAATGAGAACAAACTTCAGCTTTTACCTGCATTATTTATGAGTCCTTGCCCGAGCCATGGTTGAAATAAGTCGTAACCTTCCGATTTTTTGATGTGTGTGTTTGAACTGAGAAAATATTCTACAATATCTGGATCTACCACAAACACGCTCAAATGAAGTGGATCCTGCCATATTCTAAATACAGGACCGTAGGTATCGAATAGCCTTTGAAAATTGTTGAAGACGGCTGAAAATTATGACGAAGCATAAAAGTTCATCATTGTTAGAACTGGAAACTTTGTTTATAACATTGAATTCGTTAGTATGACATACTTCGAATTTACAAGCATTAAGTAAGTTTTACACTTTTTACTTCTTTGATTTATTTTCTAAATTCCAAGTAAGTTACTGAGTCACAGGTCTATACATACATACATACATATGTAGGTGTATACATTTTACAATGTTACTCTGCTGCCAACGTCAAAACAAAATATTTTTATAAATAATACGTATCACATATAATATTTTCCAAACTTTCTACTCGTTCAGTAGGACACACTTCATTCAAAGTAAACAAAAAAAAAACAGACAGCTGTATCCATTCCATCACTAGACATTAAAAAAGTATTTACTGGATGGGTTGTATCTACGTAGTTAAATGTATGCATAAAGTAATCCACATCGATTAGGTGATATTGTGTATTTACGTATATTCAGTTGTAATTATTTTTGATGATACAACCATGTATGTATGTATAGTACATACATACATATATGTACTACGTAATCATACATACATACTTAAGTAAACCGTTGAAAATCAAAGGCGTTTCAGTTTTTATTGACATACATACACACGACTGTCTACAAAATTTTATACAAGCATAGATAAAGAAAACGTAAGAAATATTTTACCAAGGACATGACCTGAATTACATCGATAATTATTAATTACAATATCAAGTTAAAATCTGTATTATTTAACCTAAAAGTAACACAATATTGTAAAAGAGTATTATACTAAAAAGTACGTAAGGTATAATAAGTTCAACACTTACCAATTAAATTATTTCCGAATTCTAAAGAATTTCCGTAAAATATATGTGGTCGGGGTCCTGGTAATTTATCCAAATCGGCATATTTACGTCGTTGAAACTTGTACCACAGATAAAACGAAGTGAACACTAAAGACAACGCTATCAACAACATGTTAGACGATACAAAGTTGCGGTGAAAGTCTCGTCGATAATACGGAACAAACGTTTCTGGTTAACGAGCACTGGATTCGAAAATTATTTAGAAGTCAATCTACCATGTACATACACTAAATCATTTGTAATAACCAAGTTTATATTAACAGTAGTTACTAAATTTACAATCAATATAAGTAACAACAATGTAATTAACTGTATGGTGTCTTAGTAATTACAGCTACGCTTAAATGCAAGTACGACATAAATTATTCCAAGAATGATTGCTTCCGTTTTCAATAACATTCTATTTGTGATAATGTTTACGTTAAATAGTCTTCGCGTTTCCGAATATACATGGGTTAATAAAATATTTGAATATCTGATTATCTAACAAAGATTTTAATCTGTTTAGCAAACATGTTATTAACTTTTACTAAAATTTTATTCTATTCGTTCAATGTTTCAGGCTTTATAGCGTGTAAAACATAAGCTTCAAGCAGATAGAGTTTTATATGTTATTGCTTTATATTAAAGTATAATATTGGTCAGAACAGTTCGATCACAAATTTAATGAACATAACAAAGGATACAAAGGCCTTGGACTGAACCATATTTCATATTTGCATGAAAAAATAATTTTCTAAAGCCGCTGTTTCAAAGTTTTTACTATTACTAAAGCAGAAAATATATCTGATCCAAGAGTTTTAATAATTTGAAAGTGTGAGTTACGTGAGCTCTAAGATTAGTAACTCTCGAACAAAAATCACTTACAAAGAAACACTGACAACTGTCTAACTCGAAATTCGATCAAAATAGACAGACTAAAAGGATTGCTTGGTATAAAACCAACACCATTATTTTAGCGGCGGAATTGATCGTTGATGGAGCACAGCCCTTACTTTGTGGTTTATATTTATTTTCATTAACTTATTACTGGTTGAGATTGATATGAATTGCAAGGCACTCCAATGTTAAAGCAAATGCAGTTTATTTTGCAAAATATGGAACCAATATGTATTTCATTGGAACCTAACTATTCCTTGGCGTTGTCAAAACCAACACAAAATCCTACAATGAAGAAGAACATTCCAATAAACTCAAACGAAGAGATTTATAAACTTATCGCCAAATAGGAATAAAAATCTATTTCATCTTAGAAGGCCAGTGTTAATGATACTTACTTTACTTACCTTATAATTGGTCATTGCCTTTAAAGTACTATCTCAAAGAGATGAGCAATCCGAATCAAGACATTTTGCAAACTTAAGACCGAAACCATATTTGTAAGCATATGTATGTGTACTTTGTAAGTGTAAGGTAAGGTTTTACCATTTAGGAAAGCGACTTTAACGCCCGAGGAGACAAAGCTCGGGAACTACTATTCGTTAAGAATATTGGAATGGTGAGGTACTAACGGAACCGGGTACATATAATAGATAGTGGTAAGCAGAGATACTTTGCTTTGTTGCAACATTACCTCACCGGACATAATGTTGCGCTGTTGTAATTATTATTGCCTAAGGTATTTGAATGTGTCATATATAATTACATTAGTTCATTTGTTTGGAATAGTATATCTCCCAACCAACATGGTTTTGTTGCAGGAAAATCGACGGTTACTAATCTTATGTGCTTTGTGCAGTATGTCTCCGAGGTTTTGGACGATTGTGGGCAAGTTGATACTGTTTATATTGATTTCTCGAAGGCCTTCGATCGACTCGATCATGGTATACTGCTTCACAAACTATCTGACCTTGGACTCAGCGATCGCCTAATTGGACTCTTCGGCTCGTATTTGCACACTCGCCTCTTCTTTGTTTCCTATAATGGTTACAGCTCTGCAGGTAGGATTGCTCTCTCTGGTGTACCGCAGGGGTCTAATCTTGAACCCCTGTTATTTTTAATATACATTAATGACCTAGTTAGTGTAACAAATTGTAAAATACTAATGTTCGCCGATGATGTTAAGCTATTTTGTTCAGTAACTTCTGTAAACGACTGCGATTTTATTCAAGATAATCTTAACGCTGTTCATAAATGGAGTAGTGACAATAGCTTATATATTTGTATTTATGTTTATATTTGTCCTTAATTTGATCATACTGTTGGGCAATAAATTATTATTATTATTATTATTATGTCCCAAGAGCGAATGTTACCTTAATCAAAGTACTGATTTAGTGTAGCGGCACTCCATTTCTTACCTCTGTAATTATAGAGCTGTTTCGACTTTCAATCTGAAATACTACATTTTACGAAAGTGACATTCTAACGCATATTATATATTATTATGTTAATTATAAATAAATAATTGAAAGATTTAGAAGTTGAATAAGTTTTTCGTTGGTTTGTATCAACTGAATACACAATACCGCTAAGAATATTATTATGTTATTCTTATTTAATAGTATATATATTTCTATGTTTAAAGTAAGAAATCTTTCAATAAGGTGAATAAAGATATAACACATACCAAATTGCTAACAATAAAAAAGTTTATTTGTACGGAATATTATGTAATCGGGCCATTCGCTCAGTTGAAGGAATTGTCTTCTTATACCAAGAAACCCTCTCCGTGCGAAAAAATATCATCCCAATTGGAATTTGACAGTTGCCTTTGTTTGTTAGGCAACAAATCTCTCGAAACAATGTAATGTCTCTGGATGCACACATTGATTCTTTATGCTAAGACACTGATATACTTTAAACCATTTCTGCATGACTGTGGTCTAGAAGCAAAATTAAAACCCACGCGATGTTATTTAGGAATTTAAAAAAGTATCCGACAGCACTTAACTTTTCATATGGTAACCAACTGAAAGAGAAAAGCAATGGATATTATGAAAACCAACAGAAATCTTTTTCGGTGAAATAAGGTCGTTACAAGTGCAAGTGTTTTGAGTTATGAGTTTTCTTATACTTCAGTTGCAGTACAATATTTTAATCCTACCGAACTACAAAAATTATGCAATATATACTTGTTGTGCTGAAAATTACATACAATTATAAAATTAAGAAAATTTATATATAATAAATATCAAATGTCCATTAATAGTGTAAAGAGAACAGTGCTGTGTGTGTGTGTGCTGTAACACCTACACCACAACGTTTGATTACTCGTTCGGTATTCGATTGATGAGTGTCCCTGCGCTCTCGAAACACGTGTCCCGAGTAATCAAACGTTGTTGTGTTGGTATTACCGATGTTTTATCTGTAACACGGAATAGTGCATATTATAGACACACATACACTAGAATTTTAAGAAGAAACTACTAGTATAATTAAGTAAAAATATATTGTTTATTTTTTCTTTGTATTATCCTATTTGATTAATTTGTAATTACAATTACATTACAGTTTTTAATCATTTAACGTAATTTTAACTTTATAGGTAAACCGTTGGTTGATTTTAGTACAGCGTCATTTGCTAAAATCGGTGTGTGAGCTGGTACTACCGGATGCACTTCAAAATATCGCAATATGTTTGCTATGGTTATTTTCATATTTATTGTTGCATATTTTTGACCTAAAAGTAACATAAGTATTATGAAATATTTGTCAAATACACTACGATAATTACCTATGCAGTTTCTGGGACCAGCACTGAATGGAATATAAGCAAAAGTATGTCTCAATGCAACATTTTCCGGCAGGAATCTATCTGGGTCAAACCTGGTCGGATCGGGAAATAATTCCGGACGTCTATGCTGAATATAAAAATGAAATGATATTGTTGTGCCTTTGGGATACTTTAGTCCATCTAAAAATGTAAATATTTTATAGTATGCTAGATTAACTCAAAATAGTTGTATATACATAAATATGTATATGTATTTACTTCAACGAATGTCTGTTATCAATTTAGCTAACAAATTATTTTCGTAATATAAGATAATACATAGCACCTACTCAATACAACATTCTGTTCGAGTTCCCTTTCTATAAGTGGAGCAGCTGGATATAACCTTAACACTTCTTTAACGACCCTATCCATATATCCCATATCATTCAGATGACGAAGAGTAATAGGCTCCTCTTTATTGACACCAACTACAGCTTCAATTTCTTCAAGAAGTTTTTCTTGCATATCTGGAGACTTAGCTAATTCGAATAATGCAAAGGAGATCGTAGATGAAATTGTGTCGTGTCCCTTAAAGTTAACGCACATAAATATACTTTATTACTTCATTCAACTTACAAAATATTACTCCAAACATAAAGGTATCGACTTCTTCTCGAATTTCTCGGTCTGTCATACTGTTGCTATCCAGTAGAATATCTAGAAATACTTTCTTACGATTCCTTCGACCAAATTCATCAGTTTCCTCTTGAACTGGATTTGTTGCTCTTTCATGTTTACGTTGCTCTATTACATTTCTAGTAAATGTTTGTAAATATTTGATATCTTCTTTGTACTGTTTGTATTCAGGTGCAAATTGAAAAAAGAATTCATATTTGTTAAAAATTGAGAAAAATCTCGTCAAGTAGATTTCCAGAAATCTTTTTACCGCATCTATATAAGTTGTGTCTCCGGTTTCTTGAGCATTCACATCGATACGCATAGAAGAATCTATTTAAACAAAAGTAAGTCGTTTTAATAAAGTGTGATATGTGGTTATCAAATATCAAAGCTACACTTTTAGCTTTGAACATTAAATCTGAGATAAAATCTTATACCGAACAACCACTACCAAAAAGTGAAATCCAAGCTAGTGTAAATAGAAAACTAAAGTTGTTAGTTATGTGTGGTGTGTGTTTAGTTCGCAATAGCTTACATTGTACTCCTATGGCCGGTGGGGTGCGCGAATTCTATTCTATTGCTATTGTACTAATACTACCTCTAATATCCAAATAAAGCCTTACTCCTCTAGTTTCCCACTTACCACAAATTGCATCCATAGCATACAAAATAATAAATTTATAGATATCAATATCCTTTCCTTCTTGCTGTTTTAATTTTTGAATTAATATTTGTCCAGATTTGTGGAAACTATCAGAGAATTGTTCCAGAATTTTTAAATGAAACGCCGGCGTTAATATCTTACGATGCTTCCGCCATAACTCACCTACACCATGAAAATATTACATAAACTATATATAAGAAACTTTCTACCACCGAACACAAGATTTACCGGTATTATTTATTAAACCTTGTCCTAACCAGGGCTGGTATAAATCATAACCTGCAGATTTCTTTATATGAACATTCGAACTTAAAAAGTACTCTACTATGTCTGGATCCACGACGAATACACTTAACTTGATTCCATTCTGCCATATTCGAAGGATTGGACCGTATGTGTTAAATAATCTTTCGATGTTACTGAAGGATTCTGAAAAAAAAAGCAGCAATTTTAACTGGATTGACAAATTTAATAAATAGATTTAGCAGTCTGTATGTATGTACTGTATTTCTATGCCAAAGA
Source organism: Holotrichia oblita (assembly GCA_023690525.1). NCBI lineage: Eukaryota > Metazoa > Arthropoda > Insecta > Coleoptera > Scarabaeidae > Holotrichia > Holotrichia oblita. Next base: position 168,441,882 of record CM043015.1, on the reverse strand, counting down.
ACTTTACTTGCACTTAATGACTTCAATTTAATAACCTTCATTAAGGATATGAAAGAAAAATAATGGTTCCTTAATTGCATTCGTTTATTCTGTCTGTAGATTTAAGTTTTGCTAGTCATTCTACAAAGCTGCCTTATATACTGGCCTTAATTCGTTGGAATTCTCATGCACTTTAGATATTCAGGGCGATATTAGTGCTAACCGAATAAAGAAGTTTATTACAGAAACACTGCGGGTTAACGCATTGAACAAAAAACTTTTTCTTTTACGCAAATATCAAGCAGGTCATTTTCATAATTGCTATCCACATCGCCTACTGTTAACGGCATGCATGTACTGTTTTGGCCATAAAAAATGATTACATTGCGGATGTAAAATTATAATAAAAATACGTTTTTTTTGTATTGTACTGAAAATGTGTTATCAACTTTTCTTTATAGAGTACATTGAAACAATACTAAAGAATTTTATATATTTTACCAGCATTTAATTTTAAAATATGCTAATATGGTATCCTGAATTTAGAATTCTTTTTAGTAATAAATATTTTGTATAATAAACTTTGATGACAACACTAACTGAAATACAACACATACATACATACATTTATTGTATGTCTATATGCATTACTGTATAGCTATTTCTCCTAGTTTACCTGAAGAAATTATTTTATTGCAGTTTGTTTGGGTCTAATTGCTCCAGGAATCATAGCTTAAATAGTTTTTTGAGAAAATGAGGTTCAATGAAATATTGACATCTATTACAAGTGAAGTAAATTTATTTTATCGTCAATATTATATCATAATACACAGAGTATTAAATAGTACTGTTTATGATGATAGCAGTAACTCAAAAGGAGATATTTCTAATTATTTTTATATAAGATGCTCCGAATTGGGATATTTGGGTCTTATTGTCTCTAACACTAACTTATCACCTATGTTCTGATAATCAATATGTGCTTTTATTCTACATAATCTATTTATTTATGAAATATGCGTATAAGTTTATCGCGAAATAAACCGTAATAACTCAATATTTATAAAATGTTACTAAATTTAATAGTGTCTTTGTACTTACCAATTATATTATTTCCAAATTCTAATGCATTTCCGTAGAAGAAATGTGGAGTAGGACCTGGCAGTTTATCCAAATCGGCATATTTTCCTTTTTCGTTCTTATACCATAGATATAACAGTCCAAATAATAGACAAATTGCTAACAATGCTATGGAGAACATCTCGCAAGCACTACTGTTTGAAATATGATACGTTTGTCGGGCATGTGGACATGTGTTATCTATAAAATGCGCAAAAATGTTTACATATTTATAGAATTGGTTATCATATACAGAAACAAACAAGTGGAAGAGCGAAGGATTTTTACTAATATAATTATATTATTATATATATATAATATATATATATAGGTAGTATAAGAATATGTCTTCATATAAAATATACTAAAATTATATTAAACATGATTTTGTTGTATAGAGTATTCTAATAAAAACTATCCATGTGGAATAACTTTAAGGAAAATACTTATATAGAGAACAAATATTTACAAACATATTTACACAAACATCCTTACCCACAGAATGACCCAAGTAGTTTTTATGGTACGTGTTGCATTGCCATGCGATTTTATACTCTCCCGAATGAAAATAAGAGGGCGACCTGAAATGTTTCCGGAATCCATACGAGATGGCGCACGAAGGTTGAAGTGGATTCATTGGTCGGCAAGGGCAACCTTTTTTTATAGCAACTCTCAAAATTTCAGACCCCTATTGTCAATAGGTATTGTTTAAGAGTGTGTTTTGTGTAAAAATTGATAAAATATAATTTCGTACAGTGTTTGCTAGACGTTCATGACAGACCTACTCCATCATTTTCGACCATCAGCTTCTAGGTGAGCGAGTTCAAACGTGGTGGCACAAGCACAAGTGGAGGAACACGTTGGCTGTATCCTAGACGAAATTTTGGTAATGAAAACACTTTTGGCGCGATGAGAAAATTACCGACTATACAAATCAACATGTAAAATGCATATCACACATATAAATATATTTCATTTTAAATAAAAAAAGAGGAATTATTCAAATGACAACAACATTTTTTCAATCTATTTTTATTATCTTTTTATAAAACGAAGAACATACGAGAAAAACGTGTGTACCGTTATTGTTTTCTTGTAGAATTGAACTAGTTTGTAACTTGAGTAAGCTACAGTTATTATAAGTGATAAAAATTTGTGAACATTTTTTGCTCGGAAACAAAACAGGAAAAAAAGCCAAAGAATTATAGTAGTTGTATAATTAGTTCATTCAACAAAACTGGAAATTGTAACTCAACAACAGTATGTAGTAACTCTCTCCCACATACTGTTGTTGAGATAGCAATTCTGATGACGTCACCACGGAGTCACAGTTAGTGTTTTACAAAGAAAAATAATACGATTTAGATTTTTTACAATTTCCAGTTTTGTTGAATGAACTAATTATACAACTACTATAATTCTTTGGCTTTTTTTTCCTGTTTTGTTTCCGAGCAAAAAATGTTATGTTTGTAGCAATAAACAGGAGAGTAAAAATTTCACGTGTTATTTTTTTGTTTAAATCAGAAATAAATTCTTTGTACTGCTAAATAGAAGGCAACAATAAGACATTTTCTGCAGCCATCCCATCATCATGGAAGTCAATACACAACAAAGGTATATTTACAGAAAAGTTAGAAGTTTGTTTGTTTCAATTTCAATTATTATTTGTTTCAAGAGTACAAATGTTCGATCAAACAATATTGTCAGTAAGAATATAATACGCCAAAAGTGCAGGATTAAAATGAAGGTAGTTCACTTTTTTATCTGTGGTGGTTTCTTAAGCTGTATCGCTTGTATTATTAGCACTGCAACTCCCGAACTGAACGCCAACTTCCAGCGTTGTCACAACACTGAGCAGCCGCTCAAGTACTGCGGCTATCGACCCACTTGAATTGAATATTACCGTATTCAGGTTAAATATACATATAGACATATTTATAATGTGCAGTTAAATATATTTAATGCTATAATAGCAATAAATTTTTAATGAAATTGTGTATTCTTAAATAAACAGATAATCATTCAAGCTTCAGCAATTTAATAGTTTAAAAACGTTATTTATTTCTCTTCAATATAGATTACACTAAAATAGATTCGTATTATACATATATGTATATTGAGTAAAAGCTAACCTCTTTGGTGTAAATTATACGGGTCGCTGATATGTATGTAAACGGTCGATTATTGGATAAAATATGCGAGATACCGGATAAAGTTAAATACAAAAGTTTTAGGGTATTTAAATGCTTATTAGTTAATAATAATTTTAGGTATACAGAGTCGGTGGTAAAGTCGTGGCACGTCAAAGTTACATTTTTTTAAATGGAACCACCTGTATATTATTAGATAATTCAATTCCTTCTTCAATTTTAAGTAAAAATTGTAATACACATAATGTACCTAAATCCAACCGTTTCCGAGTTATCGATCTTTGAAAATATTACTTAAATAAAATCTAGGTACCCAAGTAAGCTAAGACGCACCTTAAGAATGTCATAGCACCTTATAAAATATGACTGTAAACTTAAATCCTATAATTACCTACATACTTGTTTTTTTTTCAAATACAAGCTATAAGTATCTAGATTTATTAACGTCATTTATTAACTTATTCAAAATGATGCAGTTGTATTCAGAGTAATTTAATTTTTCGTATGTAGCTACCTGAAATATGTATGGTCCTCAAACTATTCAATTTAGGCACTAGGTGTGTGCCTGCTCATTTAGAGAAATATAAAAACGCGAGGGAATACAAAATGTTCTTTGAAGTTTGAACTTTAAAGAAATGTTTAATACATTTTCCAATACAGCGGCACAATAATCATAAAGATTTTCAACGTCCTAATATTGATGATTTTCATAATAGTTAACTGAATAGTTATCAATCTCTCAATTTACAATCATCGAGTTTTTCTAAAGAACACGGTACGTGTATGTAAGTACGTAAATCTACATTGAAACTATTACAAAATCCTTACTTTTGCAATTGTTTGGTAAAAAATAATAGAAGGTTGCATAATTCTTACTAGCATTATGTCTGTAGCCTTGGAAATTTCCTAATTATCTGTAACTAAATGCATAATAATCGATGCTTGTGGTGCACATCACGTAATTTCTATGGTTTAGATTTAAGGTTCTACAGCCACTAATCGCAAAGGCGGCCATTACAAAAAAGTAAATCAAATATAAATATAAACAAATCAATAGATATGTAAAACTTGGCAATATATCAATACTGTGACAGTTATTTCTAGATTTCTAACGTTTAAATAAAATGTAACTATAAAAAGTACGTAAAGTTGGTGAAAGTATTAGGATAAAATAATTTTACGTATATACCTACCTATTTAATTTTGTCTGTAATTAATTTGTTTATACATATCAAAGATATGAATTAACTCCAGCCAAATATCCAGGAAAAAACAGAAAAATGATAGACTGACAAAATTTATGTACTAATAAAGCATATATGTGAAGGCTCAATATCTTGTGCAGTTACATACCCAATACTCAAAGCATCTTGCCGTCGCGTTGTTTGATTACTACTAACTAACGCATCGACCTAGAACGGCTACATTGTCTTGCATTTTAAGTCGTTAGATTAATTCTATTATAGGATTGGATAATTCGGTCTAGTATACTGAAATATGTACATTGTTTAATATACTGAAGACGACTTTATAACTTTAATAAACAAATATAATATTCTGCGGAGACTCTGTTCTTTTGTATTTAATATTTTAGATACAATTTGTTCTTTTGCAAATTTACTAAATATTAATATTAACACAAACTCTGATGATTCAGTCTATTATTAAACAATTTTTACATGTGTAAAAAAGGGTACAAATTATTATATTATATATAATTATGTCTCTTGGTGCAGAAGTAGCAAAACTTTATTATCGCGTTGATAATGACACCTTTGCTGTCGAAGCGCATCAGTTTTCAGTAAAAAGTTTTTCGGTATTTTGTAGGTTGAAGTGCTTAGTGTTTCATATAACCGCTTTTATTTCTGAAATGAGAAACTTTAGTCGGACACTTTGCGTATTACTCTAGCACCATCCAATATTTAGTTCGAAAAATCTGCAATAAATCCATACACATGATCGGTCATGGGTCATCTTCTCATTCATTATATGTTCTATTTATATTGCTCCAGACCTCACGATGATTGGGCCTGTCGCTGCGTCACCCGCTATTAATCTAATTTTGGCCAGTCGTATTCATAATGCATGACTCATATCATTATATGAATGAATATAATGAATATTTATACTAATGCTAAACCATCCACAGTAACAATACAATTTTCTAGAGTATGTATGTATGTTTGCGTTCCAGGGTGCTATTTGCACTGCGACCCAAGAGATCTATTATGCCCCCTGTTTCTTGCTGTGTGGCTGCGGGTTTCTCAGCTTCATAGCTGACTTGCTAAGCCTATCTGCTTTAGAAAGTTTATAATGCAGGATGGCTTGATGTTAGGTAAGTCTTCCTTTTCTATTTTATACGATCCTAGGTGCATAGCCCTTGAATTGCGTGGCGTTGGACACTCGGAGAGGATATGTGTACAAGTTTCTTCCTTCTCACAGAAACGGCATTCTGTTGTCTCTTCTAGCCCAATTGTTCTCATATGCGTTCGGAACCGACGGTGACCCGATAGGATTCCTGTCAGTGAGCGATGTTTGTCTTTGCTCATAGTAATGAGTTCATTGCATCCGACCTGGCTGTAGGTTCTCAGAGTTGTTTTCGCTTATCACATTTTATGTTGATCAAACCTGTGCTTTCTAGAGTAAACCCGATACGCATTTTCTTAACCTCACTAATCTTCTCTAATCTCAATCTTCTGTGCGCATTTATTTCATTGTGCCACGTTGCTGAAACTACATATCACCTACTTTCCTATAAATAATCAGTTAGCAACAGAACAACGCAAGTCAGCAAAGACTTCAATCTTTAAGTCGATATTTTCCAAACGTACACACATACATATGTGTCGAGATGCGCGGACGACTATTCTCATCCAAGTATAACGCTACATTGCCCAATTGTCATTGTTTCGTTAGTTTTAAAAATTAATCTATACAACATTCGTTAATGAGTGATCGCCCAAAATATAATATATCCCAAAAAATTATGTTTTTCTCTCAGAATTTTGCTATAACAAGAAAATGAAGATCGCCATGTTCATGTGACAAGCAGATATTGAAATTTGTAACTCAAGAGCCATCATGCCTCTTATATAACCAATACTGATATGAATAAATTAACTTGTCGCTAGCGATTAAAGAGTGATGTTGTACGAGAGATAACAGACAAAGCCATTCTGAACAGACTATCTTTTCAAAATCTTCGACTGTAGGGTTGTCCCATACAAAATATGTGCTTGTGAGGAGGCGAATAAATAAGCGAGAGAAAGAATTAGGGAAAAACTATTTTGCAAATAACATCACCAAACGCCAACGGGTCGACTTCTGTGCCAAATCTCGCAAACCAGTCAGTCAGTACAAAAGATTAAATTTTATATAAATAGAGAGGTTTAGAGAGACAGACTTAGAATTTATTATCAAAAATATTAATTCGTCAAACCCTACTATACAAAAACACTTCAATTTCTGCATAAATCTTACCTGTAGAAGCATCTCATTTCCACAAAATCGAAGTCACTGGATAACTTCAATTTGGTACCAGCAAATACGTTCCCCTTTGCCAGAATCATCTACATAATTATTTTGTGATTGCATCTGAAACATGGAACTTATATTTAATACCTTGACTGAGTATAGTGTATTAAAGATTTTCCTTGCCTGTGCCTTGTATACCCATTTCCGGATAATTATACTTTCGAGATAGATGTCGTTATCTACTGAAATGGAAATCGCATATGTATCTGTGCAATTTCTCGGTTCAGTGCTAAATGGGATATATGCGAACGGATGCCTGTCTTCAATGTTTTCAGGATAGCATCGATCCGGGTCAAATCTCCTCAGGTCGGGAAATAGTATTTCATTACGATACGGGGGCATGGATGAAAGAATATAGTTGTCCCCGTAGGAAATTCTGCGATGCTTTTTAAAAGCAAGACTTTATGTGATATTAAGGAGTGTAATTTCTATGACTCCGTTATGTATAATCGATTTAAAAACACAAAAGATTTCCAAAGTAATAAATTGTGAATTAAGCTAAGTTTATTCATAATAATAAATGCACACACACATCTCATATTTGGAATATGATCCAGCTACATTGAAATCATCTGTACATGATTGATCTATATATGATTGACATATGAGAACTCGGTGCATTTGGCCGAGCATCTATCAGAAATTGAAGATCTGAGCGAAGACGATGAAAATCCACCCCTCAATGAGAGCTCGGGACCTGAGTCTTTGCCTGCGAGATTTTGAAGAAGAAAATTAACAAGTCTAGGAATCTGTAGAAGTTGTGGAAACTGAACAAGCCGAAGAAGATATACTTGCTGAAGAAGTGCCTACTGAACCTCAGCCTGGCCCAAGCACCTCACGTTCAGCTTCAAAGCGCAAAAAAGACGTAATGAAGGAGTTCATGACGCAAAATGAAATGTCAATTGACAACATGTGCCAATCTCTGAATGGCGTTGGTAACTCTTCACAAGTGATATCAAAAAATTGCAAGTAAATTGGACTTTCTAGTACCACAGTTTCAGATTTTTTCTCTGAACCAAAATAAATAGTGTCCGAAAGAGTTAAATGGCTGTTACTTCAAAGTATTTATTTTATTTAAGGTGAAACTTTCTAGACACTAGTGCGTATTGGTCGATAAAACAAACTGATCGCTGAATTTGTGGTCTTTTGTGGGGATTTTAATTGTACTATTGAGCTCGTATTCTAAGTTTAATTAAATCAAATCTGATTTAGGAAGAACAACAACTGTACCTTCTGGGAAAAAATATCGCGGCTGCACAAGAATATCGCAATTGGCCTATCAACAGCAATCCCATAAAAAGGATTATTTCGATCAGTTTATGGCAAATTTTACATAAACACTTGAAGTAGCATACATACGAAGTTAGTTAACCCAAGAAGTCAAGGAGAAGGATAATCGACTATGCAGAAATTGTGTTAATATAATCTTAGAACAGGTAGAAAAATTTCAGTTTTCAGTTTCAACTTAATGCGTGCTAGCGTAGCTCTGGTAGAAATTTAAACTATATAATCTTTCACGTTTAATTGTAATATAAACTCTACAATATACGCAAATAGATGCAAAATATGTATATTGATTTAAAAAATGCATCCCATTATAAATTTGATAAAGTTGGTGGTAGCATTCGATTCATCAATAATATTATCCTAGAGTAGAGTGGAAGTACTGGCTGTACGACGTTAAGGTCAAAAAGGAAGGAAAATATTGGGATAGGCAGCCAAAATCAAACGATGATGAAGAATTCTTAGAATTAGCTTACCTCAGTTTATATCAATTTCCACTATTTCTATTATAAAAAGTAGGATAATATTAAAAAGGATTTTGGCTGCCTATCCCAATATTTTCCTTACTTTTTTAATATTATCCTACTTTCTATAACATAATAGAAATAGTGGAAATTGATATAAACTGAGGTAAGCTATAACTCCAGAGGTTTGAGTGTTAGGAAATAGGTGACGCGTAAAAAATAAAGGAGAATATGGGCAAATGCATAGATTATCTAATAATGAAAGTCATTCAATAAAATGAGGCAATTATTTCTTTTACCAATCATAGCTTCCATAAGCCACTTCGTTCATCATTTCAATTGAAATTTGGCATTTAATTGGGGATTATTTTATGACTAAACCATTTTTGAATTGAATATTATATTTTAATGATGAGTGATTTTTATTTTAGGGTATGTAACTGCCTGATGGCAACAAAATACATTATTCTTATGGAGACTTTTTCAAGATTGCTCATAGTAGATAAAAAGCATAATTTCAATATATTTTTGAAAAGACGTGACATATTTGTATGTACCTACAGATTATTTTTAATATTTTTCAGGCATTCATATCATTCGTCTAGAGGTAGATATAAATAAGTTTCCATCAACCTTGCAGAAATTGCAGCTGTTAAAATAAGTACGCCTGACAAATACGCAACACAGAATACAACTTTAAATCACGTCATTTATAAAGTAATTGTTGTTAGTTACGTTGTATGCATATGCACACGATAGCTCAGTTTATTCATGCTTACGAATATTTATGCAGTTCCTCAACGCACTTTACCTGAACTTAAATACTGAATACTCGAAAAAATCACATAATTTGTAAATATAGTTGTACTACAAACACCAAATGCTTATCTACACAAAATGTTAAAGGTCAAGCGTCTTCCATACTTCGATTGATTTAATTTCATTCAATAATTATATACGTATATACAGGGTGATTGGTGAGAATGGACTATTAAAAGTATTATACAAACGGAAAGGAATTTTAAAACAAAATTTTGCAGTTGGATATGGTGGAATATGAACTATCACGCGAAAATATTTTTGAATAAATATTACTTCCGGTTAACCAGAAGTGGGCATCAACTTCGTTTTTTTTTAAAATAGCATGCTATAAAATAAATTACAGATTCAGCTTCTATTGTAAATTTTACACATTTATCATGTATCATACCCTATACTTAAATACCATTCCTTCTGAGTTATTCGCAATTAAAGAAAAAAGTGACAGATACCGATCTTACTTGATAGTGATATTACGTAGGAGTAAAAAAGACGAATGAAATTTTGCATGCGTACAGCTGTAGTTATACAACATTTGAAAAAAACCAAGTTGATGCCCATTTCCGGTTAACCGGAAATGATGTTTATTCAAAAATATTTTCACGTGATAGTTCATATTCAACCATATCCAACTACAAAATTTTGTTTTAAAATTCAGTTCCGTTTGTATAATACTTTTAATAGTTATTCTCACCAATCACCCTGTATATATGGTTAATATATATAGGTATTTAAGGACATATATAAAATAACGGATTAGAGATTAATTACACAATTTAAAGAAACATGTTTTGTTGAAGTTATGTTACTTGCTTGATCGTAAATGTGAAGGATGAATTTATCATTTTATTTTGCGTAGTTACTAATAACATAATACATCTGCTCATATTTACATAAATTTACCAAAAATTATTGCCAAATTCTAAATTTACTAAATTTAAATGTAATCCGTCCTCTAAAAGGTACGCTAATTAGTTCTTGACAATTAAATAGGTAATGTTGGGAAATTAAATTATCTCGCCAGTACGCAAAGATAAGATGCAGGCATAATAAACAATTAAACTGCAACTTGTATTGTAATCTGAGACTCAAACACTTTGAGTATTCAACGCTTTGACAACACTTTAACTATTAAGACAAATGACACAATCCAGTCAATGCCATACAACTTGACAGATGTATTATTGATAATTCAAAAAAAATAATGGACTAGCAAATTATGGTAAACATCAGATATACGAGTAGCTAACGACTCATAATCACGCTTTGATGTGAAATAAGTTAATAAAGCATGGAGGCTGACTGGTGGTCTAGACGTTTATTTCATTTTTAGTTAGATATATATGTACATATGTACATACGTATGTACACACATATATGTATATTACATCGGCCATATATAATTTTGGAGCCGTGTTTGGCTATTCCATGCTTTTATGCAATATGGTAACGGATTAAAGAGCAAATTTCCAACAGAAGATTACTCTGCTAATATTTTTTTGCACTTATCGAAAAATTCCAGAAATCTACTCTTTATTTTATCTTGAATAAACTTCACTGTATTATAATGTTATTAAGACGTCCAACTCATCTAAATATCAACAATTCGATCTCAACATGTAAGTACAAAAATGAAAATTTTCCGAACACACAGTTTGGTTTAAGTGCAATCATAGTAAATTATCTCCTATTCGATAAAAAAAAATTGGTGTAGCTCTTCGGCAGAGTGCAACAGATTCCATGCGATTCAACCTTTTCAGTCGATATCTTGTAGTTCATAAAACAAAACATCACAAGAAATGCTCATCTCTCTGCGATTAGTGATGAAGCTAGCACAATTCTTTACTCAAGTGGTTTCCCAAAAGACACATCCCGTTTTGTCAAACATTTTATGACGTTGAATAAAAGTTGCAACGTTCCAAATTTCAGCTACTTTAGTCTTTAAATTATTCGCCTGTTTCACTTAGAAGTATACTCGAGAAACTTCCTGTTAGTTCAGAAAATTATTATCCATTTCAAATTCACTAGAATCAGAAGCTAAGTTAGATTTTATATCAAACATTCAAGTTATAATAGTGGATAATCCAAATATTTTAAACAGAATCTTGTAGAGTGACGAATCACGTTTCTACAATAAGTGTGTCGTAAATCATTACAGCAGTCAGTACTGATCTACAGAAAATCTGCACAAGATCAAACAATGGAGAATCACTGTTCAATCTTAACTGGTGAATGTTATTTTTCTATTGTTTTCCAAAACGAATTGCCCGACCTATTGCAGAATATTCTGCTCCAAGAAAAAGAGATAATGCTCCGCATAATATTCGCTTTAGAATGCAATTTTGAAATATCAGATTTACTTTTATTGCTGGATTGGTAACAAAGACCAATTTCTCTGACCGGCGTAATCACCAGACCTAATTACATTAGGTATTGCTTTGCATATTGATTACTTTAAGTATTCCTCCACAAATCTTTATCTAAACTAATCTTATGGCCTGGTTGAAAAAATTAGTAGTAGTGACTGAAGAAGAAAATCTGAAATGGCTATTGAACAAAATTGTAACAATTTTGACGAACTCTTGTAGTTCCAACATTTAAAAGCAAACTTAAAAACTATTTACTTCGAAATTGTCACTACAGAATTTATGATTTTCTTTATCTTTTTTTTATTTAATTTTTTTACGTGTTTATTTGTAAATTAATCTGCAGACAAATATACTATTCTATTCGAAAACTGCTGCAATCGAGCCAGAGTGGAACAGCGACGTCTACACACTGTTATCTAATTAAATATTTTGCAGTAGCTTGTTAAGTGATGCAGAAAGTATCATTCAAATTACACAGTTCAATTTGTAATTTACAAGTTCCAAAAGGGGTAAATGTATATGCTATAACCCCGGCACTTTCCTTCTGAATGAATTTCATGTTCAAAAATATTTCAAATCCACAGCCTTGCATTTTCTATTGCAGCAGTCACTGCCTAAAACCTTTCAGAAGATAGATATTGACTTTTACTTTCCGTACACACTATAACCCTGTAACTATATAATAAAAACTAATCTACCATTGAGTTCATGTAGTTCTAAAAATAAAGCAGGATTTATCAATCATATAAAAATTTGTTTAAATTCTTAATAAATAACGCACGGATATTGATTAATATGAAACTCAATTATAGCTGTATAAGGTCAATTGCCAAGTAAAGTACTAAACTACCACATAAGTTTAAATTACACCAAAAATATCTAACTACATTTAAATAGCACTTAAAATTATTCGAATGTAATCCTAAGAATTTAAACATATAGCAACTAATAACAAATAAGAACATAATTAAACTAAACATATTTTATTTTATTTTTTAGGAAACTTTTAAGCATAAAATTTTAAGTACGAATTAATGATTGTGACGTAAAAAACTTTTATTGAATCTGTGACGTAGAAAACCCTTTAAATGTTATGACTTATTTTTAAAACGAATATTGATTGATAACCTTTTCCAGAAAGCGATATAACAAGTTCACTTCACAAAACATTTCTGCATGAATTATTTTCATTCATTCGAAACGTGAAATACAAAACTTTCTTTGCGTCTAGAAAGGAGTCAATGTCCCTCCGTAGCCTCATTTTTCCGCCCATCTGTTCAGAACGGTAGCACCGTTCCGTATTTCATGCTAATTTTCAAACAATCCGGATTTATTTTAGAATAACAATGCCTATTGTTGACTACTGGAATTTGCAAACTAGTTTGGAGCGCTGTAATTGCCCCTGCCATTATTAAGACACAGTTGAGACAATAAGCTACGGAAATTCCTCCGAACAGGAAAGCTTTTGATCCTTAATGATTGAGAAATACATTTTGGACGACAAGGAATAATACTAAATTTTAACATAATATATTTGGTCGATTTTCTGTACAGACAAAAGATTATTGCATGTTAATGTGTTCACCGTTTTTATTTTTAACCTTACAGAGTATTAATGCTAAAATGTTAAATATTGTATTCATCATAATAATTGGTTGCTGCTGAATTTTAAGAAATACAAAAATGTTGTAACAAGAATATGATCTAATCAACGTAGTATATAGAACCTTGGATACAAAACAATTAATAATTATCGTCTGTAATTATGTCAGGGATTCCTTAATATATTATTTAAATGTTATTCACCGCTTAAGATTTTTCACTGTACATATCTAGAGGTATAGAACATGTCCAAAACTTTAACAAAATCTTATTTGATTTTTATCATACTCATGTCAAACAAACGATGTTAAAGTATAATTCCATAACAAATATCTTGTGTTGAAAGAAATTTCAGGAACAACATTGACTGGAATGTAAAGATGTGGATAATTTAGTCATTATACACTACCAAAGATAACACATATACATACACTTCAGTAAACATTTATATAGCCAGAACAAACTTGGTAGTGTATAGCTAGGTTCAGTCAATGTAAAAGGTACGGAGCAACTTTACACCAAAGAATTATTAATCTGATAGAATTCTAAACTTCTACTAAACAGAGCTTATTGCTGCGTGGCGGCTACGTAGTTTCAACCCCGCTTATGACACATACTTAAACACCTAGAAACCTGGATATACATAGTATAAATTTTTCAGAAATCAAGATTTAATACATTGTACGTTTCTGCATTCAACTATTTATATGACCAGTTAAGTTCAATGGAGGAAACTTAATGCGATTGCGGAGAAATAAAATAGATTATTACAACTTATGTCAATCTAGGAGACGGTCTACAAGTATACAACACGAAGAAGTGGAAATATATAATCAATTCACCGATTGAATTGTTATCAAAAAATTCAAAATTCAAAAAGTCAACTGCATATATTATGAGCAAAATAGAACCAGCTCCAACGTTTTAACACATGGCGGATTACTTGGCTATTATACAAAAATATATGTCATGCCAAAAGAAATGGAAACCGTCTCAGGACAAATTAGAAAAAAGTGCAAATTCGTGCATTTACATAAACCAGGCCTCAGAGGCCTTTGTAGTTCATCGCCAATTGCATTAAGCAAAGTTGCAATATAGACACTATCTCGAGCCAACGATGAATAACATGATTTTTTTTTATGTGTGGTGGGTGCTTAGTTGCAGTGACTCCGTAAGCTGTATTACTTGTCTGGCTATCGCTGCAAGTATTTTTTTTATTTTGGTGTGTGTAAGTTGTGTTTAAATTTACTTTAAATTTAATGTACATAATTGGTGTAATGCTTATTATATTAAATCATCTTATTCCTCGTTGTGCGAAAATCTTAGAAATAGTAAAAACCCTAACCTGAATATTGCATCTGTAAGTTCTTATATTTTTGAAGCTCCAATTTAGAAGTAAGACATTTTTTAAATTTCTTACTTATGCTGAAGTTGAAAAAACTAGGATGTTGCTCCATATTTCGTTACACTAACATTAGTTCCTTACAATTGCGATCTGTTTGTTCAACAACACAAAATACCAGAGACCAGTGTCACAATTGACAAACAAATTGTTGATATCCAAGACAAATGCCGATGCCTTCAGAACAAACCAAAGAAATAAAGAAAGTCTACCTTGAAATTGTTTTGAAGGTGACAGTTTAATCTGATTCTGCTTTTGATGTTTTGGTTTGTATAGGTTAACAATCTGGAGAATTCATACATAAGAATCCCAGTCTTTAACATAAAGCGAACTCTATGGCATGATATTTAAAATTTTAGCCTAAATCTGATAATTGACTATTTTTTTACGAGAAGATTAAGCGAAAAAAGTGTTATTCTTGTTGGTGCACTACAACAAAGATAACGAATTATTCCTAAGATCAGTCTATCGAAAAATCAGTTATTTAATGTAAACTAACTATAAACAATGGCCTATAACATTTTTCCTTAATATGAGTAACGTGACAGCACTAAATGCGATTATTATTCTTACCAAGGAGAATACAAATTGTAACACTAGTGTAACATGTATACCTAGAATATTTCTAAAAGGGATATCGAATGAACCTGATACGCTACACAACAGGAAGATCGACTAAACCACTGTCAAATGAAAAGAAATATCGGTATAATCAAAAAAAAAAAAAAGGGCGGAGGGTTAGAAATTTTATACGCGTGCTATATCTACAAGCTTATTTTGTGGCAATTATACAAAAATAATACGTACTGTAGTAATTTTGATAATGGAGGAGCAACTTATACAAAACGTTGCAGACATTCTGTACTGTAAATAAAAAAAAAGATTGTTACATACTAGTCGCTGAGGTTATCTAGTATTAGAGATGATCGCATCTTTTTGTCGCTTATGTTGTTTCAAAGGATAGATTTGTTTAATGTTGCGCATATGATACGTATACTAAGTATTAATTCTTCCGAAAGTTTACCTTCGCACAGTCAGGAGCTCAGATACTTTAAAATAAACAATATTTGTACCGCCAATTGATAGGACTCAGATTGTAGTATCTATTTTAGTATTTAGGTCTATGAATTGAACATATTTTTAGAAATCGGATACGTAGAATAAACAATGCCATAACTTTCGGTTCTGAAAGAGTTACCCTTATTATTATTATGTATTATAATCAAACCATGCTTACTTGATTTAATGAAAGTTTACGTATGTATATAAATATAAATCGAAAAGTTTATTGAAATCTTCCATATTAATTTATTTCCAATATAACTTACATTCACAAATAGAAAAATACATATGTACATACATAATATATGCCATATACATACATATGAGGGCAGTTCACAAGTTATTCTCCCTAACATAGAAGCCAAAATGAAACCTTTTATTTTTCAAGATAATCCTCAAAAAGGTTAATATATTTTGCGTATTCTCATTTCAGTAGCCACTCAGTTACTGCCACCATCACTTCTTTATTACCAGAAAAATTGTTTCTCCGTAGATGTTCTTTTAATTTTCGAAATAGGTGGTAATCTTTAGGAATTAGATCAGGATAATAGGAGGATTGTGTTCGAATGTGAATGTTAGCCATCGAAATTTTCAAACGAGACTTATTAAATTTGCTGTTGTAATACATCTTCATTGTTCTAACACATAAATCTTTACTTTTTCTTTTTTCAAATATGGATCAAAAATATGGATCAAAGTGCTGAACCCAAGATTCGTTTACTGTAAAGAATTTTGGCAAAAATTATCTGGATTTCTGTTAATTATTGCTAACTTCGTTTCGACAGTAACTTCTTGGATCCAGATTTGATCTGTCGTTAACATTTGTGGTACTCACTCTGCGGGCACTTATTGGAAACTCCATTCATCCTGCAATATATTTTCAGTACTTTCAACTGAAAAGCTACAGGTCTTCGCTATGAATCCAACTGTAATTCTTCTATCCTTTAGTATCATATCATGAGCCAAATCAATATTGTCTTGAATAACATCTGGAACATGTTTACAGCTTTTTTCTCTGTTTAAAGTCATGTGACCAATGTTTAATTACTTGATATGAAGACGTATCCATTAGTTTGGTCATATCTGTATACATTTCTTGTGGTGACAACCCTTTACACAGCTACCACAATTTTTGCTTCAATAGTAACCCTTCTTGTTAAATTACGAACAGATCAGAAGATATAAACTAACATTTCATAAATACAGACAGATTTATAATATTTTACATTCAGCAACGCCAATATATTACACTTCGAATGATAACAGTTTTGAACACATCTGTCAACGCCAACCAGAAAGACAGTAAATACTGGACCTCTCCCCTACATGATAAAATTTCATTGCAAAACACATCGCATGTTTTATATATAGGTATATCTAATTTGAAGTGCACGATACGACATTGTTCCTGATTGTAATTAAGGCCGCTGTTTTAAAACTAATTTGGCTGTCAGTTCGTCAGCATATTACTTCAATTATTATCTTATTACCGTTGAATTGGCTAAATGGAGCAGGAGATTTAATATAGTAAATATGATTAAATCGGTTTATTACTTTACTTTCGTAAGATAATTTTCTGTTGCAATACATTCTTTTACAACTTACATCATTTACTATTCTAACGGTTATAAGATGCCAACTACTATAATCACAACATCGGTGGAATATCGAGTTGCAAAATATTTTAGAATGTCAGTGCTGATTTTCTCTTTTCTCTCATTTTGACGCTTACTTGTAGGTTTCATTCCATATCTTAGTACCACTCTTTTTCATCTATATATCACTTCTAGTCTATTTTATCCACAATATCCCACTGACGTATATCACCGTAGTATCTACTTCCATCTTATGAACTCCAGTTTTCCTTCTTTTATAGCGCCTATAAATTAAACTGTAAAAACTGCAACAAATATTATGTACATATATCGGTCAAACTAAACAGTAATTAAAGAAACGACTTTATAATCACCAATACACCAATTCACATAACATCACCGCTGAAACTGTGTTTTCTAAGCACTGTAAAAATAGACATTATTTTGATTTTCAAACTCCTAAGATTTTGAAAGAGGAAAAAATCGTTATAAAAAAATATTAATTTATGAAATGATATACATCAATAAAGAAAATAACCCGGTCAATTTTATAATCGATATTGATAATTTAACCGTCATGTATAAAAATTTAATTCAGGTCTGACTTTTATTAATTTAAGCTCTTGACTAGGTTTCTTTTGTCATATTTTCCTTAATCCTTGAACAGAATTGTTAGAGCTTGATATAAAATAAATTCAAATCGTTTTTATTTTTGTAGTTATATTAAATTTTATATTAATAAGTGCTTTGCCATTATTTGAGTATATTACCAAAATTCGATATATCAACAATTTCTTTGTTTTTAGATATTTTTGTTGATACGTATAGCTAGATGTTCTAATATTATTTGTTGCATATTGAACGTCAATTTCTTCCGCGAAAGAAGAATTTTAAATCAAAATGTAATAGTTCACTTTCTGGAATAAGTTGATTTTTATTTAATTGTGTTTTATTTGACTTGCAAGTGGAAACATATCTGAGATTAAAAGGTAGGTATAAATGTAACTACTCTAAAGAGTATTCAGTTGATGTGCAGTGCAATGCTTTTCTTGATCCACATACTAGTTTGATTAGTGTTTGAATATCTTTTACTTGCAGGTAGGTTTACGCGACTGTCGTTCCATTGCAGTCTTCCGTATGATGCTGCGGTTGAATACGTTTGCACTGCATTAGCCGCCAAGGAACTGATTGCAGTTTTGTTTAATATTTTGCATAAAATTATTACATTCCAAAGGAATTGCCCAAAATTATTTTGATATCTTCCTCGATAATCAAATTTTAAGTTTCTTAAGATAAAAACGGGATAAAAATTTATACAATTACAAGTTAATCAGTCTATTGTTCAGCGTATACAATGATAACGCAGATGTATATACGCGTAATTAATATTCGATTAGAAACTCCAATATTACCGTTGAAGGTTTACCCGACAAACCGTTGACCTGTATTTCCAAATACTCGGAACGTGTGTGGTAGTAAAATTACATTGAGAGTTGCATTTCGACGCTACAGCATAGTAGTAGTGTAAAATGAAATGAATGTATACACTACAGCTTAGTGAGCGCCGAACACATTCACGGGGAGGAAGTACGTGAAATTGTTTGGAATGGCGTGCGTCAGTGTATAAATGATGAATTAAGGAGCTGTTATTAACGTAGTATTTGACTATTAACTGACTGAGTAAAGTGATTTAACGTAACCACGTTTGTTGAAGATGTGCTCGAAAGTAAATCTGGTGTAACTAAGTGCAAGCTAGAGTTTCCGTTGTTGTTTCTGCATACATTGTGGATTGTCAACAAGAAAGGATTCAACCGTATTTCGGTAAGCATTAAATACAACGGTTTAGATCAGCAGGTATACTACAGTGAATGTTCTCTTTAGTTGGCATTTAAATATACTAAAAAATACTTTCTTTTATATGGTTAAAACAACATGACACCTACGAAATAAATAAAAGTAACGATCATTAATTAGTCAGGTTTAAAAAATGCAGGAAATTGTAAAGTGTCTGAAATTTCATAATTAGATTATATTTTTCCAAAGTTGAAGTGCATTGTTATTTTAAAGTAATCATTTATCGATATGTCGATATTATCAATATAAGTACACCTCTAATAATAACACCGTAGAAATGCCTTTCAAGACGTAACCTTAGTCCGAAATTTTATACTGAATAGCCAAGAACACGATACTCAAGATACCATTTCTTTGTATTAATCAAACCTTATTTCATTAATAATCGACACTCATTTTCATTATTGATTGATTTAGTTATTTCCTTTATATTACACTTCAACTAAACTCTAAATCTTGCATTTATACCTACCGATATTGATTGCAAAGATATTTAAATTTAAAGTGGTTTATTTATCCACTAAAGATATCATGCCTTTCGGATGTAGTGGGTAAATTTATCTTATTTCAATTCACTGGATTTGATTTAATTGAAAAGATGTCAAGTATATCAAATTGCGTGAAATAATCTGCGTTAGATTTGTTGTACTGATATACCATTCAAAGGCCTCATTGCAAATAAATCATTTAGTGACATCCAATCTTTTACTTTGTTTTACATTTGGAACAAGTATTCTGTTAATAAGATATATTTAAGTTTTAATAGCACTCTGCCTTTTGTTACTACTTATATGTTTACACTATCTCAGATTATCTGCTAAATCGTATTAATAACCTATTGACGCTTCTTCCCTTCCTCTAACTTTATCTGAGATTTATCATTTTATCGATACTTAACTTAGAACTGAGTTTTCGTTACTTTTACCACTGACTTGCTATGCCTCTATTCGTAAGTGTAAAATTAACTTGAGCATCGCTAATTTAAGCAGAAATCTCCCACTAGTTGAAACGTTTCGCCTCTAAGTTTGTGTATTTTTAAGTACACAGTAAATGTATATTTTTTTATATGCTTCCTTAAATTCTACAATCGATCACTGTAGTTGTAGTTCTAGTCCACATTTTACAAACTATTCAAAATAATTAAAATACCGTGGTGTATACACCGATAATTAACCCCTGATGCGGAAAAGCAAATATCAACGAACACAATTTCTTCACACCTAAGTATCCCTGTAGCTTCTTAGATACTTTGACGAAAGTTTCTTGTGTTTTTCTGGGGTGCTGATATGTGTGTGGTGCCGGTTCTTAAAGGAATCTTGATCTGCTCGACGTTCTCTCTTATCTTCTGGAACGTGTTCCAATTGAACCGTAAATACTCCTTGTTCAGACCTCTGTGTTAATTAATTAATAACACAGCTTCTTAAACCACTTTCAGGAAACAAATTTGTAGATAAAAGGACAGGTTAGAATCGAACACTAGATATTTCTTTGAAAGGAACACATAAGCTTGTCCAAGAGCTTAAAGTCACGCAATACATACAAAATAGCCCAAACAATTAAGTAAACCTAAATCCACTCCGCCCTGTATATATGGCGTTTTCAAAATTCACATATGGTACCGGGTGTCAACGAGATCATGTATCAGCCCGCCATTTATTTATTAGTTAAAATAAAGCTTTGAAATTCGGACCATATACATGAGTGATTGATAGGCTTCTTCATGTGCACTCATTTTTTCGATAGCAGAAAAACTAAAGATATCTTTCCAAGAATGTATAAAGGAAAATTGAAGAATCTTCGAACCTGATACTCCTATACTCAAAACCATTTTCAATAAATCACTTCTGCGGATTTTCGAGTCAGTTTACTTTCTTCATGAGGGGCAGTATTATCAAGAAATACACGGCACTCCTATTAGATGATATAGCCTGCCCTCTACCTAAACATGAAGTAAAAAATGTATCAAATATGTTCACTAATTTTAATTTACACCTTTGATTCACTTGTGAAACGGAAGCTGATGACGTATTACGCCGGGATAATTAAATTACGTTGAGGTGATATAGGAAATCTTAAAACTCCAAAAAATTGCCAAATTTTAGTTCTGTAGACTCCACCCAGTACAAAATTAATTTAATTACCACAATGGAAATCAAAATACAGAGAATCAGGTATAAAGATTTTGGACCACAAAATTTGCAGTGACTATGCAATATTATCACCTCTTTCCCACCTCACTTAATGTGGTTCTCTATTCTCATTAGTTTATCCACAGAAAATCGAAATGTTACCTTCTCTGACCCTCGCAATAAACAAGATGATAATAATGAGCAATTAAAATAGAAATATCTTGTATACATAGCTGGTCACACCGATAAAATAAAATTGTTATTCAGCAATAGTAATTTTAAAATATCGGTTAACACAGCTAATTTGTGGCAGAAATATTTCACCATTATGAAGTCACCGATACCGACGGAACAGCAGAATCGCATTGTTTACGCCGTTAAATACACTGATTATTTCATATTTTATATTGAACAAACCATTCAGTCATAGCGTGAAAGAAGCACTCAACGTACAGTGATACGCATTAAATATCACATAGTAAAATTGAATAGAACATTTTTCCAATTTTATGGACATTTACAATTTAATTAAGTACGTACATATATCAAACTTAAGGAGTTGCATTATTCTCTTTTCTAGTCTTTTGCGCTCTTCTGGTTTTGGATATGAATATCTTTGCATCGCTAGGTCTAAATCATTTCCCGCTTGATGTGTTTATGTTTTATTTAATTGTTACTATTTTTATTTAATTATTCTAATTCCGTTACATGTCTAACTTCTACAATATTTGACTGTTCTACATTATGTGTTGCTTGTTTAACATGAATGCACAATTATTTTATGTTACCTGTTTCTTTAGTTGTTACTGGACTTTTTGTCTATAGCACTATACTGCTGTTATTTTACACAGTCGTAAGATTTTTGACAATAGACATTCCTAATAATGCAATTGAGTAGGAAATGTTCAATGGATATTAGAACAATTTTTCCAACATATAGCCCACTTGGATAAATATTATGTGCACCAGTAAATTAAAATCCTTGTCTCAAGGACACTGGTATTATTATACGGATTACCATAGATATATGACAACTGCACGATGTATCATATGCACTATTGAAAACATACATATATGTAAGTAAATAAATAGATTCGATTACTGAATTTATATTCACTATTATCTCCTTTTAGACTTACCTAATATCTTGATTTATTGACAGTGACAGCAAAAGTTTTTTTTGTATGAAATACAAATACTCGGTATAAAATAAATTATTCTTGCAATGAGTCCCTTTAGTATTTATTATTATTTTACTATACAATTCGTTCACTTCATTGATTTAATTTACCTACAATCCAAACATTTAATGCAACTAGAAGTATTTTCTCTAGCCTTTATTCCATATTTTCATTCTTAGCATAGCGGAAACATAATTTTCTGACTCATTTTTTATATTTTTAACCTTTCAATAACGTAACATAGACCGCTATACTTTTACGGATTGAAAATTTGAGTACGGCACTTTCGTTTTCAAAATGTTCGACTTTGAAAAATGGCTCGTCATAAACTTTGCTGCCACACACAAATTTGACGGTCAAGTTTTTAAGTTTCGAAAGTATCGCGACCACCGTAAAATTGGTCGCTAAATTTCGAACTCGAATATCTTGAAAACGGAAGCTGCAGAAAACAAGCTTTTAACGGCACAAATCATATAAAACCGATACAAAACGATGATGTAATCATATTTAAAACATGCGAGTGTGGCAATATAATTGAATTACTTGAATTACTACAAGATTATAGGATTAATTAAAAACTCGGGTGCAAAGTCAGCGTAGTATGATGTAAGACAACTCGTTTGTCGCTTTACAACCTATCCGATACTAGTATGGGATCGTTTATACATTGACCTATAGCAAATATTTTTCCCGTTCTGTTTATACTACAAAATATATAAAAACACGCTCACTCACTCAAAGGGAGAACAGAGGACATTTTCAAGGCGTTAGACTGTACATGTCATTCATGTTGTTAAAGAATATAACTAATATAAAAGAGTGCAAGTACTTATACTGCCTCTACGCTATCTGATTAATGTTGAAAGTTTCACTAAGTTGATAGCTGTTGAAGGTCTAGTACATAATTTCTGTTAGCAATATTTTACAATTCACTTTGGTGCAAAGTCAGAAGTTTCCATCTGTCTTTCTTATTTATTACTTGCTGTATCTGCTATCACCAGTGCCAACTTCTAATATGAAGATAGGAGATGCAGTAATAAATCACCGATAATTTTATTGAATGCTATTGCCAAATTGGAACCGTACCAACCATTTTTGTATGTGTATACACATTCCGAACATTATGATGAGTTTGTGTATTTACAACTACCTTTTAGATAAATTTTTATTTTTAAGTGCAATGCATTAACAGCTTACTATTCGGTAGAGTTAATAGTAGAGTTCATGTATCCTCTTGTGGAGGAACCGACAAAACATTATAATTCTATGTATGTACATCTACTACATGAAAAGTCAATACTTTATATACTAGGCTATCGAAAACCGTTCAATAGCTTCACAGATTACACTTGCAGAGATGAAGGTATTAATCATCAAGCCAATACTGCAGTTCTTGTATGAAACAAAACATTTTCAGGAATGATATGAATTAATTAGGGCTAGGGCACACGATATGTACACTCAGAGAAATTTTGCTAATTCCACAAAGTTCGACAGACATCCTACGAAATCAGGCATTACTTTTCAGTGTAAAACAGCCTCTGACCTCTTAAAAAGTGTATTTATTGTTAAATCTATATATCATCGAAGTATACATATTAGTTAATGCTGAGAGAGAAATCACTAAAGAGGTAGGGTTTTCAAACCAAATCATAGCTAAGAAAATAGGACGATCTTATCACCTCGTCAACAATTTTATAAAGTTGAGTAATCTCTACAGCAAAAATCGCGCTAAGGGAAGTAATCCAAAATTGACTCGAAGGCAGCACTCATCGATATAAAATTTGCGCAAGAGCATATAAGATGAGATCATGACTGCAACAACGTCATATGTTCTGACGAGAAGCAATTTAATTCAGATGAATTTGCTCAAGAACACTGAAATTGTAATAAGCCGAAATTTTGGTGTAGGTAGTACTATAGTTTGGAAGACTTCAACGCATACATGAATTCTAATTCTTATATAGAACTAATGGAAATGATTCAGATGACTTTGATGAACAATCGCCGACGCAAGATAGGATATTTCAGCGAGACAATGCAGCTATCCATAATTTCCGGCAAAAGAAAAGGAGTGGTTTCATCAAAGGGAAATCAGTTTACTACAATGGTCTGCTCGTGCACTCGATCAGAACCCGATCGAAAATCTTTGAAGAATATTGGCAAGAGGAACGTATGCCAATAATAAGCAATGCCATAGCGTCCAAGAACTAAAATTTGTAATAATGAGGTGTTGGCGTGATATTCCTATTTCAACATTGACAAAATTGATAGACAGTATGAAGACCCCTATGTTTAAAGTTATTTTGAATAAATAAGGATTTAACACTGTACTGTTTATTTTATTTCTTAATTTTGTGTTAATAGACTTATAGAACTTTCTCTATTTCGGGTTACCATTATTATTGTAAATATTCTCTGTATAAAATGTAATAATTTTTTTATGCTATTTTAATTGTACTTGCTGTTATTATTATAACTATTAGCTTCTATAGTCGCTAAAGCTGCATACACAACCAAAAATCCGTTACTAATACTTTCATTTTATTGTAGACGAATACACCAATGCAGAACTGATATTATTTTCCGACAATCACGTAATCACATTTTTGTTGATTGTCGGAAATTATTTATTTATTATTACAACCTCCATAGAATTTTAACTACATCAAAGATGACCGCGTAATTACTGTCACATAAATAGTAATAAATAAGCCTTAATCATTTTAGCTTAGTATAGCATATACTCTGCTTGACTCTAGAAATAACTTGAGGTAAATTATACAGTAATAGAAGACAGAACAAATTATGTGCAGTTTTATTGCGAATCAAAGTACGAATAAAGATATAAAAGAAAACAAACCACAATCTGCTTCTATAAATACAGCAGTATAATACACAGCAATATCAATTAGGTATAATTAAAACATTCGAAAATAGAGTGTCTGGCTCTATTCGCTTATCCGCCACGTACAACATTCCGTTCAATAACCTTGTAGCTCATTAACGTAGGTTAGGGAAGGTTGTGTACTCATATAGACCGTTCAAAACCAATCCATATTTACAAGCGAATATAAAAATAAACATTATTGTTATGTAGAACAGTATGTTACAAGATTCTTTTTATTTTTCTTGAGAGTGAAAACAAACATTGCTTTAACTTACGTATATGGATCATATTTTGTCATATAAGAAAACAAAAATGCAAAAGTTGTTTCTGCACTTACCATACCTTCAGCATTTTAAGGACAATTATTAGAGGTTCAAATTAAAAAAAAAGTACGGTCAATTCCATGAACATCAACACTGATGAAGTGTTCTTTGTCCAATTACAGTTTTAATATATGGAAAAATAAATAAATGCAACAAATCAACTTGGATTTATGCCACAAAATTTGTCGCAGTAATTTAATTTCCCATCCCCCATACCTTGCTTGTATGAATGTGTGTGAAAATGATGAAATCATGTTCTCCTCGTGGTATGTCCTACTTGAGGTCTTTGTACTCCTTTTCGTTCCAATCTGCCTCTTGCTCTTTTTAGGCTCCTTCTTATTTTGGTTGGTATTATATCATTATCTATACATCAAAACCTACTGTTCTTCAACAAATGATCTTTTTCTGCATTGACTTTGTTTTTCAACGTCTTCTCTTCTTACTCGTGCTTTTTTGGAGCTTTGTTCTTTTTCCACAGAAAAACTCTAATTGGCTTGGCTTAATCTGTACTGACTTTATCTAAAGCTTTTAGTTATATTATATACATGTTTCAAAGAAGTTGATCATGGTATTAAGCTACTAAATTAGGTTCAAACCTCATTGATTACATGGTCTGTAGTAATAACTCTGCTTAAATAATTAATGAATAATAATTAATTCGCAAGGTAACGAAACACATCATTACATTTCAGCTTCTATCTATACCGGGTGTCAACGAAATCATGTATCAGCCCGCCATTTATTTATTAGTTAAAATAAAACTTTGGAATTCGGACCGTATATATGAGTGATTGGTGGGTTTCTTCAGGTGCACTCAGTTGTTCTATAGCACTTCCGGTCAAACCGGAAGTTACGTTAATATTGAATTTTTAAATACAACATGTATTATTTCTGCTCATATTCTGTTTCCTCTAAAAATTTGCCATCTAGTGCCGGTCAACTTTTGACATTTCTGTCAAAGATGGCGGTATCTGCTAAATTTATTCATTAAAGTGAAACTGCTTCGCAGCAATTGTCGAAATGTAACAGCCATCAAAGTTAGCT
Source organism: Holotrichia oblita (assembly GCA_023690525.1). Taxonomy (NCBI): domain Eukaryota; kingdom Metazoa; phylum Arthropoda; class Insecta; order Coleoptera; family Scarabaeidae; genus Holotrichia; species Holotrichia oblita. The sequence goes on along the minus strand of CM043015.1, from coordinate 168,415,082 downwards.
TTGAAAACAATTAAGAAACGTATTTTTCACATTTACACACATTGGCGAATAAATTCTGATGGAATCTTAACCCATTCAGTTTTAACAATTCATAATTCTTCCCATGTTACTGCTGGCATATATTAAGGGGCAAAACGTTTTACCTTGTATTTCAAATGTAGTTCTACCAGTTGCCATTTCAACTACTGCTGAATTTGAAAAAGCTATGGATCATACAATCTAATTCAGATATCTTTTTGGACACTTTCTATGAGTTGGTGTGCCTTTCAATGGTTATCATTACCCATAGCTTTTACTGGCTAAATTATGGATTGTTGCTTGTACATGGCAACGTAAATCCGGAAACATTACTGAATAGTATTAGAACGCTAACTCAAATACTTATTTAACCGCATACCATAGATTGTTGATGTTCTGAAAAAACCGCACTAATGCGTTTTTGTTCCTTACACCTTTCAGTCGAGGTACCTATCTCCAAATCTCGATCTCTGATAGGTTCATGGTGTGTTTGCATTTTTAATATTACTTAAAAGTATAAATATTAAAAACCAATCGTAGAGACAAGCTTTTGAGTACTGATCAGGATCTGGAAGTTAGTCTTGAAACTAAAAGTCTTCTATGCTCATTGTCTCAAGTAGGCTTGAGATACCGTTTTTCCGGTGCGCGTGTTTGCCTTATGAAACGTGCTAGGTTCTTCAATTTCAGACTTGATACAGTATTTTAACGATCTTCACCAATGTGCGCTAGTACAGGCAAATACACTATTCAAGGACTGTATTCAAAGCGACTTCTATATTCTCCAACAACTGCCGTTATATTAGCTGGCGCTGTATAAGCAGGATCCTCTAACTAGCAACTCATCCCAGCTCTAGTAGCACCTATAACCACTACAAAAAAAATTAGCGTCATCTCAAATTTCCCAATAATTTTTTTTTTAGTATTTGGTGCTAGATCTAAAATTGATTGCTAGTTTTTGAATAGCGTGTGTGGAAAAATGGGGCTCAACATTAACTTAAGACAAGTATTTCGACACTAACGTGTAATTTTTTATCAGCCCAGGCTGAACCCAGTTGTTAATATAAGGATTCTTAAAAAAATATTGCACGGGATATTACATTATAAAAGTAGATATTCGGGTAGTCGATAGCTTTATGTTAACGTTAATTAAAAATACTGTAGACACTCAAATGCAAATGCATCTGATAACTAATAAGGTAACATTGATGATAGCGGAAAAAGCAATTTTATAAAAACTAAATTAAGAAAATACTAAGAATTTTGTATGAATTCATTAGTTGGTTAAATGGCAAGTAACTTTCTATAAGCGTTTATTAGATAAATTTGGCTTTTGCAAGGTTATTGATCCAAGCTAAATGTGTCATGCTATCAACTGGTAATTAATTCTAATGAACAAATATGTACAACTATACAATACATTTAAGAAAACTAAATTACACACTTACACAACCGAGGTGTTAAACTTTTCTGACTGATAATAAGTTACATATGTAAAATATATTATTATACGCAATAACTGTATTAACTGTATAACACGCTTTCCTCAATTACTGCTCAATACATTAGATAGAAATTACAATATATGCTTCATTCATATATATCGCTCACCTAGAATTTATATTTTCTGTAGGAAATATTTGATATCACAATATTTAGATATCTAACCTTACTGTTTATCTTAGTGTTTAGAAGTATTTTAATAATAGTGACCTAATTTCACAACAACTAGTTATTGTTATGATGTTATTGACACAAGCTCGTCCATGGAAAAACGACTTTGCTATTAACAGTGTGGTTCAATGTATTACTAGATATAATTATGAGCACTTTAAGTTTACTAATTTACTATGTTTGAAATCTTTATAAATTATACACAATAACTATACCATCGGACCATACCGATATTCTAAAAATAACATTCTCTTCTAGCAGACTACGTTTAAGATATGAAAATGTAAGTGATTTAAGTAAATTTGTTAGCTGACGCCAAACCGTAAGTGCTCATTAAGGTTGTACCGTTGTTTTGCAAATGGTACAATAAAAATAAATACATATATAATACACATTATTTTAAATAACACAACAATAATTATGAGAGTATTTATGAACATACCGACGACAGACCAATGAAGAAATAATTAGTTGTACATAATTTGTTGTTTTGAAAGATATATACACGTAGTCCAGTGCTTTGTGGTTACTATTGCCCCAATGTTTTTTTCTAATACTCAGAATGCTCAGTCTTGTAGAGTTATGCAAACAAATATTCTTTTGATAATGTTTTTACATATTATTCATCGTTACAAATACTCAGCTTTAGAGAATAAAATGAAACTTCTTTGGACCGTGATTTGATGTAATGGTAAATTATCTAAGAGTTAGTAGCTGTCATATTTATTTAAGAATAGAAAATGTACCATGTCTTTTTGGAATTTGTATATATGTACACATTACTAGACTAGGCAAGGAGAGGCAATTTCCAATGCACTGCGGTGAGCAACGTAGAGGAGTGACAAGGAAACTCGAGCATCCGTAGCAATGCACACTTGTTCAGTATTCTTCTACTGGTCGTTGTGAGTGCTTATCAGTACACACATACTTAGAAAATATCGCAGTTAGCTACATTTCGGAAACGTATTTCGAAGAATATAGAACACGTTATGCCAGTATGAGTTAGAATACGAAGGTGATAGAATTAAATGTGTAAGGTGGGACAACTATTTGACGTGTACCAGCAGGTGAAATTGTAAATACCACCTAAAAGTATAAAACACTGTTCTGCAATCCGTGGCAAATGATAAGTGAACAGTTAACACTTGATATAGCTGTTTGTTTTATTCTATATAATCCACCGTTCACTTTACTAGATCAAGAAGCATTTGCCTCCGTCTGGAGCAAGTATTCGGATTACCATATATGTACATTACCAAGTCGGACATCGGTATAAAACGTTATGCCATCTGCTAATGACTATGTTAACAGAAGAATTAAAGCATAATTGAAAGATAAAAAATTGTGGTTTTGTGTTATTTGAAAGTTTTCTTAATAAGAATTCAGATTTTCTAATACTAAGACAAATTTGTGAAGGTGAGTCCAAAGATCTCTTTAAGTTGCCACAAACTGGATTTACCAACAAACCAATTACTTACCTATGTAATATAAGCGTTCAGTAACGTTTACGTACTCGCATCATTTATGTTCGTGACTTTCATGAGTGAGCGTAAGTGACACAGACGCATGAATGTTTACACATAATAAAAAAATGGAATGTCACAAAAAAGAAGCTAATTCTAGAAAACTGTGATGTCTATGGCGAATTTATTAAAAGACCAAACACCGAAGTTGATCATAGAAAACGCCGTAAAATAAACATTTCTATTTTACTTCCATTCTTAGTATGTTTATTCGCAAAATACACATATATTGTATTTACATACGAACTTTTTTTTGTATTTACTTCAGAAATTCCAAACGACCTATATATCGAATTCAGTTTTTTAGTATAACTTTCGGACTTTCTCGATAAGCAGAACTTTTTGTTAAGAATAAATTTGTTTACGAAAAATCAAGAATAATACAAAAGTTTCTCCTGCAGGAAATTCTAACTATAAACATACTTTATAACATTTGGCGGTTGCTTGTCGAAAATTACATAATAACAGATTTCTTTAAAATGAATTCAGGCACTGATCGTTATTTAAATAATTAGTTTATAACGGAGAACTGAGAAGTTAACTTTAATCAACATTCGATCGAATTATAAACGTTTAAAAAAACTAGAATGAACTAGAACTAGCTAAATTCAATAAATACATAAGTAACTATGTAGGTATCATAATTTTTTAATTTAGTCTTGTTTTCTGTCTTTACTTTTTAGTTTATAGCTAACCAGTATTAGCCGATATCTCATAGCTTCTTGGATGTATTTAAGTATTTGTTAGGTTACTACGATCAAGCCCTTGTTTGTTGGAAAAAAAGCAGTAACTGTTGTATCTAAAGAAGATTAAAGAGTTATCATTAATATGAAATTTAACCAACAATAAGTATCTGTTGTGTTTAAAATGTACAAGCTGAGTAAATATTAATAAACAGTTTACTTAATTCGATAATTATTCACACAAATAACACAAAAAATGCACGACAGATTAATTGCCATTTCCTATAAAAAAAAAGTATACATACTGCCCATAATATTGTGATAGGATATGACGCTACGCTGCAATCGAATTTATCCGGACTACAGCGCGTCCTGTTTACATTTAAAACAAATTTTTCTTTTACGAATTCTAGTACGAATTGGTAATGAAAACTAATTTTAAATCAATAGAATATCACAAATTTCAGAATATGTTGTTAATAAAGTCAGGCGTATTAAATAGCAATATTTTAAAATGGTCAATAAACCGTCATTTAAACAAGCTCGTTCTTCCCACATTTTCTATAGTCAATATAGGAAATAGCTATATAATGAATAGATAATAACTTATATTGCTAATGTAATTAAATCCGATTAAAACTTACGCAGATGATGGAATGTGTCAATGGTTTGATACGAATAAGATTTCGACTGAAACACTTCAGAATTACAGTAACTCGTTACAAACAATTACCTTATAAATAAGTTTGTATTTCTAGAAATAATCCATTATCAGATTTCATAAAAATTTTTATAATTTTCAATACTTCTACGAAATACGTTTACATATAATATATTAATAATCTTGTAATTTAAATGGATGCCTATTGTTATATGTTTACAGGGATATAAAACAATTTTAATGGGATTGCTTTTATTTGCTTAACTTTCCGCTTTTCATGCTTCCGTTCTTGGCTCGTTTGCTGAAAAGGATATTTACGTTTCCTGTCATCTCTATCGGAGATAAAGAGCAATATAACAAGAAGCAATACTTACTGGCGCAATATACATATTTTAATTCTCGCAATAAGCATTATAAAAGCCACAAGCTGTAAAACGACACACATATAAATAACGTCGAATTTATACAGCCGGATAGAAGATAAAATGAGAAAGTACATCTACTTATTTTACGTATCTCCTTTTCTAAATACTGAAAAATGTTGGATCAAGTTGAGTATCTAGTCCTTCTCTCACTTGTACTACTAGTAATAGTGGTTATGTTTTTACATTGTACCATCTTTGGCAATTTAATTCGAATTTTTCAGCGAGGAATTTCCGTTTACTAAATAAAAGCTATACTTTGAAGCAAATTTAATTTCGCTAAAAGAGAGTAGTGCTTTGATGAACTTCTTTAGAGTAATTAAATTCACTTTAAAGCAAAGCCTTTATTTACAAAATCAACATTCCCCGATAAAAAAATCGCATTTAAATTGCCAAAGATGGTACATATCGAGAATATACGTAAATGATTGTATGCCGTTTAGGAAATTTAATGCTCTTACATAAATTTGACACAAAATCACCAAATTTTATGGAAATTATTCATTGACGTACATAACTATTATGTATTGTTTATTTGCCAATAGTTCTTTTTAGGGTTTATTGAAGGTGGAGTAAAGTTATTTGTAAGTATCCTTGTCCACAATTCATCGCTATTGTATTATATAATTAATTTTCAAACGTGAAGGGTTACATGGTATTTATACCAAAGCAAAGTGTTTTTGTGTTGATGCCACATTTTCATAATGGGGCACGAAATGCAGACGGAATATGGATCTAGAGAATCCGGAAGTAAATATTGATTATAAAACATTTGGCCAGCATCAGCGTAGTTTTATAAAGAAATATCTAAACAAGTACTGTATCTGTAGGAGACAGTCTACAGGAAAATCTACTCGGTTGATAGTACCAATCATTGATAGTATCTGGAGACGTACTGATTATACGCCAACAAAATCATTACGAAAATTTTCAGCACAAACTGGTAATTCTAGGTTCTTCTTCTAGTGACAAGTTGCTCGAAAATGTTGAAAAAAAAATTACAGATGCACCCATTATAGAGTTTCTGTTGTTTAGGTTAACGTATTGCGGATGCTTTAATAAACAATTAAATAATCTCTTAAACTACTAACAAAGCATGGTTTTACTGATACAGATACGTAAATTTCCACTAAAATTATAGAAGTTGGCCAACAGAAAATTCCCACAATTTTGTTGAAATCAAATTGTATCCGGTACAAATAGATGTATGGGTTACAATATTGTGACGAAGAATTATCGAACCTACATGTTTTCAAATCACACTGAATGCTAAAAGATATCAAATAATTGTTTTCAATCATTGATTGATTAAGACGAAAGAAAGCATAGATATTTGTGTTTAGAAAATAATGAAAAACATATTCAACATTTATTATAATTACATGTTAAAATATTAAATGCATTATAAATCAAATGACACAAATTTTTCGGTTATTCAAAACCAAACACAGATGCAGTAATCACTGAGTTTATGGCAATTTTATTCTAATACAATTGCCAATGTTTATTTGTCCTGCTCCGTCAAGTAATAGCAGACTTTTCGATAATTTGACTAGAATGCCATTAACCAGATTTTAAATAGTACGCCCATAAAATTGTCAAGTTGCCAATATTCCAAACAGAAATTGCTGCGTGACGTCACGTACAAACATTTACGTACATTCTTTATATGGGATTGGATGTATTATTATAATGAAATAGTAGCGTATTTTGAAAATCATTTCTGGGATATGATGGCTATATGGGCTGTATTTTAAAAGTATTTGCTTTATTGAGGGTGGTCGTAGAAGGCGTTACCGAGTCAAGCAGAATTCTTAAATCATACACTCACGATTAGAACATCGCCATCGTTTCTGTTGATGATTATTAGAAAACGAATATACATATTTCTATTGGGATCCAAAACTCATTATCACGATTAAAGAGTCAAACGTAGCAAATCGTGAGCCACGTTTAAATTGAAGTTATTGGAGGTTATACAGAATAATCAAATTTTGTAAGTCCATTTAAAAAGTCCGTTTTTCTTTTATCTTTATGGGCTTTCCAAAACTACCATACATGTTACCGTTCTCATTAACAGATTTAGAGCAAATTCACCATAAATGTAATTTTCTGGCATTTATTATGATAAGATTTAAACTCGTCAAGTGTTGATATTTTAATAACGAGGAAATACACAAATAATAAGTAATAACCAATCACTTAGTTATAATTGCATATTTGAATACTATATTGATTTATTACGAAGCAGCGATGATCTTTTTATGAAACCGTAATTATTCTGATAAAATTTTTATCGTTTACTGCTAGCTATTCTATCTAATAATATATTAAACACAAACAATACATTTTTAACATGAAAATACTTAACTGGCCTATTAAAAATGCATTTGAACTCAAGAAATGCAAGTGTATATTTTTTAAATGTTTCAAATACTGAGCGTTTATTTTTACCATGTATTATAGTATAACGCTGAAGTTCGATCGTTCATAATATAATGGACATATACAATTCATGTTACAGGCAACACGTCTTATGTGTTAGAATTTATGCGTATCCTATATATCAATTTTATGCAATACACCACAATAATTGGAAAGGAATCCATTAATCATCAGTAAACGCAATAGATGATTGTTATTATAATCATTGGTCGTTCTAATAATACTAGTGTTATTGATGCTTATGTGATTTATAAATGAGATATTAAATTTAGTCTTGATGCTTATGCGATTTATAATTGAGAAGTTAAATTTAATCTAAGCACTGTTAAGTAATTGTTAAAATTTGAAACAACAAAAACGACAGAGCAAAAGTTCAAACTTAATAAAGGTAAACTAGACATGGCAAATTCGATGCACATTCCAGCAGTATACACATACAATTTAGCTTTTAATTCAAATTATAACAAAAAAAAGCCACTTTGGACGGTTATGCGAGCTGATTGTTCGCAGCATATTTATACACAGCACGACTGCATACTAATTCGCAATTCAGAATTGATTTCATTCGCACGGCTAGCTGGCCGATCGCAAAGTCGATAACGTTCGAAGTATCTCCGGCCATGTATATGATATAAATGTACCATCATTAGTTATAATCATTAAAATAAAGCTACGAAAATCGCAAAAGAAATTGATTGTTTCCACTCATCATTTGTATAATGTGATCCTACATCAGTATATTCACGCGAGAAATCACAAAACCATAATTGCATGAGAGCTTTCGAGGAAAATTAATATTTTGTATCAATTAACTTTAAATATTATTATAAAATTTTTGCTTTAAAAACTATTTGAGTTCACTTTTATTGTTTTTATACGGTATTGCTCCCGTACTCATCCATTTAACGATGCCCTTGGCATAGTATCCATCTTTTTCTAACTACAGCATTGTTTAAAGCTTTCACAATAACATTTTCATGCTGGTAATGATTTACTCTATATGCAATGCGCATTCTTACTTTTATTAACATGAAATACATCATTACCTACAATTAGAATTACAAGCGCATTATTGCATTACACTGCAGTTCCATGTATCCTAAACGAGGCCTCAAACAGTAAAAAACGAAGAATTTATACATTAGCATATTGTATAAATTAGTTAACTTTAAAATTACCATGCTGTCTACATCTGTTTTAATATATACAGAGTCGCATCATTCAACAAAAAAAAAATTAAACACATTTTAAAAGGCTAAAAATATTTTGTACATGTACCTATATGTGATCACGATGATCCTTACACTTAACATAAGTAGTATTTTACTCCAATTGAATTTTGGCAAACCATTCTCATATTTGATTTTATATACTGCAGTAGAAATAAATATAATCAATTATCTTTATCAAGATAATTTCATATTTTTCTCGGGTGGACATATACTATTACGAAAGGATATAATAACAAAATGTTAAACGATTCTGAATCAAAATTCTGCCCGACCGTTTAAATACCGGCAGGAAAGTATGTATCCTCTTTTGAAATTTACAAAAAGAGATGCGATGCCTTTCTACGTTCTTTTAGATACAAGATCTTTCCTCTTACATTTTCTGAACTATTTTGAAATGTCACCTTGTCCATGAACTACTTACGTTTTATTTTCTGATATAGTTCCACTTTTACTGGATCCTGGTAATGAACTTTCAAGCGAAAACAACATTAGTGCGTTCTAGAATAAATGTGTTTATAGTTCATTGCTGTTTTATGGATCATATTAGGAAAGAATTTTTGATTTTTTGCACATGGAAAAGGTTGGACAGGTACTTAAAGCCCATTCGCAAATGGAATCGAATGAGATAGTATCCTAAGGTCATCTTATTATACCAGGGTCACTTATCGTGGTTAACTTTTTTTAACATAGGCAGGCTGGAAATGAATTGGAAAATACATTGCTTTAAATTAACCATCTAAAATATAATTTTTTCTATTGTCTGATTTAATCTATGGTTACGTTATAGATCTATATTATTATAGATTAGATTAGATTAATTATCTACCATGTGGTGGGGCGGTGGCCATGCGAACCTGTTTCACCGCGCCCTTTGCAGGTCTATTGTGATCCGCTTTTACCCTAGAGGACGCCCTCTAATTTTGCTTTCTTAACTAGGCCTATCATTCTTGAGAGCGGCACTTTTACGTAGCCGTTAGCTGTGAGGTTCTCTACGCCCATTGTTAGAAACTTTGTCCTCGCACATCGCAGTGGCACATAACATGAACTGCGGTTTCTCCTTCCTCTTGACAGAATCTACAGAGAGCATCATCAGCCTATTCAGTCTGCAATGACCGGTTAACAGACCTACTATCACTTTGACACACTTTGACCCTGTCTGTATTCAGTAAGTCTTCAGTAAACTCAGGCCTCTGTTTCCTTAGGACCTCCTCTGCCTGTCTTTCTCCTGGTGATCTTTTCCACCATTCCTTGGACCTGTTATATGTCCATTCGTAGATGGCCTTTTTAATTTGCGATTTGGTGATGCCGAACAAAGAGGCTCCTATGAAAGGCCTTGACGAACCTCGTCTGGCCAGGTCATCTGCAGCTTCGTTTCCCTTCATGCCCCTGTCACTGGGGGCCCATGCCAAATTTAATTTCCTTTAGGAGCTCACCGCAGTCAGGGCTGTTATGCAATCCCAAACCAGCTTTAAGTCAGCACTAGCGACGCTTTCACCTGGTTCGGTACATCTATCAACTTCTCTGACACAATGGTGAATCGCTGCAACCTCAGCCTGGAATATCATCGAGTCTTTGCTGAAGTTCAGTGAAAGGACCTTGCTAGGCTTCTTTCCGTAAATGCCAGCTCCTTGGCCGTAATCTGTTTTTGAGCTGTCTGTGTACCAGTTTAAGTCCACTGATACTGGGGGACCACTGTCCCAGTTCTTCCTATCTGGTATTATAACCTGATATTTCCTATCTAGGTTGAATTTCTGAACCATGACGTCGCTTGACATCCCCTTAGGAGCGCCGTCCTGAGTTCATCTAGTAGTTTTTGATATTCAGCACCGTGCGATTTACTTCGATTTACTTATCGGTGATGCTGTAGATCTAATATAAATAAAATGCATTTATTCTAACAAGTATTGCAATCCATATTGCTATATTAGGCAAATATAGTTATTATTAACATAGTTGGATTAACTAAATTTACGAAAGAATGCCAACAGGATCTGTGTAGGCTATTTTTATGTGTTAAATACTAATTTATGTATATAAGTATGTATATTATTAAATATTAATACCGTAAGTAACTAACGAGAACAAGACAAAAATTCATTTTAACAAATAGTACAGTACAAGAAGAAATAACAAAATAAAACAAAAAAAAAAGATGTGAATGTATTATTTTCTCTCTTGTTATACAATGTTCAATATAACCGCGATTTATTGAAAGACAAAATTCGTTGAGCCATATTCACAATGTATTGCAGTTCGTTCAGAGATAGGAAATTAATATACCATTTAGACACTCACAATTTCTTTAGTTAAAACTTTGGTGCTTTCGCTTGTTTAGAGAATTTGTTCTATACAATACAAACTAATTACTCACGTGAAGTACACACCACAGTATCATTAAATACATTTAAAAGAGAATTCTGTGCTGTTATGCATTCGCGTATACTTTCAACGGTTTTCTAATAAATGGTTAATTAAACCCAAAGGCAAGGATAGTTTATGTTTACACAAATTGTCTGCCTGTTTCGGAAATGGTATATTTCTTCAAGCAATCGCTTTTTACGTAAGACAATAAGTACACGAAACAGTTACACAGCTACATCTTTTATTCTTTGTAAGAACAATTTACAAATGATATCGAAGGCTTCCACGGTCTGAGTCTCTGTTAAACATAGTAAAGTACATATATACAATACAAAATAAAATAATGCAAAAATGAAAAAGAAAAATTACAAAAAATATATATACAACTTATCAAACTTTTCACCACTTTGTGGCTTCTTCAGGAGCAAAACTAATTTACAATTTTGAAAAACAGATATTCTCCTTTTTGTTATTTTATTTTGATTGTATATATGTACTTTCTTCTTTTACAATTTTAAAAACAGATATTCTCCTTTTGTGATCTTTCTTCTTTTACTCACTTACTGTTGTTGTCACTTTCTTTTACTTTGATTCTCTTATATTCAGTTTGTCATACTGCGTTTTCATGTTCTACTTCTTTTTTATTGTCTTGTATCCTTTACATATATTTTGAATTTTAGTAATCTTTAATACACATGTTTGTTATCATACATTTTTTAATTGTATTTGGTACTATGTCTCATTACATTCATTCTCATTGTTGTATTAATACTGTAGTTATTATACATACATATTCTTAGTACTTGCCTAGTAATTCGCATCCGGAGTGACTCCTACAATCATTTTGCACATTATTTGAATTTCTTAGTTGTGCCTCTTATCGATACAAAATTGTTGCGTTACGTATAATATCTGTTGTCTAGTTTACAATGAATCTAGCGTACTTGAACAATAAATCACTTTTACTTAAACTTAATTATTCGAATTTGAAATCTCTGGTAATTTAGATATATTGGCGTATTCTGGTATCACAGCAGATGCTGTAGTTATCAATAATTAAAATTCAGTAGAAAGTTGTAATCTGTCTGTGGTAATGTTGTCGGTATCTACCTTAGAGAACCTTTAAATTTCACAATTATTCCAACAGAAAGCTTAATTGAACAAATTTTGGTCAAGTTCGATTTCAAAAACTACAATTTTATTTTCGGGGAGTTTATAGATCGTCTCAGTACTTTTCCTCACGTCTTAAACGATTTTTAAACTTGAATTATGGTTAGGGGTGTTTACGGTATTGATAAAGTAATCGCACAAAAGTTATAGTTTCCTATACATCTCATATCATCAGTTGATATTTATCCGAAGGAGTATTCTAGTTTGTCGCACTGAGATGTAGCACCTATGAGAGGGATCTATCAGTATACCACTTACACTCTCAAGGATATTGAAGAAACTGATGTATAAATATCAGCAGCCGAATTTTCCAGGTGACTTCCGCTGCGAAACTGCTTTGTTTAAAGTTATTGATGATATATGGTCAGTTACAGATCAGTTACACTTGGGGATTTGAGCAGGATAGTGTGAATTACCATCTCGTAACAAAGATGTTGTTGAGCACTGAGTTTTGTGATATAGCCTTACATCTACTCAATGATTTTTTAAGTAACAGGAAATAAAGTGTGCTGCTGTGTTAGGAAATTGTTTTATTACGCAGGGTGAACTGCAAACATCAAATTTAGGATCCCTTCTACCCTTAATACATACGTCTGATTTCAATAGTCTCGTGCAGTTTTCTAAACTTCCTACGTATGCAGATGTCACTGTAATATATCTGTCTTTTTAATCTAGCTGGTGTGTATAAGGTCCTACTGCTTTAGGTAAAATATCTACACAATTCAACGAGTAAAATGTAAAATAAATTGTAATAAAGCCAAACGGAGAAAATATGTATGTATATACTCTATGTTACCTGTAATACAACTAAGTGAAGAAAATATGCTCTCTACTTTAGCTACTAAAACTTCCACAACATATTGATTCACAACATAAGCTACAAGATTTACACATATCTAATTTTGAACTGTGTCTAGTGCAAAAAATCCAGTCCTTATAGTAAGTCATAGTTTTAAATCTAGACAGCAAATTATTTTAGCAATACTTATCTATAGTTGAAGAAATTGTACCCTTATAGATCTGTTCTGAACCAACACCAAAATTAGGTTGTGTGAAGCATTTGTATTGGAAACCAACTGTACTGCGATGGTACATACATCATCCAGCTTTGGACATGGACACTGAATATAAAATTGTAAATATGCAGAACTCATTCATAAGCTTCATATTCGGTCTCAAAGAATGTGATCACAGGTTTCTTAAGTAAATAGAATGTGATTGGCTGTATTAATTATTCAATTGTTTTTGTAATTTTAAAAAATCTTGTATGCAGTGAGGAAAGTTATCTCTATTTCTCGGCGCAATCTTAAAATTAAAAATATTCGTAGTCGTTGAACAGAATTTAATTGTTAGGGCTTGGCGAAAATAAATGCTATCGTAGTGAGGAAGTATTGGAAATAAATTAAAACTACATGCACAGAAAAGATTTTTAATGACAATTTATTGATAATACCAATATTTTGTTGATCCATCATGAGCCTGTATTACAGCACGGTTCCTGCGTGACATATTTGGTCCAAGATTAGACACAGCTGTGGAGGAAGCTTCTCCCTTTCTTCCAAAACTTTTGCTCTTAAAATTTCTTTGGAAGCACATTTATATTTAAACGCTTTTCCCTTCAATATCTTCTACAATAGGTTCAATAGGTGACAGGTCCGGGGATTGTGCCGGCCAGTCTAATACACGCACATTATTTTCAACGAATCTACGTGTTAGTAAATCGAATTTTTGCAAGGGTGTCTAATGCATATGGCGGCGATCGTATATATAGTGATACTATGAGGGCTTTCGGATATTGACCGCGTAATAATAGTGTAAATATATATACAAAACACAAATACACAAAACAAAATATGTATCTAAAAATCTACAAAAAAAATTACTAAATTCAACGTTTTACCACTAACGCAAGTGACTTCTTGGAACAAAATCACGGCAACTGGACGTGTAAACCATGTAAGAGGTAAAAATCTTCTGAAGCTAAGGATGTTCTTTTATTTACCTGAAAATAATCTAATAAGCTACTAATAAATCAGGAAATAAAAGGTTTTTTCTTATTAATAATAATAATATAATTTATTCAAGAACATGCGTACAAACATAACACATGTATGAATGGCGTCAACACAAAGGAAGAAAGAGAAATAATAGCTACAATAATACATAATACGATAATCGCACTATCCAACGGCATACAGGGTGAGTTTTTTATCTTGAGACAACGGAATATCTCTAAAACACTGCATCAAATCAAAAAAAGATCTTAATAAGATTCGTTATAATGTAGGAGGCTCGCTGAATGACGCCAAACTCAATCTCCCACCCCACCTCCCCAGAGTGGGAGCGGGGACAACTTTGAAATATTAAATGGGAACCCTCATTTTGTATTGCAGATTCTGATTCTACGCCATCAAGTATGTAGTTTTTGTTTGAAACTTTTTTTCGTTTCCTAACAGATTGCGCTGTAATACCAAAAAACATGGTTTTAAACGTGTAGAAAAAATACTTAAAAAAGAGAAAACATGATTTTATGTTTTCTTATTTCAACATTAAATAACATTTCGTAAAGCCATTCAACAAGGAAGAACTTTATTTTATCACACTCATTTCAGAAAATGTGTTCGAAAACGTGCCCTTCCACTTCGATACATTTATTTATTCATAACTGGAATGATTGCACACAACTGAGAGGCTTTGCGGCGTAATCCTTGAGAAGGCGTTGGTGATTCGCTCAATCATGTTTTCCCTGGTGGTTTGCATTTCTGTGTAAACTTCAGACTTTAAGTGGCCCCACAAAAAGAAGTCAGGGAAAGTAAGATCTGGCTATCTTGTAGACCAAGACACTGGACCACCTCTTCCGATCCATCGACCATTGTAGGCTCCATCTAATACTTCTCGTGCTATTCTTGAATAATGTGCTGGACAACCGCCATTTTGGAACCACATTGCTAGTCGTACGTCCAAGGGAAGGTCTTCAAGTAACACTGGAAGTTCGTTCTGCAAGATGTTTCCATATTTTTCACCATTTAAGTTTCCATCGATAAAATATGGACCAATAAGCTTATTTCCAATTATTCCACACCAAATATTTACGTTCCACGGACGTTGATTTTCAACCAATCGGGATTTTCGATACTCCAGTAATGCATGTTGTACCGATTTACCGTACCGTGATTTGTAAATGTCGCCTCGTCAGAAAATAATACTCGAGCAAAAAAATTGGAATTGTCTTGTATCCGTTGAAGTGCCCATTGACAAAATCTCACTCGATTTTGAAACTCATCGCCATGAAGTTCTTGATGCATGGAAACTCTATATGGATGATATTCCTACGCTTCAATATTGGCAGATAGTGGACTGAGAATCATGTTTTCTCTTTTTTTGAGTATTTTTCTAGACGTTTACTACCATGTTTTTTAGATTACAGCGCAATCTGTTACGAATCGGAAAAAAGTTTCAAACAAAAACTACATACTTGATGGCGTAGAATCCGAATCTGCAATACAAAATGGCATTCAGTGAGCCTCCTGCACTACAACAAATCTTATTAAGATCTTTTTTTGATTTGACGCAGTGTTTTAGAGATATTCCGTTGTCTCAAGATAAAAAACTCACCGGTATAATACGCTCACTAGCATAATATACATAAGACTACAACCCTTAAGTGCATGCAATTACTTAATAAATATTTACGACTCTAAGTGCACGGCTATTAGAAAGCGTGTACTGGTTAAATTGACATTAATCTCAACTTTATATCTATTTGGGTGTTCCATCTACATAAAAATTATACTGCTATACTAGTGCTTATTTTCCAACCGTAGTTCAACATAGTTCTTTAAAATTTGCAAGTCATATTTACGGTGGTAGTTAAAAACACGTTTTGTAGTTTCTATATTTCCTTCAAGGTATACAGCGAGATGAAATTAACTAGGAACCCATGTTATTCAGGCTTCGTAATGAAAAGCTTCTCATCAAACTAGTTCATGTGGGGTTTTCATTAATCACATTGGACAGTTGAGTGTACTTCTTCCGTCGTTTAAAATACAAACATTTTTCACTAAAGCATGTCGTCTGCATATTTATTAACTATTTCACCTTTAGTTAATCTGCGCTGGAAGAAATTATGTAACAGTTTCTTGACAAAATTCATCATCACACAATGATAAAAGTGTACTCTCACAACTAACTTGATCGGGATAAATTCCATATATTTTGGAAGATGAAAAATCTAGAGACCTAAAATATATATAGAATTTAACTTTATAGAATCACAGATATTAAAAGCACGCCATTCAACTCTATTTGATGTATGGACCAAATTTAATGAATTTAGTATGGTTGTGTCTTTGAAATATGTTTTTTGAAATACGAATTAGAAATTAACCATACTTGGATGAATAGATGTTGGTAAAGAAGGGTCTCCAAAATAATGGCAGTAATAATGGGGGGCTATAAACATGTGGTCACTTTGATCTACACGATGTGTTTTATCTTTATAAATGGAACACCTGTATATGACACATCTTTATACTTCAACGTATGGTAAGACAATTTTAATTCACTAATATTAACATGCTTTACACCAAAACCCAACAGTTCTAACGCTTTTTTGTGCGTCAGATACTATTGCGTTAGTTGCTTCGCCTTCACGATCATATGTACTTATGTACAGCCTGAAGCCTTTAAAAATAAAGGATACACATTACTATATCCCGTAACAGTGGTTCTTATCTCTATTAAAGTAAATGTGCTCAAAATTTATGCTGATTGCACAGTTTTATGGAGATGGAAGTAAATTTCATCTGTCTAGTTGAGATGAAAATATCGGTTTAAGTTTTATATATTGTCGATATATAATAAGTAATTTTATAAAAATGTGTCATCCTTTCCCCTAATTTTACACACTTCTTAATGTGAATGAAAGGATCTTTGATCTTGTTCTATATTTAATTTAAGTGTTGCTACAAATATATATTTTAACCTCCAGGAATCTGCAAATTAACACGTATTTACGCGTATTTTACGAAAGAGATATTTCTACAAATATTAGCTTGTTTGAATAGAATTTTTATTGCATTACAGCTGGTGTTTTAAAGCCAAATGGATCACTGTTTATCACTATTTATATTTATAATTACACTCAGTAAGGCGATGTTTTTCTACATTTAATTTGAACGTCAAATCTGAAATCATTAAGCAATATGTACAACTAGCGTTGAGGCATATTGACGTCACTAAATGAAGATTGACTTAGAAATAATTTCGAGCAGATATGTAGCAAATTATAATACATAAAAGCCAATTATACAGCAGCAGGCGTTATAATATTTATGTACAAGATTTTAAACGTGAGTGATTAAAATATTGCTTTTTTTTGTTAATCACAGTTTGACTTCTACTTACATACAAATAGTCCTAGCGTATTGACAATATTATCAAAATTTTTATACTTTCTAGCCAATATTTTCGATTTTTATAAATTAGTTCAAAAGGACATTTTAAAATAATCTTTAATAGAAGCACTTTGCAATCGTGAATTATGTACAAAAAAACGATTCTGCAGTTGTTAGTTTCAAAGAATCTATAGCAACCAGGAGTTGTAGTATTTTAGTGAATGCAACCACGGAAATGTAGTATTTTAGTGAATGACGCCTAAATAACAGGATCAGTAATTTTTTTTATCAACGAGTCAATTGAATCGTTCATATTCTATACCAATTAGTATTGTAATAAATCGAAAACACAGATTAAACACTATCGCAACAATGTTTACATACTTTCACAAACCTTTCATGTCCAAGAATAATTTCATTAACAACAAAGAATGAGATTTCACTACTTTCTCTTTGGCGATATTTTCATTTCGTTATCGATATGACCACGTGATATTATCTATTAATTAAAATCCAATCTATGAATACCAGTAATTTGATGTTCAAGCCTCCAACTAGAATGGAAAATATTTAATTTGAAACACACTAGGTGACCCAGATAATACCTCTTGAGTGCTTAGTATAAGAAATGTTAACTTTCTTAAACGGAAAGAAACAACTGACAAATTATTATAGCTTTTGTTCCATCACTCAGCGTTCTTTCATCATATAACTTACACTCTTTTTTTAGGTTTTGCGCTGTTTTACCGGTGTTAATTTCCATTATAGAAATAACATCGATGTTAAAAAAAGCCAGCAGTAATTATGTCATTTAAAATGCAAAAGGGAATCACTGTAGATATACACTAAAATCATACGTTGGTTGTCTTTAATACTGTGTTGGTCTTATAACTACAAACTTACTAGTTAAATTAAAATTACATTTACTTCTGCGGACTACTTACCGCTATTAGCATGAAAAGATGCTATTTGTTCTGATAAATGAAAGGCAAAAACAACCGAAGTCCGTTTATTTTCTAAACTTCTCTACTGTTAAAGATGTTGATAATTAGTTTACCTTAGATTTGGTTAAGTTATAAAATCTTATAGTGAATATTATGCAACAAATGAATGAGTAGATAAATTATTAATTAGTAAATTTTGTACAACATTGGTTGTTTTTGGACTATGGTTGCTTTTACCAAACGTTTCTCTATTGTTTAAGACACAACCAGCGGTGGCAAATATGCGTCACTTTCGGTAATCCCTATCTCAGACCGGCTCTATGTTGCATACGTTTTCGTATTCCAACGTCAATATTTCTATCCGTACTTTACAGCAGTCGCAGTGTCAATACTGTTGTTCATTTGTTGAAAGTAAATGACTGTTATTAACCAAACGTCGCAAAAACAAGTTGTAAACAATTATTCGTTATCATTGACTACTGCTTTCAACTAACATTTGAAAAG
The DNA here is from genome assembly GCA_023690525.1 of Holotrichia oblita. Taxonomy (NCBI): domain Eukaryota; kingdom Metazoa; phylum Arthropoda; class Insecta; order Coleoptera; family Scarabaeidae; genus Holotrichia; species Holotrichia oblita. Next base: position 168,396,052 of record CM043015.1, on the reverse strand, counting down.
CACTATTAAATTGATGGTGCTGAAAAGTAGACGAATAGTTGCAGAAAGAATACTGTTGCTGTGTGCATGTAATATTGGTTAGAAACTGGAATTAGAAAGATATAATGTGATTAATATACCGTATATACCTATTCTTAACGTAATATGAAGTTTTAATTTAATATTGAATATTGAAATTTAATATTCTAACATAATCGCTTTGTAAACCTGAGAAGTCTGAGTGCAAAAACCTTGTGCTTCGGATTCTTTACAAAACCAGACCAGAACTGTCAAACCTTGACATTTCTGTGAATTCATATTTCACAAGTAGCGAGAACCAAAATTATTCTTTCTCATGTAGGGCAGCTATCATATGTGATCGTTTTAGTTGAAATTAGAAATGGGATTAGAATTGTGTACATGTAAATACTCCGCCAAATACAAGTTAAGCACAACATGGACGTATATAAACCTTATTACATCCTGCTTCCGGTTACTAATAGCTGTTGAACAGGCGTTAATGCTCTTATAATAAATTAGTCCGCGACTCCATTCAAGCAATTATCAACATGCTGGCTTAACTGTGATATATGTATGTATGTATGTCTGTGAAAATCGGGACAATGTATTAATTATAACTTATTTATATACACTATATAAATTATATTGTATCCCGTATAAATAACATATAATTACTATAATGAGATTTTAAAACGATTACAGATTTAAATTATTTCATAATTAGTTGACGGTAACCTCACCTACAACACAGGAAATTGTATGTTAGTTCAAAGATTATTTTTACAAAAACAATAGTATTAATAGTTAATTGATATTACTTTAACTAGCATTTCTGTAATTATTTTATTGTAGAAACGTAAATCTATCTGGAGTGTAGTAGAGTGAACATGTAGAATACTTACAAATCTAATTTTATCTAAAAACGAAATCGTTGATAGTCAACTCGAAGTTGTGACATTTGTATAATGACAATACATATCCTTTTATTACCTACAGTTTAATTAACTAATCTTACTTCTCCAAGTTCTCATTTCATAAAAATTTACCTGACAGATAACCCTGATGACGTAGTAAATATTATTCGTATCATGTAGTATTATCATTAATGTGTTCTGTATCCTATTGACATTGTAGAATAATATGCTCGGCTCTACATGCTATCAGGTGTAATAGCAATCCATTATGCGATCTACACAATATGTCTTTATAACATTAACTATTACTAGATTAGTTATACTAGACTATACGCGAAAAGATCCTTGACATTGATACTCGTACATTTTTTTAATGTTGGAATAGTTAGACAGTATTAGCATACTTCTAAAGGTACATAAAAGGCGATTGAAAATAAAGCAAAAGTTACTAATAAAATTTAAAAAAAGTTATACTAGACTATACGCGAAAAGATCCTTGACATTGATACTCGTACATTTTTTTAATGTTGGAATAGTTAGACAGTATTAGCATAGTTCTACAGGTACATAAAAGGCGATTGAAAATAAAGCAAAAGTTACTAATAAAATACTAAACGACTAAAAAGGTACTGCATTATGCAATTAGGATCAATTATACACTACTGCTAATACATGTTACTATTAAATAGCGCTTCTGTCTGCAAAAGAAACGTGTTTATATTACCACTGATCCACTGACTAATGGAACCTTAATTTTGCTAATAAAAAATCAAACCTTCTGTGTATTATAATTAGAGAGCCGCGCATCATTACATATTAACAGCGTAGCACGCAGGTAGATTCAACAAAAATGCTAAAATATGTATTCTTCTTCCATAATATATTCATTTTTTTTTCTTAAAAACATTTTTATTTACGGTTTTCTATCCGAAATTAATGTTATGCCTGATGAAACGAGAATTTAAATATTAATTTTTTCATTCATATCACGTTGACGATTTTGATATTTTGTTAAAGAAGATTTATTTTATCGAAAGAATTTTAAAACTAAATTTTAGGCATGCAACGCAACGTTACGGCTATTGTGATATAAGTGCATTATAGGAAGAGGTTGGTTCTAAAAAGCCAGCGCCACATTTTCAAAATATGCTTTTGAATGAGCGATTTTGTCTAAGTTACAACAGTTAAGTGTAAGCAAATATGCCCTTATTCTAGTGTGTTTAATTGTTTTTATTAAGGAGTGCTTTTATGCAAGCTGTTACAAATTCGTGTCTCACCGTTGGGATCGCAAAAACTGAGATACAAAGTCGGCTAAATTGAGACAATGTTACGCATTTTGGTGCTGAGCAATAATCCATTTACAAAACTTTTTCTATGATTTCTGGTTTTTTAAATATTTTCGGAAAATTGAAAAACATCTTTTTTTTATTCAAACATTACAGGGGCAGTTCTTTGAGCTGTTTACGACGATATTATTAAATTTTCTTTAAAACTGATTTTAACTGCTTTTGACCATCGTAAATATTTTATTTTTACTTATGGGTACTGTAATTGCCATTTGCCAAAAAATGTTGAAAATAAATGATGAAAAAAAATATAATGACAAATAAGAAACTTATCTTCGCACAATTTAGTTTTGTTTACTATTTAGCTTGAGTGTATTTTGTTTTAAAATTATTAAAACGGGTTTTTCCGATATAGAGAAACGCGACATGTTAAAACTCTATTATGCTACATAATTACAACAATTCAGTAATAACGAGCAAAATTTACTGTTAACAATATCCAACAAGACTCACCACATGCAACATTGTTTAATAAATTAAATATAAATACTGTTCTTCATGCATCTTGTCATAAAACTTGGAGGACGTATGGAGATTGCTCCAATACTTATAAGAATGTAGAAATATTAGAAGAGAAAATCAATAGTTTTAATTTCGAAATATACAATGCTGTTTTAATTGCTACTTTATTAATAAAAACCTGTAGTTTAAATGGAAGTCGAGTCAGCTTTATCAATTTCGATTTTTCTTTATAATTTATTCTTTTAGATTAACAACAACCTTTGCAATTCTGCAGGACAAGTTGCAAACTATGTAGATGCTGTATACATCATGTTAAAGTTTACACAATCTTTAGAAGAAGCAATTACAAAAGCTACAAAATGCATCTATCGCACGCGTTACTTTCTGAGGATATTCAAGATGTTTAAAATGGTTTAAGTTGCTTAACAACGGGAACGACAAACTTTTAAATAACATCTTTCGCAAGTAAACGTAAATAAGATGATCCTAAAGTTAGTGGGGTTTGCAGCCAATATTGCTGCCAATTGGCTGCAAACCCTACAAACCCTAAGATCATCTTATTTACGTTTAGTTAACGCTGTGACAGCCGTTACTTTCCCTCTAACTATCGTTTGAATGGATAAGAGTAAGTTTTCAAATTGTAGTTCATTTAGTCAAAATAGTGAGCATGTTTGATCATTTTGAAATGCTAAAGTTAATACATCAGTTCCAAAACAGGTTAGATTTGGGTTAAATTCATTGTAAGAAATTAATATCCAATTTATTAATGTAAGGAAAGGGAATTATGCTGTCAATATGATGGTGCACCGCCGCTAAATACAAGGAGATTATAATGAGCACAAACATTTAAATAAAAAGATTCCAAATCAGTGGATTGGAAATAGTGAAGTAATACGTTAGCTTGCAACGTCGCCACTAGATTTCTTTTGGGGGAGTACCTTAAAAAAGTCTACTTTGAACTAGCTATTGACGTTGTTGAGCTACGGAGTACATTAAAAGTTTATTGTGCCCAAACTGCTATTAATAATATCATTCGACGAAGAATATATTTATATGTAACAAAGAACACAGAATAGTTCGTATATCTTCTCTAAACATTTTGTTTTGTTTGCAAACTATTGCGTTCTTAGATTGTAATAATGACTGGTATAGTTTGCTCGTACTAATCACTTTTGATACTAACGCAGTTTGACAAGTAGGACTGCCAAATATAACTTATTCCAAATTCTAACAATAACGGCTTGCAACATTGAAATTGTAATACATATTTTCAACTCTTGTCTTTTTTCTTCTAGAGAATGTTGCAATGCTCGATTTTTCTGCAATTAGGTAGATATTAAAATATATAATGTGTTTACTGTTTTTCTTAGTACATACAAGCGGTGCAGCTTAAGAAGTCACTACAAGGCACTTTGCATATTATGCAGAGGAATGATACGTCCTTTTTGAGATATGACGGCACTGATGCAGAAGTAATATAATTTTCTTTATTAAAAATTAGGTTTATAGACAATAGTAGTTTTGCTACGTACAATATTGCTTCATTGTCTTGATAAGTGCCGCCGAAGAATATGATTAAGTCGGTTTTAGTCATTTCGGGAAAATCTAACATACAGGTTGAGGAAAATTCTTATGAAGTCATATTCAATTTCAGCTGCCAATTTATTTTCTTTCTTGATAGCACTCGTTAAATATGGTCCTAATATATCCACCACACAGTGATTAAGTGCACAGGCAAATGGTTTACATCAACACACTTTTTTCTGATCTGACTATGCTGAAAGCGTCTCACAATGATTTCTGATTTTCTTTTTATTCGTGTATAGAGTAGTTAAAAATAGCCCGAATAGAGATAATTAATGTTTGCTTTTACCTTTTAAATTCGCAAAAGTTATAATTACGTTTATAATTTTAACAACTTGAATAAATAAAAATACTTCAATTATTCTCCGTGGCAAAACACAAATTTATCAAAGTTACGCGGTTTCATTCACATTAGTAAAAGTACGTAAAAGGTATTTTTTATACGGAATGCTATTAGCATTCTATACATAAATACTTTGGAAAGGCTGTTTACTAAAGTTAATGGATGACTAATAATAAGTTAATGATTACATACTCCAATATAAATGCGTACGATCCATTATGAGTTTTATAAAAATCAGCTAACATATGATATTAAAGTAAAATTTGCGGATACAATTGAAAATAATTGCAAAAATTGTACACGTTTAAAAAAGCTAAAGTACAATAACGAAGTATCCCACATCTTATGGTTAATTATAGAATAAATACAAACATATGTCTGTCAAAAATTATGGCCCCGCAATACCCGAAATTTTTATAACCGTGACGTATAATTTATGACTTTTCAATTGTCAATATAAGTTAAAATAGCTTCCTAAAATATTCCAATGTATTCTTCTGATGTACTCCCACCCCTCAGCCTACAGCCTAGCCTTAGCCAACATTGCTTTTTATAAAAAATACATTTTTTATGAAAGAGCAATCAAGTCATGTTGATTGAATAACAATTTTTATTTTAAGTACAATAATAGCCACGAACCAAGAAAAACAATTTAAGTTAGATTTTCTGTTAAATAGTCTGAAAGGTTTTAATTCGCATTCGCACAAAACAACCCCTTAAAGCTTCAGTTGTAATTTTCTCAGCGCACCAGTTATCATTTGGCATGAGTTTTTAATTGAAACTGTTCGTTAGAACAGAAACAAGTTCACAAAAATACTTAAATATGTTTCCTCTCTTGCCTAAGTTCGGATTTGAACCTAATTGAGGGCATATTGAAGGGTATAACGAATATGTTAATATCTGCTATTCCAAACGAAATACAATCAATCATTAAACAAAATGATAGATATACGGCGTACTAGTAGTGCAATGTTTCACGAGTGAAACATTATTATTTGCTATTCCTCCTTTTAGCTATGCGGTTAGGTGGATTTCCCAACTTCAAGTTAGAATTGTTGTTGTTTTAAAGTTATCATTTAAAGTCAAACACATCTATACATACTCACAGTATATGCTGAAGAAAGCTATTCAAACAAACGTTCGTGGTACAGTAAGTTGTTTACACAAATACACGCTACTGCAATTTCCTGAATACTATCAATGCGGCTATAAGAATTTCGGCTCCCCGTATGTAAAGTCACGTAACTATACATATACATACAAAGCCATACATTATTACAATATACGTCCCCATTGTCAGTGAACTAAATTAGTACTGAAGCGGGTGGTTAGAAAAGAACAGAATATACAGTCGCCGCATACACAGCAAGAATACAGTGTACTTCACTGCATTGGAACATGCATTACCTTTCTATATTGTATGTAGCATAGTTAAATCTGTTTTCTTTGTACCTATTATATTCAGGATAACATCCTTATAGCCACGTGCAAGGATAAGTGAAAAATCTAAAACAACTAATGTCCCTTTATTTTAAACTTCCTAGAAATCAGAACTACTTTGAATTTAACTGCAATATATACATAAGTCGTACCTATAAATAGACATTATACAATTGTATTATTTGAGAAGGAGTATGTGGTTGAATGGAAAATACTGAAAAGTATTCATACAACAAAGCCGTACCTACCTGGGGCACGACCGTTGAAAAGAATTAAAGCCGTTTCTTTAATGTTAAGCCGGTTCATATCATTTCAAAACTTTTTCATTTTCGTGTTAAATCAAAATATCTGGTATGCCATTGTACAATTTTTCCAGGAATGTCTAAAAAGACTCGATCAGGGTACACGTATGTATACATATACATCTTCTCAGACAGCTAGTCAGCACTAAAAGCTCTAAGGGCTTATACTTTTAAATCCAAGCTAACCTGGGACTGTCCGCTCGCCCTCAATGCTCTTGCTATAAGAAAGTCACACTGATGTGGGTACCAGGTTACTGGAGGTGTGAGAGTAATGAAATTGCTGCTGAAGTTGCAAAGAAAGACGCGGCGGTTCGATTTATTGGACTAGAGCCATTTTGTGGTCCCGCCAAAAGCCCTCTTAGGTACCACCACCAAGAAAATGGGCAAGGTGGTCTATGATAAATGCTAATTCTGTTCGGAACACATTATATGGTATGCAACTACGAGGCGGTGGTCCGGCAGAGACTCCACTACCTCGAAGAGGCGCACGTTGAACCGGCTAGTATTGGAACTATAGCCCCAAAAAAATCCTAGACATCGTCAGAAGTCTAGAGATTAATTGGGGCTAAACGATTAAGGGTACTCACAATAGATCTTACAGGTTGCAGTGAAGAGAAGCAGCATTGCCTACACAATCCACATCTAATATAATCTAATCTAATGTCGCTGGTTCACCCGTTATACGAGATATATACAATAACGTTTTGCACTCGTGAAAAGATGTCCATGTAAAGGCACCTATTGGAAAAAATTTAAAAATATGTTTTCTCAAACATTACCAGAAACAACAACAATTAACGTTTAGACGAAAAATGATTACAGAGCTTTTGCAGTTAAGCATTCTTGAACATAGCTTTAATTCTAAATATTTTTTGCTACACCTGTATTTTATATCGAAAATGTTAATAAGTACATTTAATTTCATCTTTATATAAACATCCATTGTTTGTAATCATAGATGCTTTTACCAGTATAATTAGCTGTAACGTATAAATAAATTGTAAGTCGTTCCATTTAGGAGATATTTAATAAGTCGGTTTGTTTTTAAAATTACTTAGCAGTTAGCACAAATAAGCAAATAAAATTTGTTTCTCCTAATAACAATCATATTACGTCTGTTTATTGATTTTATTTACATTTATATCCTACATATGTATGTACCCATATACTAAATTAGGCAGGAAGATAATGGTAAATCGATGTTGCAGTATCAGTGTAGCAAGCATCGCTCACAGAGTAGATAATACCACTAACACATATCGACAATTAGCTGTTAGTATCAACATATATTACTTATTCAGTTTAGTTCTGCTTTAGAATCGGCCAGAATACCATCGATCGTTCAATATAAACTAATGCATCTGTTACATTTCTGTTTAAATGTTGAACCTCCCATGCTTTGGAAAAGGAGAACTGACATTAAATGTAAGTTAATAGCTACTAAAGATCACACATTTATTAGATTAGTTCGCTATTTGGATCGAATGTTTTGTTCCACTAGAAGACTGATGTTGCGAAAATTATAGGTATATAAATAATATATAAGTAATAAAAAGTATTTCGTTGCTATGCCTTAAATAGGAAAATGCAAACTACATGAAATCAATTTCTAATATTAAGATATCTAATGGTATTTAGATATACACACGGCATAATGGTATGCAAGTATATTATATAATAAAGATATGTAGCTTTTTTTGATTTTTGGATCCAGTGCTTGTTATTCTAGATTGTTGCTATCATACAACTACAACTATTACTTCTATGCTTACTTGTTGAATATGAACAGTATTGTATAGCATTTCTAAATTATAGCTTTGTGCAAATTTATTGTACAGTCCTTGTTTATCTATCAGTAATTGCCACTCGATTATCTCATTTAACATTATGTTATCCTAACAGGTACATACCTGTTATAACTAATGCTAATCTTCTGTCATTAGTGAGTGTGTGAAGTATCACTATACTCAATTCCAAGTTAAAAGCTTCTACTAGTTAACACAGTAAAATCTGCAGCTTGGTTCAAATAATTTCTACAAGAACTTCAGTGTACGGTAGCACAGTTTTATTTCGTTTGTATCTTATCTTAAATATATAATTTGTGTTTCTGTTCTTGTATTTATAAAATATTAGTAAATTTCGCATAATTTTTTACTTCATTATTTATTCGTACATGAAAAATAAAATTCCATAAGCTGGCTTCCACCCTTTCAGATCTTCAAATTTTCACTATATTATCATTTCCTGCTAGTTAATACTACGAGAATATGCTTTACAGTATCTATTTCAACACAGTTGAGTTTGAACTGACAATTTTTTTCAGACCAAAATATTTTTAACTGACTTTGTGTCGTAGCAATTGTGGTCTGGTCTTTTTTATTTTAGAAGTATTAAGTAAGTAACTAATTCTTTTCATACTTTTTTTATGAATTTCCCCATAAAAACTAGTGCTTTTTCCGCTTTAGTATTTTATCTTGGAACTTTGGCGGGGAACTTTATAGTGGACAATGCCTTTGCCCAAGTACAAATATGTTAATAGCGAAAGAAGGAGAAAATACAGTTTAGGGTTGATAAAGTAAAATAAATGTTCGAAATTCAGAATTATAATTTAGGATTTATGATTTTATTAAGAAACTACCGACGTTCATTAGTTTAATAAAAATTGTCGGAAGTCCCCACTGAGCAAAATATCATTGTTTCAATGTTGATATAACATTGCATTGCGCTGTATAACGTTTCATTGTAACTCCCTTTAAAGAAACAGTGATGTTCCATAGAGCTCCTATGTCCTACCCAAATAACGTTTCAGTGAAACGTTACAAAAAGATGTTAATGTAACATTTCTGGAAAATGTTACGTCAACTTTTCCGAGAAACGTCTGTGCGATATTTTCATGAAATGTCAGTACAACATTTTCAAGAAACGTCAGTAGAATATTTTCAAGAAACATTAGTATAACATTTTCAAGAAACCTTAAAAATTCTGTAGAAACTTGAATGAAAACAAGTAGAACCTTCCGCATGCCGGTAAGTTAATTTTGACGCTTAATTATATATGTTACTAGCCTATTCAGGGTAGTACCATAATATACGAAAAAGTCAAATTTAACTTACAATTAGACACGGTGATATTCGGAAGGTTTCACTCTTACCATCAATCGTGGAAACCAACGAAGCTATATATCACAAATTATTTGTTAATGTTATGGATGCAGATTAATGCAACAGGCATGATAATATGATATAAATACTAACAGCAAAGTGAATTGTATATTCTTTGAATCTGCGTGTATGTTTGTGTATGATATACTACACTTCAGACACTTAAATTTTTCCTGGATGTATATTCTATATATTGAAAATGTATCCTTATATTTTATTGATAATTTCATTATTAACCCACTAGAGATCCATCCGAAGTTTGACCATCAAATCACACTCACATGGTGATGAGCTGTTGAAAGGCGAAATGCGTCCATATAGTCTTGTGGGCGGCATATCACCTCTTCTCTTATCACTAGGTACAGTAACTAAATTATGGTGAATGTATTTTAGTAGTTAAGCCAAATTTGTATGCGTAAGTAAACTGGCTTTCTAGTCTTTAGGTTGTTTTTAATTAAAGAATATTTCACAGATTGTTCCCAATGAAGTTTAAATTATTAAATAAAAGTCGAACTCACAGTTATAGTTTTGTTTCTTTCAAAGCTGGCCTAAGAACCCGCAAGTGGAATTAAAATAAAAAATAAAAGAAATATAAACGTTTATCTTAGTATCTTAACGTCAAACATAAGCCTAATCTTAAATATACTACATATTATAATTTTTTTTCTCGACTAAGTCTTGTTTTGGCATGACGAAACCACTCCATCACGATGATTTCAAATTCCTTATCCGTCATGGAGAGGTAGGATCTTCTTACAGTATCTAAGTGAAGAAATAAAATGCATGCTTGAATATATCTATTTGTATTAGATAAATTCAATCAAGTTATTATTATTGGGCTGGGGCTACTTACCTTTCAAAACGAGCATCAACTTCAATTTTTGAAGTTGAAAATTTTCCTTCTGTCCTGTCCAGGAACATTTTTGCGCCAATTCATTTGTAAAAATTCTTTTTAGAGTCCTTCTAACATAACTTTTTACATCAAGGCCGCCAATATTATTAATGTATTTAGTCTGTAATTAAAATAAGACATAGTAGTACACACATATGTGTACTCGAAATATGCTACACAAACCATTGCTTTAATATGCGAGTCTTCTAATAATTTTATATCAAATTCTTCTAGTTCTTCAATACTACGAAGAGGAAACGTAGGCAAAATCTCTGTATTTTGAATATCTTCGCTTATTGAAGATTTCAATTTTGATTCAATATTGTTCAATTTGCTGTCAAGCAATTGTAAGTGAATTTTAATATTGGTTGTACTTTTCAGTACTTCCTTTAAAAGTATGGTCATATTATTCTCGTTTACAGAAGAAACTAAAACCACACAATCTAAGATTTTTTAACAGTAACAGCGACTCTGGTAAATATATTTAAACAAACTTTATTACACAAAGTTATGATAAATTAATGAATATTGTAAACTAGATGTTTGAATATGCCCATATGTATACGTACCACCTGACGATACGTGTGACAATCTCTCTTCAATTTCAGTTTCGGTAGACTGACTTAGAAAATGTTGTGCTTGTTGATTATTGCATATGCTTATGCTCCTAGTAACATCGTCTTTATCACAAAACTCTGCAACAAACGTATAATACCAAACACATCCAAAAACAATCTAAACGGTGTGAATAGGAGCAAAATATAGGAAGCAAGTAAGGAATTACGTACACTCAAAAAATAGATCGATGTTCTTACATTATACATTTTTTAATATCGTATGTAATCAACATCATAGTTTGTGTAGTGACGATATGAAATATAATAATAGTAGAATAATTATCGACTGTACTAAGTTAATAAATTGTAAATAACGGGTAAGCGGTCTATATGCATAATAAAATACAAATTTTCCTCAATATTTCGTCATGTATTTATGACTTCGTCAGGAGGTGTAATCAATATAAATGTCAATAGTATATATAATACATATTTTAAATAAGGAACTTCTAATTCGATATATTATAAAGTATGGCTGTTCATCAGGTACCTAGTATAAAATACATATATCACGTACAGGTGAAGTTAGCCGTACAACTTTGGAGGTACTTTAGTCCTAGACCAAATTGCACAAAAAATATGTTTGGGGGTTTGACATATATACTATGATTATTATTCTCAAATTTACCACCTTCATATGCCTTCTAACTCCGTCTATGATGTTCAAGGATTATATTTTGAAAATACGATATTACATATTTTTTGAGCGTAGAAGTAAATACATATGTTGTGCATAAAATAATATAAACTGTCATTCTTACTTTCTAAGAGCTGCTCAAGATTGTCTGCTGATACATCCTGGTCGATTTTCCAATATTTTGACAAACTCCTTCCGTCTGAAACATTAAATTAACAATGTAAATGAGGAATATGATATGAGCAATAAATTAGGTAGTAAAAAGCGGCAGTTTTTCAAATGTAAAAGATAAAGAAGATCTGACCCAATGTAAGCAATAAACGAATATTAAACAGTCTTCCCAATATATTTTCTCACTGTATGAAAAATATAAAAATTAAACAATCAATTTTACAACTTACCTACATTTTTAACGTTGCTATTATTTAGATTATTCTTAATACATTCTAAACTAGGTGAAACAGCTTTCTTCTTAGAGGAATATGCTGCTAAAAATTAAATACTTTTACCTGTTTATACTCATTGTGATTAGAAATAAACTTACCGAGTTCTTGCTCTACTTCTGAATCTGTACTGTTGTCATTAAATGTACTGCGTATTTTCTTCCTCTTTCCCTTCCCTAAAGTAGTATCTGCATCCGATTCCGAGGTATAAGCATACGCCATCTCTTTTTTGCGCGCTTCTTCATATGTGTCTTAAAAGTTATAAGTATTTTAGTTTACCAACAACATAAACAATGATTGTACTTTTAAATAACATTTTTGATAAATCTTTAAATACATACCATACTGATTTATTATTTTGACGCGATACAAGGGCCAATCTTCATGTGCTTGAATTTGTCTCCTAATAGCATAGCTTTCCAATTTTTTATTTGGCCATGCACAATAAATATTTTCTTGTATTTGCTTTATCCAACATGTTGGGATGGCAGAAACTTCTTCCGATTCAATAAATTGTACAACCGAAAATATTTGCTAACAAATAATAGTGTAAGAATGCAATGAAAAAAGAAGCTTTCAAATCAATTTATGGTATACTTATTAACTCTTACAATTATTAGTATTTGGCATCGTTATGAAGAATAGATATAAAATAATTTTGAAAACGGATACATTTAAATTTAATTTGATTAAATAAGGCCACATATATGCAATCTAAAAAATTGGCGTCACTAGAATAACAATCGAAGAAAGTTGAATCATATGGCAGTGTAAAGTAGGGTTCAGCCTTTGAATACTTTTTATATTCAACAAAAATTCTTTCTCTCCAAGTATATATGGTTTGGATCTGAATTAATGTTCCAGATTCTAGTACGGCATATCTGTTTCTCTCGGAAAGATCTAATTGAAATGTTTTTAACTTCACACAGTGGTAAAAGTGTTTTTCGCCTAATACGCATATTTCTTTAAGCAGTAATGTGTTTTCTGTTGAACTATCCACTATTTCGCAATTTTGGCATTCGTTAATTCTACGGATTATTTGTTGGAGAGGTTTATTTGATGATTGTAGTTTCATTTTAAGATGCCTCATATAATTTTCATATTTAAATGAACTAAATTTATCTACTACTCCAAACTTAAGAACTTCTTCATTTAAATGAATCAAGTTGTGAACGTTATGATTAATATATTCATTACTATAAATAGTACCAAACTTTTTTACAAAATATTCCAAACATTGTTTTGCATTTGTATTGTATGTTATATGTAAATTTTCTGATGCCAAGATTCTCATGCCACAATGAAGAGCTAAAAAATGATGATATTTTTCTTGGGATAAGTAATTTTTTAGTACGATGGGTCCTGTATAAAAAAGAAATTGACGAAGTTCTGTAGCCTTCCATTTGTCAATTTCGTACAATGGTCTTGGTAGCCGAGAGAACTCGGCTGTTATTGACGACCTTATGTCCTGCAACATTTTACATATACCATCAAGATGTGTGTTGGGCAATCTTATTGACTTATTACCCTTTACCCAAAATTGTATGAGACGTTTCATTACTCCCAGAAGTACCAAATGCATATAATCTAGTGTAACGTTCGTGATCAATCCTACATTTATTTCTTCTAAAGGAGTGTATGTCTTGTGATAATCCTCATACATTTTATTCTTAAATTGATCATCTGTCCTAAGAGCACAGTTGTTTTCTAAGAAACAGATTTTGCCATTAATGTAATCTCCTTCTACTACACATTTAGTACAGCCAAAATAGCCGTTGAAACCTTTTATTCCCAATATGAAACATTTAGCTGGAGCATCACATATAACTTTCAGCAATCTTATTGTGTAATAAATAGAATTGATGATCAAGTTATTACAGATTTCATTATACTCTGTTACAAACGGTCGTAAAAATAACTCTGGATTATCTGGCTTGGATGTTCCGCAATATATACCTACAGCAAAAGGACCATAAGATTTTTCATCAATATTTATGGATGCTAATATTGGCCAAAATTGGCAATTTGAACTCTTAGTAATAGGTAATCCATCAACATTAATATCAAGATAAATAATTTGTGAATTTGTCTTTTTAATATTCATTAAGCTAAAAATATGCAGTATTCCATTTCTTATGCCAAAATGATAATACTCTCCAGAACCCATTATATCAACTTTCATATTCGTACGAATATTATTAGTTTTTAACAAAGTTCTAGAGTCTCTTGGTAATACTAAATTTTCTTCTCTTAATATAGTTAATAAATCATCCAATGCCCTATGAGATATATGATATTTACATGTCCACAATGCAAGTTTTTTATTCAATAATCCTACATTAGTATTCCCAATGCAGACGTTTTTAGAAATAATTGTGCTATGATCAGTAACAGCGGGTATTTCACTATCAGATGTAACCTTCACAATTTGTTTTTCAATCTCATGCAAGTGATTACCAATAGGAGAGTTAACCAAATCATCAATCGTTTGAATATTATGATTACAACTATCATTCACTGACGTGTCAGTTCTTTGAAAAAACTGGTTGTTTTGCATAGTTATTTCTCCAGTAACTTCATTTCTCTCAAATGCCACAATTCTTCGAATATGTCTTTTAGACATTTTGCATAGTGGTTTTCTATATTTATGCTGAAAATAAAAATAAGCAAATTACGATAATTTGCACTTATGAAGATGAGGTTCTCTCTCTGCCTTGAATATATAAATTTATCCAGAAAAACATTAAATATAATTTAGATTACTTATCATTTATCATAGGGTTCAAAGTTTGAGAGATTTGTGTTATAATAGAACGAATCAAAACAATTACAGATGTGTTTCAAAAGAAAAAGTATACATATGACAAGAGTCACATCTGCGTTATGCAATTGGAAAAAAAGTATCACAATTGTAATTATGTAAACATACAATAATTCTAAAAATAATAAACCTCGTCAATGATAACACGAATTTTACGAATTTTGTCAATTTTCTGTAATTATTTATGTAAAAACGAAGAGATTTATAAACAGTGCACAACACGCGGTGCGCAGTGAAAATAATAGTACTATATGTTATCCTTATGCGTTTCATTTTTCTTTATTCTCGTGAATATTTAATACGAGTTTAACGTATTCTTAGTTGTGTGGTATTGTTATATATACACAACGAATACATGCATATACACAACAATAATACAAAAAAATTGCAGTTTTAAATAAATAATAAGTACTAATTATTTTTTTTAAATATGGCGGGAACAATTGGAGGGCTATTTGCATTTTATATTGCTCTGAGCGAGACAAACATGTAACGGTGTCCGTTTGCCTTGAATGCGTCGTTTGAGAATTGTCTCTGCATAATTCTTTAACTTGATATTCTATAATGACATTTGTACAAATGACATTTCTAAATTATAATAAAGCTATATTTCTTCTGTCAATTTTTTTAGATCAATCATTTTATTATAAAATAAATATTTTAGGGCAACATTGTTGTACATGCCGAAATTGAAACAAGTAACGTGGCTCATGATTGGTTGCAATTCGACAATGTTTCTGCTATGGGTTAAATTCATTTTCGCTATAAAAAACACAGTGTTGTTGTGACGTATTAACTGTAGAATAACGTAGGACAGCAATACTTCTCACCATTACCAATTGGCGAACATTGATTTCGACAAAAGGCGTAACGCTTTGAGAGAAATATATTGTATCAAATATTACATATAAACATTGAAATTAGTCGAGAAGTGACAATACATATCAACGGTTTTGATTCACCTGCGACAGCGTTGTAATATCCACGCATTAATAAAATCCAAAAGCGAAATAGCCTATTCCTAGTGCAGAACCTTAACATCATTCTGATTTCATAACTTTCTTCAATTTACTTATTTTTACGTTATTTTGAAAGTGTACTTGTAACTGTTACACATTTGGTTTTACAACAATCCTATAAGTATTATTAAGATTGCATTATAATGCAATCTTAATAATACTTAACTTATAAGTTAATCTACCATTACAACTATACAAAATATTGAGCTAAAACAACGTTTTAATAAGTTTATTTGAATCAATATATTCGTGAAAACAAAAAAAAAAAACAACAACATAACATCCAAGTAAATACCTAACTTCTATGAGTTGGCTATTCACTTACTTTTCCCGCCTAACAGTGATATAGAAATAAAAGATTCTTTTCTTGGTCGCAATATTTATGAATTTCTGTTAGCGTGTAGAGCATTAAGTTAAATTCAAATAACTGACAGTTTAATAAGTCAAGCTTTAAGAAAATGACCGATAGGTATACTCTTTTCCATTATCAAATCTTATCAACATATTTAAGGTTATGTTAACAACCTATTACTTACCTGTGGCAGTGAACTCATATTCGATAATTAACTCACTTATCACGCACTATTTACTCTATATATGTATATATAAGTTACGTGTTTATATAATTTTATAAGTTATGAATATATTTTAAGTTTTTGTATACTACAAAACGTTGTACGCATACTGAAAGTACAGTTTAAGATAAATCCAAAACTCGTAGCGTAAGGGTAAAATTGTCAATGCGCAAGCGTGAGTTAATATCATACATGAAACATTACCTAAACATTTCATACTCACGATAGAAATGCAACATCAAAATTACAGTTGATGCAACATTACATTATAATATCCTGTGGATGTAGTACTTGGAAATGTTTCATGCAGATTTGTAACGTTTCATGCTCAGTGGGTCCTTATTAAAGAATGTCAATTCCATATTTATGGCAGCGAAAAAACAGTGATCTTACACTGTGTAACGTTATTTATAAACAGGATTAGTAGGGTATTAAAATTATAAACACGGTGGTTATTTCTTATCTTAATCATAATCCAATTTCGAACATTTCTACCGCATTCGTTAGCTTAGATGAAGATTTTGTGACCTTGCCACAAGTTTTAACTTTGCTATATCAAGGTTTTCTTTATTATAAGTATCTCATTACATCATCTATGTAATGCTATCGCGTTGACGAATTTATTATAATATTTTAGCAATCTATTTTGTTTATAATTATTCTGTAGAATTTTAAGCCGCTTTTAATGTGGTGGGTGTTTTTCAGATTTTATAAAATTGCTTCAAAAGCACTAGGTAATTAATAGCTGCACTTAATAAAATGCTCGCGGAAAATTCAGAATAATCCCAAATTTAATTAACATCATGAATCTAGTGGCATTACGCGAAACGTTGCTGCAATAATTAATTAAAAACATAAATATGGCCTCAACAGATTACGTGCGCTTAGTATATGAATTGATAAACGTGTTCACAATAAGCCATTGATTTCATAATTACGTTTTTTTTTGCTGAAATGTAATAATTAGTAATGTACTAAAAGCTATCTACTCAACGTACCACTGACGTAGATTATTAGATTCTGGTGCTATTAATATTATTCTAACTCAACTAAGTGTAATACAAATAGACTTCTACACATAAAATTTACAGGTCATATCAAAGCGTGCTGCTGTAAAATGGTTGGAAAGCAATCGTCACCACATCAAAAACTGAACTTATGGTTACTAGAATAGTATTACAAATTTATGGGCGTTTTTGTTTTAGATATCTTAATATACATATTAGTTGCATGGCCTTTCGGGATACAATGGGCTTGCTATTCATAAACTGTGGAGGATGAACGTGGAACAATTACCAAGATAGACAAAACTGCTGTAAATAATAAATAGCTGATTTTTGTATATATGTAATGATGCACAAAAGCATTCAAAGTAAAACTTTTATATTACTCTAGCTAAAGACAAAATAACTTGGATGAATTTTGGAGATAAAGTATTTTCATAAGAATGGCCCTGTCATTACTTTTTAGCAAAACGTCGGTACAGTAACTCTGAGCCTTTTGTAAAAATCATTGTCCTAAAAGTTTCATTTTAAAATTTTGACCATTGTATTATATCTCTAGAATGAGGTAGCCGAGCAATTCAGAACCAATTCTATAATTTTTTTAAGTATAGTAAGCGGGTTGTAAGTAGATCCTTTTTATGGTATTTTACTACAATTTCATTATTGGGTTTAGTTAGAAACCACAATTTTCCCAGATTTGTCTCAAAAATCTAAAAAAAAAGTATCCTGTTAACATACTTTTGAACAGAGATTTTTTGTGTTCTTTGCATTAGTCTTTAGTATTAGTATATAGTGGTGAACCGTTGCTCTCTCGTCGATCTAAACATTGTCCAAGTCAGTGACAATAATCTTCAACTGACCCCTACCACGAAATTTAGAGGAAATAAACGAACTTTAGTACATGTTTGACATATATCAGCTGTCAAGTTTGTATTTACAAGTAACGAAAATGATACCTTGTTGGCTACTGCTTAACGAAAACCTAGCGAGCATAGAAGAACTAGAACGATCACCTTATACCACGAGTTTACCCCAATCCAATCAAACAGCTTTGTTACTTACAAAAATTTGGCGATAAGGTATGTTACACATACAAATTTTGATGTAGGTTATTAGACATATATATGTGTGTGTAAAGGTGTCTACAGACAATACGATTGGTTCTACAATCCGCTGTACAACCGTAGTTGGTTCGACGGTTTAAAGCGACTATATACGAAACGATCGGCTGTACAATCTGTTGTAATATCGTAGTTGGTTCGGCGGTCTACGTGCGTAGGAAAAACAGCGACTGACTTGTATCTGCGTTTTTAATTTCAACTTGTAATACGACAAGTCGTACAACCGATCGTTTCGTCTGTAGGCCGCTTAAAAAGAACTAAATGAAAATGTCAGTTTCGAGGATCGACATAACTTTTTCTTTGACAAAATTCTTATATATTTTACGATTACTCATTTCTTGTTTAGCAAAAGTAAAGGTAGTTTATATTCCTATGTGCTCTAACAAAAACTCACTATCATAAATTGAATAAACAGTTAACTTTCAGGCATCGTACTTAAGTTAGAAACAATCTACTGCAATGACTAGCTCACAGAAATAGAATCAAAATTCACCTCTTTATAAATATGTAGATACGCAATAATGCTACTACATTAATGAAAGCAATTCTTTGATTGATTTTTTAATTAGTGATGTAGGGTTGGAGAACTTGATGTGTACTTGCAATTGTGTGTGTGTTATATGCGTAGTATTATTTAGATGTTTCCTTTTAATTAATATTCCATTTTTGTTTTTCTGAAACATTACCGAGAAAATGATATTTGTATATGTGATTATCACATCTAGCGTTTGTTAGCTTCAAACGTATTACTAATGCATGCATATATGTATGTATCTATGTTCATATGTTCCTTGTTTGAATTTATTTAGAAATAATTCATATAAGACTGTTATGTAAATATTTAACATGTATGAAATGTCTGTAGATCAAACACATTATATTTATACTTGCTTTACTAGTTTTTTCATAGAGTAACTTTCTGTGGCTTTCTAAGCGGCAAGAAACTGTGAGATAAGACGGACATTTTCATAAATGGCTACTCTCTTCAGTGACATAGGCACAAACAGTACAATTTTTAATAAGTTGTTAAATAAAGGTTTACTTACTTTAAGTTATATTTTACTTGAATCGACTACACAAACAAAAAGTATTAATCCAAAAAGGATGAATAGAAAAATAAACATATAAGTTATTAGACATAGAAAATTTTATAAAATAAACGAAACAATAAATTGTTCCAATTTGGCTAGAATTTACTAGAATTTTATAAAGTCCTTCACTTAAGTTTGTCCAGGTGCTCTCCAGAGGAAAGGACTTTCCTTTATCTTCCATTGTTGGATTTCTTCTCTAAGTTGACTCTTAGAAACGCCAAGGAGAGGATCCGGTCTAACGAAATCCATATCGACCTCCTGTTTTGTCAATCCATCTTCTATAGCATTTCCTTTAGTATTAGTAAGTCCCCTGGAACCCATATGATACCCTATTATTTGTAGCAACCTGCATAACGTCGTCCAACATTCCCATACTAATTTAGACTCAAAACTATATGTAATCAAAACTTTTAGAGCGACAGCTGGCTATCGGTGCACGTAGATGTTTACTTCTATCATCCCTTTGTTCAGGCATTCTATGACGCAGCTGATATGTCATTCTTTTCAATGAAATTTTTCTATCATAGTGTGTTTTTTACTTGAACCCAACTTTCTTTAGAGGTCGGTACAATAGTCGGTTAGTGAGCGACGATTCCGTGTTGAATTTTCATGGCAAGACGATTACTTCTAATAAAACAAACTATTACATATATACCAATCGATATTAAACGTTCTTATATTTTCTGTATGAAATGCTGCTCCCAAATTATTAACATACATCAAAAAATGAATAGCTTTTGTTCTATTTCGCTCATTTTGATACATCCAAACAGCAAATTAACTTTTGCGGTTAGGTTGTCACTACTAGCGACATCGTAAACGTTATTTGAGCTTTGTTTATGGATCCTGCTGACGCGTAGTTATTGTTCAGTTAGAACATAAGCCAGGAATTTTAAAACAAAAGATTTGAAAGGGTAGCGGGTAACTCAATCACAGGTTTGATCTTCGTTAATCAGATGGCACCCATCGATTTTTTTTGTGAATGAAGATTACCATTTGATCATCGCTAAAACTGACTTGTTTGATTTGACTTTACATAATCAGAAATCAATTCAATGTGATATTGTTATTGTGACACCCTTCGCCGAATGTTCCAGAAAACATTCAGCGAAAGAATTCTTTATTCAATTCAATTTTGGTGGTTGAGTTGTCAGTTTTAATATATCAGTGTGGTTAAATCGTTTGCAGTGATTTAAAGCTTCACTATCAGTTGCTAGGTGGGCAATATGTTACTAATTGATTCGTTTACAAAAGCTACACTGAAATAAATATAATATAAGCGAAGAAGAAATAATAAAAATAATAATATAAGTCTTCATTAGTAAATACGTTATCTAAATCACCTATTGTTCCTTCACTAGTTTGTAATAATATCTGACTATTATTCTAATTATTTCTTGTTTATTACTTATTTTTAACCAACATTATCGTAAGATAAAGTTGCCTAGTTCATGTTCCCAAAAATAAGCGAGAGGTAAAACATTAACTAAATATTGGGGTTAATTTGACTACCAAAGTTTACTGGTAAGGCCCTCTATGGGGCGGTATCTGAACGTAGAAAAACAGTCTTCATATTGGTAGTTGCACTAAAATTTACGAATATTAGTGATTACCGACCTTCTTAACTTTGTTAACGATTTATTGTTCTCAATGCAACTAACTGCAATCACGACCTAGACAAGTATACATTTCAGTACATTTACTACTAAGTTAATACTATTATTCTGAAAGTCGGGTATAAACTGATTACATTGTGAATGATTTATGCAGTCAAATTTAATGTTGTATTGTATCAAAAATTTTTTTGATTTCATTCAATTTGTTTTGCAATATAGACGCAATTTATATAATACCAACCTGTAAATTTTCATGTGAAAACACATTTCAAAAGATTAAAAAGCAATAAAAAAACACGTTTCGTACAATACTATTTATGAAGTTTCTTTCCTATATATGTTTGACGTTTGTTGACTAAGAACTTCGCATTCTTTAAATACGTATTCATGACGTAAGTCTCGTTAAGGACGCAGAATTATGGTCCCTGGTAGTACCCCCGTACATTAAATGTAACGTTCAAGATCGATAATTTGCGGTAAGGTTTCTGTTACTATTGTTGGGAATTTATATGGCTATATTTGCTACGACAGAGAGTTGCGTTTAGTTTTCTTTTGTAAAGCGAGACCTACAGAACCTAAAGAAGATGCTTGTTACAGCCC
Source organism: Holotrichia oblita (assembly GCA_023690525.1). Taxonomy (NCBI): domain Eukaryota; kingdom Metazoa; phylum Arthropoda; class Insecta; order Coleoptera; family Scarabaeidae; genus Holotrichia; species Holotrichia oblita. Next base: position 168,374,064 of record CM043015.1, on the reverse strand, counting down.
CTGTGGAAGTACCGATACATCAACAGTGCTTTTCACCAGAGGACTGGATCCTACTGGACGCTATGGGATGCAGCCCACCACCAGGATGTTCGGGGCGTTTCCTCACGATGCACAAGCGACGACGCAAAAAGCTCACGACACGTTCGCTTTTACAGGACCACGCTATTCTCGATGACATTCACCACGGACAAGTTCAGGTGAGCATTGAATTAATGCTGGTACTAATTATTGACACGCATACGATAATAACGTAATACGATTCTATGTATTACGTTATTATCACAAAACTAGATTAAAAGCATTTACGATCGAGTTGTACGTATTCTTCTAATATTAATACTCACTGCACAGCACATCGCAATTCCCATAAACTCAGATCAATTTTATTAAGCTGTTTTCTTTTACTTGTGGCACAATTACACAATATGTTCAGCAAGAAAATTTTATAATAAACGAATCGAAATTTTTTATATACCTAAATGTAATGGATGAATTTTCGGATATACTAATAGGTACTACCTTATATCTAAATGGTTTGTTTGTTTTTAAATATTGTTGACTAACCCGGTTCTGTTTTAATATCTTCTATTTATTATTATCAATTTATTCTACCTACACTGCGAAAAATGTTGGCGTTAGAATCATGGTTATTGTGAACTATTTAATACACATGTTAACTCATTTTAAGTAGTATTATTGCTACTAAATAGCAGATTTAACCCGCGGTATATGAACAATATGTACACACACATAACACTGACTACAATATTTTTTTATTCATAACACCTCGTTACTTCTGTCAGCAAAATTGCCCTCAGTTGTGGTAAATCATAACACATTTGGTGGTAAAGTACACACATAATTTTTTTCTGTGTAAGAAACACAACCGAAAATACAATTTCATATGTTCTAGAGCAAATTAATTTGCTCCATTTAATGTTTTATTGACCTAAACATGGAAATATATTCACGTATAAATAATATATTGTGTCACAAAGGCAGAAAGTGCGCTTTAGAAACCCGAGGGCGTTTCTACATGTGCGACACGATGTTTTTCGGTGTTTTTTTTTTTAAGATTAAAAGTTAACAATTCGTGTCAAAGTATACACATATGGCGGCCCGCTAATTACCGCATTCTATGTAATTGGACATCAATTGACTATAAAATATGAGCGGAAAAGAAGTCAGGCGTTTTCTTGTCATTCCCAGATATCATCAGCGAAAAAGATGTAGTATATACCATCAAATTAAAGTACATTTATACAATACAACAAGAGATACAATAAAATTGTACTACACAAGATAACTCTGTGCAATATTATGGAATGCCTAGTGCATCCCAACCATAATTAATGTTCATATAGCTGTCTTAACACATACCTACAATTACTATATTTTCAATAAGTAAATTTTACACTAATGTTATTTTTTGCATTGATAGGACAAGTCTCTATATAGGAAATCTGATACTCCATCATTTAAACCTCTAAAAATGTCAAATATTACAGTACATTTTTCAATTTTTATAGATTTACACTCTATTAATTAAACTTCGCAAACCTTGCTAGCACACAAGGTGAAAAGTTGATTAATGTGTCAAGTCTAAGCATACTGAAAACAACAGTATATTCTTCTAGGGAATAACTTTAAAATCTATTTGTAACAGCATGATAACAATACCCTTATACGTACATACGTGTGTTATGTAACGTAGGCGATTACCTTTTTCCAAATGAAATTAAAACAAACTTCAACGTGCGTATCACTTTAATTAACTGGTATAACGCGAATAATTTTTACGATTTTCTTCTTCATTACACCAATTGACGCACACACCACGTTATATACACGAACGAGATTTTCTGTTACGGAATTTATTAGTAGTTTAGTTATTACCAGCATGACTTCAATTTGCTATTTACTTCCTGTAAAGCGACATTTCACGATCTTTTTAAAAAGTATGCTTCCTGGAGATATTCGAATGTCACTAAAAATTTTGCTAGCTTAAAAGGAAAAGCTTTTAAATGGCCCGAATGATACTATATTTGTGCGAAAATCTATTTTTAGTTTTAATGCAGTTTCAAGTGCTACTATTACTGGAAATATTGCCAACATCTGCATATTAAATAGAAGGCTATGTGTATATTTTAACATTTTTGGAGAAGTGATAAATTTGTTTCCGTACAATTATAACTCCTTTCCACTGAAGAAATAATGAAAATGTCTAATGCCTAAATAATTAATAAACTACATCAACTTTCAGGAAATATATTACATATATATCGAATGTTTTTTTGCAAGCTTGATACAATATTTCCGATGTGAATGAAAAATAAAATTTTAAATATATTTTTATGGTTTTATCTATTTAACCCATGTTTTTTTCATATTCAAAAATGAAAAACTATTGAAAGTTGGCTACTGTATATCTATCTACATGCATATTGACCGTCCAAGCTTCTCGCCGTTTCCCTCTTCCTACTAACAAATTACGAAATATTTCAACAAAGTTCACTCTTGGTTTTACTTTCGTTATTTTTATTGTAATTAGGACAGGAACGGCATATAGATTATCTTAAAGAGTTGATCTGTTCTATTTAGATATAAAGAAGAGATGTGATCATCTTCAGTGCATAGTGAATGCTGAACAAAAATAAAAAGCCCCTGAGAAATATGGACCTATATATCAATAAAATTAAAATATTTTAATTGGTACATAAGTTAAGAGGAGTAATGAAGTACGTGACAAAGAATAAATACATTGCAACGGTCATTTTAAAAGAACAGAAATATCTCAAGGTCAGCAAAAATTAAATGACAAAAAACAGTAATAAAATCCAAAAAACGTGCACAATAAGAGGTTTGACATTCAGTGTAAAAGAGTTCTCAGATGTTTTGCGTAAAGAAAATGGACGAGGAAAAATTGATTACAGTGAGCAGGTCATATTAAAAGGATATTCAAAACAAGTGGTTAAGTTGCCTTTGTTAATAGTATTGTTGTTGAAACGAATCGAGACTTGGGAAGAGTTTCTCTCGTCCTATCTCGCGAGCCGTGAGGAAATCATTCTAGCGTCTCGTTGTTCTTTCGACTGAATATGTAACTGTCCTGGTACATAGCTTTTGGAATATGTCTTCAATAAAAATAGTATAATAACAGTATTTACTTACTTTGCTTCTGTATTTCTACATTGAAAAATTGCGCAACTTCTGCAAAGTTGTAGCATCTACTCTAAAAATGGTTGTTAAAAAAAAATGACAATTCAAGAACTAATGTCTGGTTATCATTGATAATCTAAAATGTCCTGAGTCTTTTTTCAACAGTTTCTAAACACTAAGTAATTATTCCAGTAAGCAACTATTTTTTATGGAATTGACAGTAATCGGTCCAGAGAAATTTCACTGTGTATATTACAACTTACAAAAGAGACACTGTACGCGTTATAATTTGAACGTGATACTTTTTTGTTACACTTTTATTTCTACTATATATCTAGCAAAGTACACGATTGCCTAGCATTTCAAATTAATTAATTCAAATACATCTACTGTCCTATAAACTCTTCTAATCGTTTCAAAGTGTGTTATTGCAATTTGAATTACATTGCAAAATAATGAGTTAGCAGTTGCAGTGCTGACCTTCGGTATTACTAACATTTTGGAATTTTTCATTGTGTGTACATTAAAGAATGCAATGAATTAACGTAATTAGATATTATTTAATATAAGAATTCTCAAATAGCAACACTAATTAAACATGATATTTCCGATTTTTGTGTCTACATTTCTAGAATTATTATATTGTAACATCTGACGGCAAAATTCCAACCTTATTAACGTTCCAAAAAAAGCGAGGAGATTGTATGCATACTTATTAAGAGGAGTCAACCATTACATAATTAGTTATTACTTAGCGGAGCATTTTTAAATCCAGTAGAAACAATCAGTGTCACTTTGTTTCACGCTTTTCATTACCCGTTTAGATTACGTGCAAATATCATGTGTTTTACAATTTATTAACAAGGATATATAAAAGTCATGTCGAACCAAATTGCTTTCAGCGATTTCGAAAAGCTTGGTAATAATACTAGGAATTTTGAAATAAAATTTTATTAGAAATCGAAAATCATCGAGTAATATTATCTATTTATTACCAGCAGTAAAATAGCTGGTGCGCGCCTTGTTCTTACACTGAACAATGCAATGAGTATAATTCAGCATTAAAATAAATATTTAGTTAACGAAGAGCAACACTTTAGACGTAATGTATTCGTTAACATTTTTGCAGCGTGAACACATTACGTTGTTTCCCAAATTTCATAACAAGTAATTTTGGTTTATTCCATATTTAAATTTTCTAGTTTCATGATCAAAATTCTTGGAGGTACCCAAACATGATGACTGCTACTATAGATCCTAATTTGAAATTTTACTCCTGTTGCGCATGTAAATGCATACCTTTCATAACGCATTGAAAATTTAATGGACAAAATTCAGTTAGTAAATATGTATTGACCTTTTCAAAATTTTATTAGTAATTATGGACACTTCAAATGGATCAGAAGGAACAACAAAGAAGCTGTTATTTGTCTTAGGAAGAAAAATATTTCATTCTGATGATTTTTTCTCCTTCGCTCGAATATGATACGGGTTTGTTCCCGCATTACGTATGGACAGGCATTTATCTCAAGCATTTTAACATTTTCTACATTTATAACAACACAATATTCAAACATTCTGACTTAGTAAGTAAGATGATGATAATTTTCTGCTATATTTCACATGTGGAGCCAACAATAATTAATCCAGCATATTACGAATCCATTTGCCTTGATACTTCTTTTCTATGGCTGAAAGCTTCTAATGAAAGTGTTCACCGCGATCACCGTTCAAGGCACCAAAATCTCGAGATGAAATCTAATTATGAATATAGGAAGTGTACTTTTAATAATAATTCAAATGTTTGAATGTTTGCCAAACTGCTTTTCCAGTAGATTTTATAGTCCCTCAAACTTTTCATCATACATTAGTGATGGTATTTGTGAACTCATAAATATAATTTCTTTAATTTTTTCATCTCTCCATAAGAAAATATGTCAGAACGATTTTTGTTTGAGAATGACGATTACTATAAACATATACTACTTACATTCTTTTGACGACAATTCAATCCTTTTATCCGAGAACCAAACATATTAGACAATTTTTTAGGTAACTTGAGACTCAAATAAACAGCTTTGGTTAAAGATTATATTGCCAAGTTTCTGATTTTTACTCCCATCAGAATATAAGCTCTCATTTAATGACACTGTCAATATTGTGGAGATTACGGTGTAGGCAATTTTTCGTCATATGAAACTGGTCTCATTGCAGTTTGCATATTAGGGTACACCATTGTATGATTTGATTTTAACATAGTTTTTTTTAAGCAGAAATAACTGTCAAAGGAGTGATCTTTAGATTCCCTTTCAATCATAGGGATAACAAGTGGCATGTGCCATTTATGCATGCACTTCACACCCAAAATAAAGTTCATAATGCTTTTCCACTAAGGTGTAAGGTTTCGCTTTTGGAACTCGAATGGCACTTCACCAAATATATGACAAACTCTAAGCATTTTATAACGACTAAGGAATTAAAAGAAATACAATTACAAATATTTATCATGACGTGTTTAATGGTTCGCTGTTGTCTCACACCTGGTGTCGTCCTCTTCTCTGCATGAATGTGTGCTACACTAGTAAATCGCGTTTGCACATATCTATTGTTGAGTGAACCTGCGCAACAGTAGCAACGGTATGATATGAGTTAGCTATAGTAGCTTTCACAGTGGACAAGTGAACAAAAAAATGTTTTAAGATATTTTAAAAAATTAAAATAACGAAAAAACCGTGATTGAAACATTTGGAATAAATATTTGAAAACACGATAAAAAAAACTACATTAAATATCTACTTGGGAGACAGAAATGTGCTCGCCGCTGTAATTGGAGAAAAGGACTTTTTTTGAGATAGTTATCAGCTTTTACGCAGATTATCCTGTGTATTTTGTACTTCAATCTCCACAATTCATTAGATTCGATGTCCATATTGTTATGTTAAAAATAAATCAAATTAAAAAGAAAAACAGCCATGTACCTATATTAAACGTTTTATAATCTACCCTCTCTTACCTTAATTAGTGTAAAAAAATGTAAAAATAAACTATAAAAAATTGCACTCTTCCTTCTTTCTCTGTAATTACCTTGTACCTTGTATCTACTTGATTTTTCTTACAAACTTCGGACTCTCTTCTATCTTTCTTTTCTAACTCTATTCTTTCTACAGCTGAGCAACTGTATTGTAACACTATTTCTAGATTTTCAACGTTGCATAAACTTTTCTTCTTAAAAAATCCACTTTCCACTTTTCATTTGATCAATTCGATCTATCTATCTCTTTCAATTTTTTTTTTCTTGACATCCTATAATTTTTCTTATATTCCAGTAATGAACAGTGTGCATGTGTGTGTAATTTTGACAAATAAATTTATTCCAAATTCCCACTGCCTACTACTTTTATTGATTTTAATTAGCATCCTCTTAGGAAAAATATTGATTTGTTTATTCGCTGATACTGATATTTCGAGCTGCATTATTCAATGCGCTACATTATCATTGGCAATGCACTTGGTACACAGTCCTCACAACGAGGCTTTACAATAGACAATATTTTACAGTACAGATATTATTTATATTGATATAAATAGCACTTAGTAGTCAATAGCAAGGCTGAATTTAATCAGGTTCATTCACACTTAATATGGATGCAACTCATGGGAAACGCATGAATAAAGGCGTAAAATACTTGGCATTCAAACAGATATTTGGAATGGTTAAGAGCGATTAGAACTTGCAAATTTTATAGAAAACAAAATAGTGAGGTAATGTATTTATTAAATAGATGTCTTCCGATATAAATAAAAGTTATATTTTATTATGTTTCAAATCTGTTTGTGCCATATTTAGCTAATCTGAGTACAGATTCATGACGGACTTATGCATTAAAACCGCTAACGTCTGTACTTGAGATTAGGAAAATTACTGAAGATGTTAGCAATTAACACCTTAAAATTAAGTAATTTGAATTTGGTGTGTAGTCGAATTGCTAATAAATTAAATTAACGATCTAATTGCAAAGAAAACATAGTACAACATAATATTGAAAGCATCATTACTTGCACTTTAGTTAAAGTTTCTACATTCAATAGTATTGATTTACATGCCTTTATTAATATTATCATCTTATTTACCTAGTACCAGCTGCTTCTACTCGAAACAATTGTTGTAGTTATGAAAATGAACCCACATGAGTCACAGTAATATTATGTTGTCAATAGTAATACTAAATTGCACAGCCAAACATTCTACTTGCAAGCAATGATTACAATGATGACAATAGTATAATGTATTAAGTAAACGTTAATAGCAAATATTGCAATTGAGTGATGTATGTTAGGGAAAACAAGCTTTACCTGGAACTAATTTATTTATAATCATGTTTACTAACAATACAATTTATTGTGAGCAGCATTTCTACGAACTGTATATACATATGAATATACTGAATGTTTCTGGGAGGTGGTTCGCCCCAATAATTTCTAAAATATTTGAGATAGAGAAACGATATTTGGAAATTATGTAATTTTTATTAATTTACATACATTTTTTGATATAGTCGATACATTTTTATCACTTCCGCTTTTACCGAAAATGACTTTGATTTTCGATTTTTAAATGGGACTATCTGAATATTTTTCGATATTTTGATTCGGGATAACAGTTTGAGTACAATTGCAGCAAAAGATATTTTTTGATATAACTTTTTTGTTTTCAATTTTTTTTCTTTTTGCATCGAGAGTGCTTTGAAGTTGTTAATATGCTCAAATGTTACTGTATCAACATGATAGGAACAATTTTTTTCATTTTTACTGTATGCTCAGTTTTTTAAGCGCATTTGTAGGTCCAACATTTAGTTTTTATGTTTTAATATAATTTTTCAAAATGGAACAGCACTAAATCATCACGACAGAGCATTGAAGTCCCTTCATTTTGATACCCTACATTAATATGCCGAACGAACGTTTATTAAGTATTTTTTGTGAAAAAAAGAAAAAAATTGAATAAAAAAATTGTATATCAAAAATATCTTTTGCTGCAGTTGTACTTAAAATGTTATCCCGAATCAAAATATCGAAAAATATTCAGGTAGTCCCATTTAAAAATCGAAAATCAAAGTCATTTCCGGTAAAAGCGGAAGAAATAAGAATGTATCGACTATGTCAAGAAATGTAAAATAAAGCCGCGTACATAATTCCCTAATTTCGTTTCTCTATCTCAAATACTTTAGAAATTATAGGGGCGAGCCACCTCCCAGAAACACCCGGTATATTCATATGTATATGAACCTCCGGCCTAGCAATTACGAAATTACATACTGATAGGGAAAACAATTTATTTTCGTATACGCGAAATACATATTATAAGCTTCGCACAAATCAAATCAGGTTCCAATTACAAAGAATGCGATAATTTTGCATATCTTTGATGCAAGGAGACCTACAAGACGGTCGCGTTCATATCTGTTCCCTCCCAATTATGATAAATCAGAGCAAATCCAAATGATTTTGTTTTCAAATTTCTGCGAGATTATGAGTACCAAAAATTGTTGCTATCGAGTGTAAATTTATATAGGAAAGAATTGCATCTGCAATGCCAATTATCACATCAATTAGCTTATTCTTCCAAAAATAAACTAGAAATATAAATTAGCAGTGGATTTATTGCATCCATAAATTAACGTATATGTTACAATGGTGAGATGGAATTAGTGTTTGGAGTCAGTTTTTAAATCCAACCCGTAAGCGAAATAAGTCTATATTTTATGGCGTGGTTTTCACATAGGTTCTGTTTTATACTCATTACATCTGGAGAAACATCTAATTATCTTCCAGATCCCACCCATTAACCGTAACCCACACTACTTGTTATAGTGACATTGGTAGGAATATTGATAATGAAATAGTCAGTTTTGTTTATTTAAGCTGTATTAAACTTGTAAGCAAAATAGAATTATTTATTTATTCACTATTTCTGGCGACAACAGTCTCGGTAATTACTGACCCATTTTTTCGAATTCTGTTGCTGTTTATCACCTTCTCCTTACTCATTACTCAACGAATTACTAAAACACACGATTCTAATGGTAATCGACAACAAATTAAAACAGAAGCTGTTATTTACATAAAAGCGGGTAACACGTGTTCTAGCTACAATAGGATAAAACGACAATTAGTATACTAGTTTTTTTCATTTGAACAGTTAGACGTTCTTTATTTTCCTTCTCAATGTGATAGTATTTAAAGCTACCTTAATATTTTTATAGCGTGCTGGAAAACGATCTGCTAAAGGCATGTATATACGTATAAAATGCTACCTTCTTATAATTATCCTTTTTGGCTATCATTGAAAATTAATAATAAATTCTAGTAACATTCATGATTTTAGATATTTCTCTAAGGGCCATTAACTTGGTTAAAAGATTGTAGACTATTCTAATTATATCTACATTCGTTACACAACATCTACTCAACTCCACAAATTGAAAAATACTTTTGATATGTTGCTACTCGTAGTAATCCTATATCTGAAACGTTATCCGTACAACAATATTGTAACAATAAAACTTTCACAGATCTAGGTAGCACTTCTAACTTATTGGCCAAGTGTTTGATTCAGTTTATGAGCATAGCCTTCCTCTAGCGCTCCTAATAATCGTATTAGAATATTATATGTAGCATAATTATATAGCATAATTAATTCGTTAAACATCGATTTTGTAATCATGATGGTTGCTTGTGCAGACGATATTTCCCCAATTTTTATTAGGTCATGTCAGAATATTATCATTTGATTTTACAGGATGTCCAATCCTGTAAAATCACATTCATCAATGACATTCAAAAATTTAAAGATAATTTTATTTTTCGCAAAAGCAGCAGATACTACTTTGTTCAGAAATATTTGTTGAATTTGTGGCGTTACTTTTAAGTGGTTACCTGTATTTTTTAATCTTTCATTTGAGTCTATTATTTGACAGAGTACATATTACGATTCCTATTGGATAAATACAAGAAATACCATGTTATATTACACGAGTTTCTATCAAAATTGGAAAAAATTTGGAAGTGAATTAAAGCTAACATTACGACAAAATTGAATAAAAAATTTAGAAAAATAAGAAGTAATAAATAAGAAATAAGTAAAAAGTTTTCGATATTTCGATCAATATTTTATTACATTTTATGAAAATTTTTGAATCATTTGTTCACAAAGCAATGGCTGAGTTTCGGCACAATTTTTTTTTCCTACTAAGTAAGGCAGTGACTATTCAATTGTCATATTTTCGTAGTTGGATCATCAATCATAAAACATTATTATGTAAAACATGGACTGTAGCAGCAACATGGACTGTAACAGCTTAATGATAAGATTGAATTGTGTTTGAAATATGGAATACAATCTATTATTATGCACGCTGGAAAAATTTGACCAATTAAAGGAAGCAACGCAGATATGAACGGTGTCTGAAGTGATATGAATTAGAGCTTTGTGCTAGCTACTAGTATTCGAATCACAAAAATTACCCATATAAAAACATGTTTGCCAGTCGCTTAAAAGAACAAAGATAATATGTAAAGTGTGCGACAAAAGATTCTTAAGTGTAATATACTGAATCAACAGCTATTTCTGCTTTACAATTATCAAGTTGGAGAGCGTTACAAGTACCAGCTGTGCAGAAACTGCAAACAAGATTTAATCTGAACTGGCCTTTCACCCACTCAAGTTTACTGTTATTGCATATTGTTAAAAGAGTAGAAGAATATGGTAGAAACTTTCAACAAACTCAGTATTAATGCTTATTAGCAACGGTATCAGTACAGTAGTATATGTAGGTTGTAAGCATAAGGAAATTTGTGGTAATTTCTCGAACGTTACATGTAAAATTTTTACGTTACATCTTTTGGCAAAAACTATTCAACATTGTCCAGTTGCAGATATTAGTTTCAAGTTCAAAAGCAGAATTTCACATAGTGTATCTCTATATCCTTAAATTATTACAACCAATTCTTACATGTTAGGAGATCTAATGTTATTCCGGCAGTAAATATACTAAAATGTGATAGTTAATATTGACATAAAGCTTTCATCAAGTGGCAAAAGTTATAATTACCTTCACAATTTTAATAACTGGTACTGTGTAAATAAAGATTTACTTTACATATTCTCTAGGACAAAATGCAGTCATCAATAACATTCGCGATTTATTGATTTTTCTAAACTCTCGGATACGACGACGCACTCTATTATGTAGGTGCACTGCATATTTCGTCGGCAATATCACTGCATCAATCCCTGTTAATCAGCCAGCTTGCGCAGCTTTACTGTACACAATATGAAATCCGAGACTATAGGCACTTGAAACAACTCAGGAAATCAGCTGATCAAGAGAACTAATATCGCATGGAGACATAATCGACTTGCTACTCGGCGTCTGCTATGGGAAAAAAACCCCAAATTCCAAAAGTCTAGCAGTGTTATTCATTCTAATTCTAAAAACGCAGAGTATGTGTATTTGAATGCTGATTACTTTCACAGTATTTTCAGCCTGTTATCCAACTATATATTATTCTGTAATATAAGTGTTTGTATAGGGTATATATTGTTTATGAAGAAATATCTTTATATTGGTCAGAATTGATATAACTATATTTCAATAAGAACACATATTTCAAATTAAAGAACTATGTGTCGTCTCTACTACTTAACACATTTCCAAATTTCAAACTACATATATAGTTTTATTTACAATATAGTTTCGAACAATTAATGAGAAATATTGATGTACATATGTTATGTGTATAAAAATTTAATGTAGGTGCATAAGATTTAATTTAACTCACCGTGACAAGCCCTGTATAGTACAATGTTATCAAGTTAATTCCTTCTTGCTTAGAATGTGCGGAACTGATGAGCTCGTATTCATGCTTAGTTGTCTATTTGTAGTCTTTCAGGCAGTCTATGTTGCTGTCAATCATTGTCATGACTGGCTGCCAGTTTAATTTACATAATAAATTTACATCAAACTTTGTGTAACCCAGTTTCTGCTTTAGTTAACTGTTCACTAGTGTGAAAGATAAATAGTCATTGATAACGTTGTGCATTTAATTGTAAGCTTTTCAGGTTCAATAAATATGTATGCATGGATAAATAAACTCAATTTTGTGACCCGTGTTTAGTTTTGGCCATTTCTTTCCATATAATTTTATTATATAGAAACTCAGCTAATAATAATTGGAAAATAAAAAATAATAAGAAAATCAAAACATAAATGGTATGGTCTTATATTTATAATAGAAGCTTTTCACAGTTACAGTTGTTCCTTACAGTATTGCATGCTATTGGGTTGCTCCGAAATATTAAACAAGAGATTAGTAGATACTGGTAAAACTATAATATAATACGAAATAGCTTTAAATCTATTGTATGTTGACTGAAATATATCTATTATGAGTATCAATACATTGTACACTATTCTTCGTCCTGCTCTACTCATAATTATTCTGGGAAATCTACTAAACTTTCAAAATTCAAAATGATAATGGAATGACTACAATTTTGCGAGAAAAATTTTATACAATGCAGCTATTATCTTTCGAATAGTGTATAAATATACTATTTTCTTACAAAATTTTATAAAGGAAACTGAAAATAAATAAGTAACGTAATACTACAAATAGTAACTGTCGCACAGTTTTATCTCCGATTTTATTGACACTTTGTCAAATTTTGTTCTCAAACAGATATTTTAATTACATACAATGTTGTATTCGTAACTTTCACATTTCTTTCATAATTAGAACATGGCCCATGCATATACGGGATGATTTTTTGAAAACGACCCACCTCAAATATTTCAGAAGGAAGGAATTTAAAAATTTTCAAAAATACGTCTACTTTTAATTCAAGGGGGAAACAATTTGACATATGAATCCCTCCCCTCCCATAAATTTTAAATGGAATGGCCCATCGTGTGGCACCTCAAATGAAAGCTTATTTCAATAGGATTACGGTGATGTATCACTTGTTCAGTTTTTGTTTAATTTAGCATCGAAAAGTAATCAGTTTTGTTTTAGAATACGAACAGTAAGTCTTTAATGTGACAATAACAATTAAAAAAGCATAATAATAAAAAACAAACAACATTCACAATAACTGTTCAAATGTGCACCGTTGTTCTCCATGCAGTAGTAAAGCCGGTTTTCGAATTCTTGTCTCACTTTCTCAAAAGTTTGCCGTGGAATATTTCTACACGCGTTAATAATTCTTTGACGTAAATCATTTAAATCTATTGGTTGAGTTTTATAAACTACTGACTTTAAACGACCCCACAAGAAGAAGTCAGGACTTGTCAAGTCTGGTGATCGCGGAGGCCACTCAATCGTTCCACGTCTACCAATCCAGTGATTTGCGTATCTGTGGTTCAGCCAGTTACGAACATTTGCAGCATAATGCGGAGGAGCACCATCTTGCTGGAAAAACAATTCGTGTGCATCGAGGATTTGATTATCTTCTGCATCAAGCTGGTTTTCCACTTCCTCAGTTATTAGGGGATCGATGATATTCTCTAACATATTTAAATAAATGTCACCAGTCAATGTTTCTCTAAAGAAAATTGGCCCAACAATGGAATCAGCTAGTATTCCTGCCCAAACATTAACTTTTTGAGGCTTTTGAGTATGTTCCTCTCTTATAATATGGAGATTTTTATCGCTCCAGTACCGTACATTGTATTTGTTCACGTGTCCATTTAAGAAAAAAGCGCATTTTCTTGTTCACTACTGATCTGGTTGTTTCAAATTTTTGCACAAGTTCATGAACGTATTTATGATCCCTATGCTTGCCTCGATGCCTTTCATTGAAGCTGAAGCATTGCTCGTGCGCATTGCTCAGCACCATAAATGTAAATAACTTCTACCCCCTCAGCAATAGAGTACACCATTTTTACGTAAGAAGATGAAGTTGAATGAAATACACTAATGTGACAGTTGCCAAAAATAACGTCAACGGCTTCTTTTATTTTATTTATACGCTTTTTACACCCAGCTGTGTGGATGATTATATATTACGAAATCGATCATTTTTCAATGTTCAATTAGATAAAAAGTAAACAAATGATACATCACCGTAATCCTAATGAAATAAGCTTTTATTTGAGGTACCACACGATGGGTCATTCCATTTAAAATTCATAGGGAGTTACCCTTGGGGGCGCTGATGTAAACGTCAAAAGTGTAATTCCTATGTCAAATTGTTTCCCCCTTGAATTAAAAGTAGACGTATTTTTGGAAATTTTTGAATACCTTATAGTTTCTAAAATATTTGAAGTGGGTCGCTTTCAAAAAATTAACCCGTATACTACAGTTCTTTTCAAATTTTCCAGTGCGTTACAGTTACTATTTTTGTTATTATACAGTATGATTCAAAAGTATGTTCCGATTTTTGTGCAGTCTATTGTATATAACTCTATAAGAAACCGTTTAACGCCAATAACTCTACATATCTAGCAAGCCATGCTATAACAGCTTGCTGTTGTAGAAACTGAAGATATTTTTCATCAGTAAGAGTGCCATCATCAATGAAAAATAGTTCAATTATGTTAGCCTAGAACACCTGTTCACACATCAGTTATTGTGGATGCTAAGTGTGACTTCATCATTAAATAAAATGTGAATTACCATGACCTTCTCACATCCTTTACTCACCAGAAGGTTTTCGTCTCTTGCGAGGTGGTACCTCAAGTTATCTTGTTGTCTGGTATCCCCTATCTGCTTGTTCTTCTAAAGAAGTTACTTATATTAGTGACAAAGCGTCGAGTTAGTATATATTGTTTTTTTTTGTGTTTTTATTTTACTTTATATTATATTTAGTTTGTTTTTGCATACTATATATATATTATACTACTATGACGTGGTCAACGTTCTCATAATATGAGCAGATGTAATTTAAACTCATTACTCGCTAATTTTATCCATGTCTAATTAGATTATCTAAAATTTTGCACTTATATTTTAGTTTAGTTAAAATGTAAAAATGTAACAGCAACAAGGTATTATTTACTCTTACATCTTCAAGAAAATATACAAAAATGGTAATGTTTAACGGAGTAAATCGATCACAACTATTGAATTCCCCCAAAAATTCATAAACTGCTTAAGGGAACTATAAAGTGTATAAGAAATAATATTAAATAATATTATTTCATCTTTACTGCTAATTATGATAGAAGTGCCAATTGAACTGAAGTTGTCCATCTGAGGCCATATCGATAAGTTTGCACTTGACGTCAGTGTCTGGCGGCTTCTTCAGGAGGATTCTAAAATCAATCTATAGAAAACTTCTGTATTTCGCTTGGTCTATCCTTAATTATTTTCCATTAGTACGTATCCGTTCGTGTTCGATATGTTTATGGCAAGACGTTTCTGTCCTATCAGGTAGAATTACTCAGGTTCTCACTCCTATCATGGCTATCATCCTAATGGACTATTATCCGAGATTCTCAAGCTTTATAATACCTTACTGGACAAAATACCTTTGTGTCCTTCATTTCTTAGTATTTTCTGAATTTTGACAATGTGTGAAATATGACAACAAACGTACCGTCATGTTTGATAAGAAGAAGTTTTGCAGGTCTTTTACTTTTGATTGATTTTAACTCCAAATGATAAATTTTATCGAATGTGCAATATATTTGTTACATAGTAATATAACTACGACTATAATATACAAAAATGTAATGCACGCAAATTCTGTAAAGCAATTTTCTAGTACACTTACTTTGAATAATAAAAATGAGCCGCTTGTATATTTGGGAGATAAAGAAATAGGTGGCAATATGAGCAGCAGCAGAGTTGTGTTAAGAATGATTTATAGATGATGATGCCTATATACCATTACACACATATATGTTAATGGTGCAAACCTTCATATTTTATTTGTTAGAAAAATCACACATACTTTTATAGGAACGTGAAAGAATAAGAAAGCAACGACAAATATTACCAGAAGTATTTTTTTCGCAGTTTGCAGTCGCAAAATACTATTTATAGTTTTTATAATAGAACTTTAGAATATAGTCATACGAAATTATTTCCAACGCACTAGATGCATGAAGTTTTTGCTTTTTTATAATTTTTTCCTTTCATTTCATACTTGACTTTTTAATTATGTATATTAAACGTTTTAATTTATTTTCAGCGAATCTTGAATCAATGCAGTTTATGGGGTTTCAATGCTTTCACACTAGAAACTGTAGCAGGTGGTCGATCATTGCCTGTTCTTTGTGTACATCTGTTTCACTGGTACGGTCTCTTGGAGTATTTCCAGCTGGATGTAGTACGAGTATGGAAATTATTTAGTAAGTATAATTAAAGTGCCTTCATGCATACTCCACTTTCTTACTGCATTTAAATTTTCCCTTTATTACATGCAGTTTGTATCCTACAGTCATCACAATTCCAATTTTAATTTATATTAGTCTGGAACTATTATGCCCTACAAAGCAGCGACCAAATGGCTTCGCAGCATATTGCCAGAGTAATATGGAGCCTGAATAAATTGAAACTTCAATTAAAACGGAAACCCGTGTTCACAGAGAAATTTTCCACTTAATCTTATATCTAACTAATTTTGCCGTCAGTTATATGAATACATTCATTAACGCTTTCAATTATATTAAAATTATTTTACCTGTTCTAGTACAACAGTAGTGTTTTAGTAATGCTCTAAGAATAACATAGTAGCAAAATTAATTTCTTAGATATAACTTTTATTACTAATTGCTACGAAATTCTTGTTTAAAGTGTAATTCCTTATCTACGAGTACGCGGTAATCGTTGCTATGATTAATTTAGTAATTGGTATTTTGATGTATCTATTTAATTCTGTGTGACTATTAAATTTGAAATTGCCTCAACAATTTAAGCACAGTTAATAAAGCTAGAGAAGTGATAGCGTTGTAAATCTGGTGGTCCTTACCACAAGTTACCCAAGAGTTTAATGTTGAGAATTAAGTAGACATGGCTTAATGAAACAAGATTACCAAGAAATGTTAAATCGGAAAAAAAATGACTACTACTGCGAAGAACGATGCGGCTGCAGAAGAAGAAACTGCATTTTCTACATTGTACATATAAAACAACTCTATTCTGCTGTTAGAAAAACATTTCTAACTCGAGTCCATCAACAACAGCGTCTGGAGTTTGCAGAAAAATATGTTAATACATCGGGCAATAAGTTTCGGGAAAGTGTCATCTTTTCAGATGAAAAGAATTTTCAATAATGTCATAACGGTCAACTAAGATTATATAGACCGCGTAGCAGTAACAGGTATTCACAGGAATACGTTCAACAAATAAGCAGAAGTGGACGTTTCTCTATTGTGATAATTGTTAGTTTTAATAAATGTACGGTAGATTCTGTAATCTGTTATTATATTTAAATTCTACATTCTGCGTCTTACGCGCTAGTTCTATATCTACTACTACTCGTATATTATATCTTCGCGCCGTCACTGCGCTCATCTTGTCGATCATGTTCGAGTAAGTAGATGCAGCGTTACGCGATACCTACATGCTACTATAATGTACTACCGAACAATAGAGTATTATACTCTAATATTATAATGTATAACTAGACAAATATGTCTTGACACAACACTATAAACGTTTGGGCTTGGCTCAGTGTTCAAGGAAATACTTATATATACAGTACGGTCGACCGTCCTAGGGTCAGTCGATGTCATCCGAAAGCGTATGCAGTGAAGCTGCTATTAACAGTATGAAAATACTAGTAAATATATTCCTTTCAAAAAGAAAAATCCTTCTACAAATAATATAAATTGCTTTAAAAAAAGTCCGATTTATCGTTAAAATATAAAAAAAACAAGGTTCTATGGAAAATCAGCATAAAGGAAAACTTAAGGCAATAAATTCTCAAAACGATCTCCAAGCTGAAATGAACAATTCAGAACAACAATACATAGTAGTAAATATAAACAGTAATATAGTATTATAGTAGTAAATACATACAAAGGAGCGATACTGTCAAATTGACAGCAAGAAACTGAACCTGTCTGTAATCGCGTCTGTGGTGCATACCCGTTCGGATGACATCGACTGACCCTAGGACGGTCGACCGTACTGTATATGTATATATATTGTTTTAAATGTAAACAAATAGTTTTATCAGAAAATCATAAAAGAACACTGTTTTCAATTTATGGTTTATTAAAAAATCAAGCGCTGTACTACAAATTTTTGAAGGATTTTTATTCTTTTGAAAATATTGGATGAGGATATCGTAGAACCAAGCGTTTATCTTAAATGATTTGAAGTACTTGTTTTCTTCAGGAATAAAATTATCTGTATTTTTCCAACTATAGTTACTATAGATTATGAGGTAACTTCGCGCTTTGAATGCAGTTTATTGTTCAAGTTTCCATACTTTTTTCCACACTTCATCCTGTCTATAATATCAAAACATTCTTTCATCTCCATTTTAGTGTTACTGAATCTGCTGTTGTCTCGTGGGAACTACCATAAAAACCTCTTCGCCAGCATTGTTTCTATTAAAAGCATTTTTAATAATAATAATTAACCAGATTACTTTTAACTTATGTACAGAAGAGAGAAGAAATACCATCTTTGAATATTTAGATGACTTTATGTATTTATTTTTCTTTAATTTAGAACTGAATTTATAAACGCACATGAATTATTGATTACTTTACTTTAACGCCATTAAATCTGTGCCAAACTAAATGCGGAAGATTAATTTTAACGGTTCTTTCATAGAATGTGTTCTAAGATTAGGTATACATATTTGGCGAAGTTAAGTGCAACTAAAACTTTATATTGCCATATTTCTTCGTTCAATATTACAGAATATCTACAAATATTTTTATTTTATTTCAGTATTCTACTTTCTACATTATGCTTGCTATCTCTTGTTAAAATTTAATCGTTCAGTACTCATGTCGACTACGAATACCCCTATTGATTTTTACAGTTGATAGTGATACGAAATACTATTGCACTTTTAACGGCTGTTAACATTTTAACGGAGGGTTAAATTTAATCTGCACGTTTTAGAATATCCACTATTAAACGTACATTTACAGATATTAGTAGTATTTTGTATTCATCAGAGGATGTATCTATTTACTATACTACTATAAATATTTTCTTTATCTTAATGGCGCATTTGTTGTATTGACTATTATCATACATGAAAACAGTATTAGCAATTGCAATATAAAATATAAAAGTACACCAATAATTACCAGTGTCATTAGCACTACATTTAGCTTATAAGAATGATAACCCTTAGTTACAACTATTGTAAATTGTTATGGATTGAATAAATTTTATTGGGAAAACTGTAGTAAAACTTGAACTAATCAGCCTATTATATTCAGTGGCAGAAGGCACAACATGCGGCCTGGGGATTATGTAGAAATGGGACTATAGCAGATCACTGTTTGATATATTACAATCAACCGTGTTTTACTTTCCTACCGCGTATTCACTTATCGAACTAATCTTATCAGTTTTGTTTGAACTCAATGCTAACTTGATTTTATCTTTTCGCTAATGTACAGTGAAGTGTTACTGTTATAACAAAAATATTTCAAATTATCCATGGAAAAAATACTCGGATATCTTGAAATAACATTATTTTTGTGTTTATCCTAAATGAATGATTATCTACTTATTATAAATCAATGCTAGATATATTTTTTTACGTTATTTAACTTAAAAACCTTCCCATTCTCATAATATGTTCCAACGGTTGGTGCATAAGTGAGAGAAGAGCCCTTTCAATAATAACACTTTTTGAATCCATGTAATTAAGTATCACAATGGATAGTACTAGAAGGTATATTGACCCAATGAAGCTGAGTGTCTCATTTTACAAGTTTTGTAAGACTACCGTTATGTTTAAGAAGAAGCAGAAGAGAATATCGATAAAATAATTCTTATAAAATATGGAGATATATTGAAAGTGTGTGAAATTAGGAGAACTATATTTACATATTAAATTCGCCATATAGCGGAGAATTGAACTTGAAATAATACATATACAGGATACTTTATTTAAAATAATAGGTTGTATAACATACAGTTGACATAACCCCCAGCATACTCATGAAGATTGTTCTTAGAAAGTGCTATACATTAAATGTTCTAACTTGTAATTGTAATCTATATCTTTCTAACATATTAGAGATACATAATAATGTTAGATTATAATTGGATCTGTCTTATTTCAGAGCTAAATATTATAAGATTTTTATATTTAATAGAGCTTTGACAGTAGCATTACTTGTCTTTGTCTACACATTACAAAGCTAGCAAATCATACAATGATGATATCTGTTATATGTATATGAAATAACGACATTCTAACAATGGATTCACATTTCAGCTTTAATCGAAGAAGGATACCATAGTACGAACCCCTATCATAATTCCGTACACGCGACTGACGTGACTCAAGCAATGCACTGTTTTCTGCAAGAAGAAAAGGTAGGAAGTTTCTGTGACATTCGAACGCTTAAGGACGTAACGAACGTAACTTGTTTACAGATAAAAAAGCATGTTACTCCTTTAGAAGTGATGGCTTCGCTGCTGGGCGCTGTGGCACACGATCTTGATCATCCGGGTGTCAATCAACATTTTCTCATCTCTACTTCCAATCATCTTGCCATGCTCTACGATGTAAGTACGTTATAATATGCACTTATTCAAGTGTAGAAGAACACCATTCGAATATGACTGAATATATGTATGATATAATTAACTAACTATTTTATGAAGTTTACATATTGCGCTAACATGTGGCGATGCTGTTTAGATATACCAGCCACACTCATTCATATAAGATGTTTTTGCAGATTTATTTCTAATAATTTAAATTTAGCGTATAATAAACCCCATGATTAATAGAGACATGTATTTGTTTAAACTGTCAATGCTGTAAAGTAAACGAAAATATACAGAACTGATTGACAACGATGCCTGTTAGTATCCAATGAAATATGAATAGCTGCTTACGCAGTACTGTTTTAAAAACGATCTATTACCACTAACGTTCATTAATATTGAGCGACATTATCGCAAATTTTTTGTAATATGACATCTAATATTTGTGTATGTACAATTAATCATATTCATATAGTTTTTCAGACATACATTTTAATTAGAATCACATTATTCATTTAAACCTTCAACAACATAATTTGAAATGAATTTTTAATAAACTTTCTTCCATAACATTAATAAAAAAATCAAAATATACGAAATACTAAACTTATTCCTCGTGCTGTTATTTCAACAACGTCAAAAATATTTCCTGTAAATCTGCAGATACTATTAAAAAGCTCAATAGAGACGGTAGAGATTATGATGTTTGTCACATCAAATGTGGAGACAACTAGTTTATTTCCTTGGAAAATTGTAACACAAAGTTGCCCACAAATCATGAATAGAATTCATAATTCGTTGCTGTGTTTTTTTGGAAGATACACGAGTACATGTATGTATTAGTTAATTTATTTAATTATCAGCGTATTTTTTCGCAATATATTGAATTGTATGTTATCAAACTTGTATCCTACATAACCCTTACTTTTTTTTCAAATGGCACCTTATTTTGCGTGGACATGGAAGAAGTTGTCAAAAACTAAATTTAAATGTTTTAAAAAGTTGTAATTTCATTGATTGGATTTCGTTAATCTATCTATTAAAGATGCCATAATTAGCATGACGAGTTTTAGCCGTTAACAACATTTATTACGCTACCCGATTTGTGCACACCACTTTAGTTTTACGAAACACATTGGTGCCGAGAAATTTTTTGAAACATTGAACTGGTATTATCAAAAAAGGCAACGTATTGAAATTTGATACTGATGGGCTATGGATAAAATAAGATGCTAAGCTGAAGCTTGTGGACCATTTATTGAAAAATATCCAAAAAATCTTATTCAGCAGTAAACTATACTATTCAACTATTCAAAGTTTCTAGAAAACGGAATGGTTAAGAGATTTACCCAGAAGTGATCAGCCACGCGCTTAGGATGAAACTACACCTGACCTAACATTAAACATGTATGAAAATCTGCACGTTGCAACGGTTACCATTTTTTATCACATAAGAGTTTTCATTTGATAACTGAAACTAACGCTCAGTATCCTGAAAAAGTCAATGTCTTGATTGGTATAATTAATAATTGACTTGCAAGTCAATGTCTTGATTGGTATAATTAATAATTGACTTGCAGAGCTGCACTTCCTTGAAGAAAATCTTAATATTAAACATTGTCTTTACTAGTGCATCTTCACTTTGACATTTTTCAATAAAGACGATTCAGATATTCCTCACGAAATAATATCCTTCTAACTAGACCGGTGCCTCACCACATCTTGACATTGATGTACGGAGATATTTAGATAACATTTTTTCATATCGGTAGATTAGTTGAAAGAGTAGTGTCGAATGGTTTTTATCATTCCCCAATCTCACGCTTTTTGACTAGGTACTTTGCTTGGGGTTACTTAAAAAAATACGTTAACAAACATGGAGCTTTCGATAATATAGCGGCTCTAAAGACCGAAGATACGAGAAAAGTACAGCCTAAAGTTATAAGAAGATTCGTGGACAGCATTACAATCGCCTTGATGCAGGTTACCAAATGGACGAAGGTTGATTAGAAACTCGAAAATGACTATCTCGGGGGAAATTTAGTAGGTACTTTAGTGTTTAATGGTATCCGGTAAATAGAACAACGTAATAAAAAATGTACAAAAATGTCAAATAATTATATTTTTTCAATGAGTCTGTACTTAAAATAGAGTGTCATTTGAAAAAAAAGGGGCCATATCAGCTACAAAATTGACAGTATGGAATCAACATTTATAATTATAACAAGTTATAAAATACATCTGTACATTTACTTTGATGTGCATGACTTGTAGATATCACTGTATTATATATTGTTTTAGAATATGTCAGTCTTAGAAAATCATCACTGGAGATCTGCAATAGGGTGTTTATTGGAAAGTGGTGTTGCAGAGCAACTAACGCCTTACCGTAACGAATTAGAATTTCAAATCAAAGATCTCATTTTAGCCACTGATATTAACAGACAACAGGAATTCTTAACGAAATTTAAGGTATTTACAAATACTGGTTACTTTAATATAGTCATTTACCTTACCGTCTTCTATTAAATTATTATAGAAGCAACTAGATGATGAAACACTAGATCTGAATAATAAGGAAGACAGACATTTTATACTCCAAATAGCTCTTAAGTGCGCAGATATTTCTAATCCTACCAGGCCGTGGCACATTTCACATAAATGGAGTCTCAAGGTGTGCGACGAATTCTTCAGGCAAGGTGAATTCGAAAGGAAACTAAATCTTCCAGTAACTTCCATTTGTGATCAGCAATTGACTTCTGTTGCCAAAATTCAATCAGGTAAGTTTCTTACCTGAAAAACTAGTAGTCACTCGCAAAACGCCAAACGTATAACATAAAACCGACATGTTTCAACAGGTTTAAGGTGATAATCATACTAAGCACACCTAATAATTGTAAACGGTAAATAATAATGTAATCAAAAATATATACAGCAGTAGGAGTAAAAATCAATTGTCTCATTTCACATACAATAGGGTTGAAAAGTCTATAATTGCACAACATTTTATGGAAACAGTTCACAGGATCAGGGAAATAAGTGTAAAATCAATTACATGCGTTATGAATTACAAATTCTTGTCATAAGAGTGCTGAAAGTTTACGAGTTTGTAAACACGTCGAAGATAACGGGAGATTACAATGGTCCGATTCCATATAGCTCACTTTTTACCTTCTACAGAAGATCAATGCAACGTGACTGATAGACCGTTTACAATGATCAGGTTGTAAATTGTTTTTAAGTTTAAATTTAGTATTATTATTCCGTCGATAATGACAACTTCCCTGATAAAACGCGTCGACTTTATGTTGAGTGTTTAGTGTTTTATAGGTGATGTAGTGCTTTCTGAGTTCAATTTGGTTAATCAAAATTATTAGTCAGTGAAATAGTCGGTAGCGGAATCTTACTTAAATGTTCTTCCGAAGGCTTCTTTCGATTCGTCGTAACACCATTGTTTTCGGAATGGCATCGCTTCCTGCAAAGCAATCTGTCAACTCATATGATAAACCTTCTGGAATCGAACAGAAAAAGATGGGACGCCCAAGAGGCGGCAGAAAATGCCGAAGAAACGCATACCGAACTGTCTGACGCTGAACCGGAGATCGTAGTTAGTGAGGAAGAAGAATTAACCAAACATTCTTCTGGTACACCTAGCATAACTGAATTCATACGTCCACCGCCAACGTAAGTCTTAGTCTTATAATTCCATAAGTCTTTTTTGTAGAGAACAATGTTATAATCTGTTGTTTCAAATTTGCGAGGCACTATAAAGGTTCTGCTTATTAAGAAAGATACACTATAGATTTAAAGTTGTTAAATTGTTAATTTCTGTTAGAATTTGCGTAACGCAAGACAATTATTATTTATAATGTTGTTATTTGTTAGCCAGTATGCTATCTTAATTTCAAAACCTACATCAAAATAATGTCATCTTTTTACTGAAACTTACAATTAGTGTAAAAGCACCTTCATGCAGTTGTCTATAATATGCTACACACCAGGTAATAATATATTTCATTGGTTATAGCTGTAACAAACGACATATTCGTTGGTTCATATATATACATAGCTACACATCTTACCATTTTATTTGTCTAAGTTTTAAGCTGCGTAAATATGATTCCTCTCTGTAAAACCAGATGTAAGTGGGACAAGACAGTCGGTCTTTTCAATGGCTATTAAATTTTCTCATCTGTATGTACAGTGGCCAGCTTTTAAATCGACACCACCGCAAGCTAACGTCGACCTTATCTACTAATAATAATATCTACTATAAATCCTAACTGAAGGCCACACAATGTAACCCCCTCTACATTGTTATTAAGGTTTAGGAAATTCCGTAACGGTATCGATTATTCTGCTGGCCACTGTACATATATATACATATAGTCAGCTTATAGCGTCAGCAACCACCTTTAAAATAAGGTCGCGAGGCTGTGATATAATCTGATCATTTTTACGACATTATTACGTCATATTAATTCGGTAAATAACATCATCGTATTTGCTGCTCAAATATCAGCTTCAAATACGCCCTGTAGTACACGGCCAGAATTGATTTCTATCTTTTTATAAACATAATACCAAAATATCTTTGAAAATAAAGCAAAAAGTAGCAAATTCAGAAAGATAAATCCTCGCAGAGACCGTATTCAAAAAATTAGAGCTTCGACATTTCTGATTGAAACACCATATGGCATATATACCTATGTATATTTGCATTTATAGAAATTCATAATTTACTAAAAGCAAATTTACTTTTTTATTAACAACATATGTAACACAACTCATGTCTACTTTGATCAGTAGAGAACCTAGAAGACAATCATTAGCAGTACCGACTTTAGAAAGCACTTTAGCTGGAAGAAGACATTCTGTTCCCGTTAATATGGAACCTTTACTGCCGCGTACGATATATCGGCGAGAAAGTCTCCCGATTGGTCGTAGTCCGTCAGCGCAATCAGGAAAATCTCCGAACAGTCCTGTACCGCCCGAATCTCGAGTTTCTAGTGGCCTTCGTGAAGAAGATGAATTGTTACGATTTGGCTCACAGACGTCGCTTTTCTCTTCAAGCAGTGGAGGACTGCATCAATCTTCAGGTAAAAAACTATTGTTATATTCAATTGATGACACCTTTAAATTTTGCGCGCAAATCAGTTAAGTCTGTTCATATAAATCATTGCACGAAATATTTCAGTATTTTCTCCCGTTTAAAGATCGTTTAATACAATTCCTTTTTTTAAATAATTGATTGACTACTTGTTATCATGACTTTATTAGCAAATCATATTGGCCAATAACAGCAAAAGGTATCTTTCCTCAACTTTCGATCAATATCTGTTGATTATTGAATGGTAACAATCCAGTCTCTTATAAAGCACGAAATTATTAGATCAATTCAGTGATGCAACGGTTGTTAACTTTTAAAGTAACTGGCCATAAAGGGATCGGATTTTGAAGTGGTACATTTTGGATCATAATATAGTAATATTCAAGATAAGCACTACATATTTGGTTCCTTTTTAACTCGAAAACTAAACGCCACACTAAAACAAAACATCGAATACAAAACCTTGTGTTCTAAGTTACTTCGTTAAAAAAATTGTAATAATTGCAAAAAATCTATTGTGTACTAGGTATTGTGCAAACCTAACTGAATTATCCTGTTTTCCAATTTTTTTTTAATATTTTAACTCAATGAATCCGACATTAAGTTTTTGTATAAGAGCTATGAATTAAAATGAAATTTATAACTAAAGCTGCCATTGTAGCTTGCATAGAAATCGTAGAAAGTAGGAGCAGGAATACAGAGCAGTGAAACTCGTAACAGATTTGTTTCTATGATATAGAGGAGAGAAAGGCAAAAGTGAACTGTTTTACAAAACAATTTTCTTCCTCAATAAAAAAATGCACAAAATACTAATCTATTAAGTAGAAAAACAATCACAACTCTTCCAGAAATACATAAAAAAACATAAATTCTTAAAAGGAAAATGTTACTTATTTAAAAAGCATTAATGGCAATACTATTATGCCCCAGATATATCACACAAGAATGCTTCAGTCGTTGATTCTACAATTGAACATCCTGTGAAATCCTATATATCCACGGCTCATTTACTATAGAAGAACTAAATGCCTCGTCCCTATTAAGACAAGTGCAATCTTTATCAATAAATATCTTACATTTTTTCTTCTTCTTGCTCTGTTTTGATTTCAACGCTAAAGTAGAAGAGTTTAGTGCCAACTTAATCTTATTTATACTAAAAACTTGCTGTTTTCAAATATTTGCTACAGTGATTTATAACTGCCCGTTTGCAATTGGTAATGTTGGATCGTCTTTTCTAGCACAAGTCCATTTAACAACTGTGGATCCATTCGGGCTGCTTTGTAAATTATGACTGGAAGAATAAATGATTCATAGACATTACGACAGACCACTACTATTGCCCCTTTTCTACGGATGCAGTTCTACCTACTTTGTTTTCCTTCAGTAGTTAACACCAACTTTCTTAATTTAAATAGTATGGTATATTTTTTATGAATTTTTTGTATCGGGCATACAATTCTGCATCAAAACTTACTAAAACACCCTATGTCAAAAATCAGCCGTTTTGAGTTATTCAATTTTCTTTCAAATATAGGGCCAATTGCAACGTTATGTGCAAAATTTTGTATTTCTGAAGGCATGGCAGCTAAAGACGTCAAAATTAACGTTCATGTCAAACAAGTTCCATCGAAAAGAATAACATCAATTGGAATACACTCAATCATCCAAAATTAACGTTCATTTCCGTCAAACAAGTTCACATCGATGAAAGTCACTTATTTTTGTAATGGAACAGCCTATATATTATTGCTTTTTTGAATAACAAATCAAATCATTCTCTAAAGATTCCTTTTAGATTTATTTTCATTCTTTAGAATGTTTCCGGATTATAAGTACTTTTCTTTTGAAAGTTCTAAAAAATATCATTTTAATGCATTTAAAATCTTAAACAAAATCCTTGAAAAGACAAAATAATTGATCAGATCACTATAAATACATATCTATATCTGTCAAGCGAAATAACAAATAAAATACATTACAGAAAAGCTTCCTTTCATTTTGGATTTATTTTTTCATTCATCGAGAATGTAATAGGATTATCTTAATGATCATGACGACTGATATTCAAATTTTTGCAAAGTGATCTAAAACAATATCATTACAAACACTCAAACAAAAAAATTAAACAAAATAGCGTTGCAAAAGAAAAATATTATTATGATCATTATCACGATGACATATAAAACACACTTAACTTCCAAAGCTTGTTTGTTTAACATTCTTTTTTCGCTTCTTGGATTGATATTTTTAAGGTCATTTTGTATAAATGTGGATATCTGTGCTACTCACAATTCTACTACAGTCTTCATGAATGGAAAATAAATCTACAATATCGTTTCTTTTCCGTAATGTATTTCATTTGCCATTTTTCTTGACAGACATCACGTATTTATAGTACAACGTATTTATAGTACAAATACAATATCAATTATTTTGACCTTCAAGGATTACTTTTTTAAATGCATTAAAAAGGCGTATTTTTCGGACTTTTATCAGGAAATCTCTAACAATTCGAAAACCGTAAAAGATAGAAGCTAATATGTCTAATAATCAATGATAGAGAATTATTCAAAAATGCAATAATATATAGGCTGTGACTTTTATCGACGTAAAGTTGGTTGAAATGAACGTTAACTTTGGACGACCTTGTATATATTATGATAAATTTTAGGACGTAAATTTGATGTATGCTATTTCGGCTAATAACATGCCAAATATGAGGTATTTTGATGCAATGCCTTTAGAAATACAGAATTTTGAATATAACGCTGCAATTGGCCCTATATTCGAAGAAAATTGAATAACTCGAAAACGGCTGATTTCTGACATAGGTTGTCTTCGTAAGTTTTGATGCAGAATTGTATGCCCGATACAAGAAACTTATAAAAAGTATACCATGCTCTTTAAATTAAGAAAGTTGACGTTGACTTCCGGTAAACCGGAATGGAGCAAATAATTTTGCTGATGAGTCCAGATGATATCAGTTATAATTACAAATTTTTAGAAATGTTGAATTTCAAGAACATCAAAAAGTTCTAACGAACCATTTCCATGAATTACCCTGTATATATCCTCTAATTCTTACATATAATTACAAGAAAACATTAACTTGTGTTCTGGAAAATCCTATAATACAAGTTAAACTTTGTAAGCACTGGTGAACGAATTGACAGACCACGAAACCGTCTCAAAAAACTTGTGGTCGTTTATTTCGTAGCCATAAATTTATACCGCGAACTATACTTCCTATCGCTAATACCTATATGCGTTTTTCAATTTACTTTTCTTGCGTTTCACTGAAAGCGCATTTAAAACGTTCAGTATTAACGACAATTTCCTGACCAGGAGAAATTATTTTATGGGGAATAGATATTGGAATTCTATAAGCTTTATGTAAAGTAACTTTTTAGACTGAACATCTTTCACAGACATAGTCATGTCTTCATTTGACGAATAATAGACATCAAGAGACAAGAATCGACGCTGAATTCGCACTTGCCCTCTTTATATGGTTCGTAAAATAATTTTTTTAGCCAATACCCTTCTAATTGCATTCGGTTATGTTTTGTTCAAATTGAATGTCATGAAAGATCATCTAGTAGCGATGAAAATGATATCAATCGCGATAAGCGTGAATAGAATAATATACATTGTGAAGAAACCTTACATAAGCAAGATCATAACATCATTATAAATTCACATAACATAGGTACGCAGTGCACTGCTTAGTTTTAACGAACGACCCAAATGATCTATGATAGTGCAAAATTCACCCCTTCCGCGGCTGACGACCGAGAAAAATTTTCCTTTCGCATATTCCGTTTATTCGTAATAAGCTCCTTTTATTCATACGTCTTATGTACGTATAGTGTATAGTTGTACATTACATTCTTCAATGAAGTCACCATCTATAAATTATGTTTATTTTTACAGTTACTGAGGATCAACCTGACAGACCTTTAAGCGCTGAGAATCTGTTACCGGAACCGACCATAGCATCCATGACAAGTTGTGCTGCTGCGAGCAAATTGACAAGCGTTCTTCAAGGGATTAATATCCCTACGACAAAATCGCTGCTGCGCCAACAAACTTTCCCACCACCGCAACCGTATGTTCGCACTAGGTACATGTCTGCGACAGTCGAAATGTCAACGTGTGCAGAAACTGCTCATGAAGGTATATACATACACGAAATATATAATCTGCTTTTTTATATCTATCTATTTTTCTTATTCAGATAGTAAATCAAACTCCTCCCATGGTTCAGAGGAAAACATATCACTTCTTCCGCAATACACAATACCATCCATTGCTGTGTTGAGTCCAAACAATGGTCGACCATTCGAGTTAGTGGACGTTGTATTACCACAAAAACCTTCGATTTCTGGTAAGCGAGAACCGGAAGCTTTCGATAAAGAAAAAGCCTATAAGATATTGAAAATATCGGATTCTGGTCAACGCTACGAAAAGGAAAATCTAGATCCACGCCGACATTCGAATGTATGTAAAAGTATTTTTGTTATTAAAAACAATTTAAGGAATTGCGGCATATTTTTTAGGCTTTATCGAGAAGAAGAGGTTCTGCTCCAGTAACATCACCTCAAATACGAGTCGATGAAAATATGCCTCCTGCAGGCGGGGGGTTATATATCTCAGATTCGCAATCATTGAGAAGAGGATCGGTACCGGTGGAATTTTCACGTGGTCGTAAGTATACTTTCAAACTTTACAATTTTGAATTGTACATGTAAATATCGATCAACATGTTTGGATTGCATATGATTAAAAACACATGTTTCCTATTTCTTAAACTACAAATAACTATAATCATAACGGTTGTATTTTGTTAAAATTTGTATGTTAAGCCATTTAACTGTAAGTAGAAATGTATGAACGCAAAACGAGTCAAATAATACTACTCATTCAATGTTTTTCCTGCGATCGAAGTTTACAGAAGCACCCCTCTCTCCAGCTGCAACCACGGTTTCATTTTATATTACCAACTACAAATCTCATTAAATTTCGGCATAAATAGAAGTCAGAATAAGTCAAATTGAGAAACTAGAGCGGTTTTCCTACTCTATGAATACTTAAATCCCCCAGATGTACTCTAGACTTTCCACTACAAAAGTATATTTGCGGACAGCTACATTGTCCTGGTGAAAATTTCGTCTGTAATACAAACCTTTTCTCAGAAAGTTTTCCATTTAATCGAAAGATATGTATTGAGCATTGTACCAGTTGCTGTTGTATCCTTTCCAAGATAATAAATGAAAATAATCTTATACAGTCATGTTCGTTCAAAAGCAGTGATATAAATATTTTCAAAATCTCTGATCTAACTTAGAGAAAATAAATAATGCAATTAAATAAATATTACTCTCTGTATTTTGAACCTTTTTTGCATGAATTAAAATAAAAAATATATATATAATAGAGAAATTCTAAGACAAAATGAAGTTATTATCCTGTTCGTTAAATTTTTTTTTTATTGACAATTCTTCTTGGTGAGTTTAATATTTCGTTGCTTGACCTTTATTTTTGATGACAGCTTCAAAACGTCGCGGCATGGACTCCATCGACGAATTGGAGTGGATTTCTATGCTTCTTGGCACATCTCCCACAATTGTTGAGTACTTTGGGATTTAGCAGCTGAAACGGCTTTTTTTACATCTACCCATAGATGTTCAATTGGGTTTAGGTCTGGCAACTCCGCAGGCCAGACCAATAAAGAGACATTATTATCCATAAACCACTTTTTAGCCTTGCGAGAAGTGTGTTTAAGATCGTTATCCTGCATAAAAACCCATCGTAAAGGCATTTTCTCCTCTGCATAAGGTAACATAACATCTGGCATTATAGCAGCATATCAGTCAGCGTTCAATATGCCGTCAATTTTGTAGAGTGGTCCAACACCATACCAGGAAAAACAGTCTCAAATAATTAATTTTGAGCCACTGTGTTTTATTGTTTTTTTTTGTCTATTTAGGATTGAATGCGCACAGTGGAGGACGTCTGATATGTTGTTGCGATTCACGAACATCGAATAAAACAATTTTCGATTCATCGCTCCCAAATATATTACGCCATTTTGTTGAATTCCATAACTGATGTGCGCCAGCAAAAGTCAATCTATTGTTTACTTGTCGTTTATTCAATAACGGCACCTTTCTGGGCCTTCTGGCCTGTAAATTTCCTTCTATTAGTCTCTTTCAAATCGTACAACTGCTGATAGGGAGATTGAGTTCCTGTTTTGTTTGGCTAGAAGACACAAATGGGTTCTTTTTCATGAATTTGAGAATGCATCTACGAGTATCTTCTCGAGTTTTTTTTCTGTGACCACCACGATTTTTTTGCGTTCTTTCCATTTTTTCGCATTCGAGATCATTATAGCTTTCCTCTTTGAGTAAGGTTAAGAATCATTATTCTCTCTTCTTGAGTACAATGCTTAGCTCGGCCCATTGTATCGTTATCAAAAGTTTAGGTTTATGACTATATCAAACGATTACGAAGCGTTAGCGTAAATTAAGACTATGTCTAGTCCCAGATTCCATAAATCGTCTAAATAGCACGACTGTTCAGCGTATACTACGTAATACTGCTATTTTGACGAACACTGCAATTTTCACACGTCTGCATATAATCGGGTAATTCCCAGAATATGTGGTTGTTTCTCTCTACCAGGTACTATTTACGCGTGTGAAAATATATTCAATGTAATTCAATGTGGTCGTTTGTGTAATAATTTAATATAATTCATTGACCGATTTCTAATATCACTGCTATTTTAACGAACATGACTGTACATACAAGAAACCACTGGTCATAATTTTTTCGGCAGATAAATCTTCTATACCTTTTTACACACAACGGTCGGTATATTAACATATTTTGTATCATCTTGTTGATGTTTTAATATAACAACAATTACGGTTGCCTTTTTTAGTCGTCCTTCACCTATATTACCCTTCAAGTAAATTTTCAATTTAACATCTATAGTTCAAAATCAGCGAATATATGTACATCTAACTCTCCTAATTCTGAGTAAAATTTCGTTGATGAAAAATCGTCCAAAACTAAAAATTCTTAACTACGCAACATCCTAGTTTGTCGTGTTGAAACAAAACCATAACATGGCTACTTGCAGTATTAAGAAAGCAGACCTATTGTCTTAAATAGGTTTGGTCGAATCCTATCGCGAAAGTATTTGTGAAACTTAGTTAGGTATTACTAAATTCTTGTTGCTCTAGTAAAATTATATAGAACAATGTCAAACGTTACACCTTTCCTGTATTACAGGATTCGAAGATGATAATCATGTAGATACTATAAGCAATATAACAACTGAGCAATCAAATAATATTCTACATTATCAAAGAAGAGGTTCCGCTCCTATTGACTTACCCCCATTGGGGGCGTTGGAGCGGCGGGATCAACTCACCCGTCATACAAGTCTCAACGGGAAAGCTGGTCGAAGAAAGAAGCATCTGCGCAGGCGCAGTTCCGGTGGACCGGAAACTGTCTGTTTACCAGACACGGATTCCTGGACGCGTTTACTATTACGGAGAAATGAAAATCCTGATACGCTGCTGGCTCGGCGAAGAGGATCACTGCCTATTGAAGTGTTGACTGTTGGACACACAGGAAAAAGTAAGGACCTTTATATACATACGATATACAAATATAATAAATTGTATTGTTTTAGTGTTTTGACGAATGCCTCTAATGCCATTAGGGCTCTGGACATCCCCGTCCAACATGCAATAAGGACCAACACTCACCGACTGACACATCCATCTTCAGTAGCTAGTTCATTATTTATATTCATCCGACAAAGCCAAATAATCATAAATGTAGTAGTTGTAATACTATCGATAAGATTGTAAGTTAAGATTCTTCGTGTGTTTGATGATAGTTCTTCCTTGATAGTATCGATAGATCTAGTTATTTATTATTTAGATTTTAATTCGCGTATTTGTCGCGTAGCGAAGTTTAAGTTGTTTTTTACGTACATTATTTTGCAAACCCGTAGATATGTAATCAGAAAAGACTAGTTTATTCCAATATTGTTTTTAAAAAAAGGTGCAATTTTAGTTTTCATTCAAGTTGATTTTGATTCGGGATAGTCTGTATTCTATTTGCATTGAAACGACTGTTTTAACCTCCCCTCTTCCCATCCGCCCCGCAAGATGTTTACTCTGAATTTTTGTTTTTGTTTGACTTGGTTGATGCAAAGTTTTCCTTTTGACACATTGTTCGAATTTACTCTAGTACTTAAAGTTTTTTAATAACTCTATTCGGAAAATTTTGTGACTTCCATGTTGTAAATGTATACCAAGCCCTATGCAACATTACTCAATAACTGTTTAATGTGATTCATTTTATAATGTGCTGTATACTGCATGAATTGTTGTAGAAAGTTCAGAATCACGGTGATTTCTGTAACGTAGAACGTATATCTGTTACCTACCATAGGTAGTCAACAATGTATCAAAAACAAAAATCAAATGTAGTACCAACTTTAGTTACAATAGTGCATCACATTCTTTTAAGTTTAAGGATAACAGTGTAATCTACAATTGCAGATAATGTGGAACGTTTCAAATGGGATATTCAATTCAAATTCATATTATCTGTAATTTTAGATCTATATAACTGTCAAAATATATAATGCCATAATAAAAATTATTTCAATGTTACAATACGTAGGACCACAGTTGAACTAACAGGGTTTCAATCACATGAGAAGATTTCAATAAGACTGCATAGAGAATGACATTAGGGAGGTATACAGACAAGAGGCTCTGCCTCACTGTTACGCTTAAAATCTCAGTTCAACATGAGTACTCATCGTTTGTGAAAAGAAGTGGTTAATAAAAATTCATGTTTTTAAACTGCCTATCGTTTTATTTTACTCGTAATACCATAATCTTTAAAATGATTGTTTGCTTAGTCTAGGAGTTCTGCACTGAAACTTAGAACCAGTGGCTCGTATTTTGAAGATTTATTATTATTATTCATCATTATTCTTGTTATAGATCACTGCATTAATAGTGGAAGAAGACAAGAAAAATTTTGTGCAAAGAAATTTAAATATATTTATCTCAGTACTAGTGTTGCTGAGACTTAAATTTTTCTGAATGTCGCTACGTTAAACCACAATATAAGTTTCAGAATCTGAAAAAACTAACAGTATGAACAAAAGATAGTGAAACGTAGTACGGTATCTACAAACAAATTAACCGTTCATTTTGTTCACTACAATTCGCGAGTACATTTGTTACATATTTCGAAAAAGAACATTGTTTAAATCAGTATGCAATTGATATAATTGTAGTTGAAAAATGTTAGGCTTTTGGTTGCCTGTACACGTCTATGAATATGTATGTACATCACATTTTTATGTTCCCGTGCATCTATAGATATAAGTACCTACTCGCTATTAACGCGTAAATAATATGTCGACTATAATCGGAAAAATATATGAAAATCAGTGAGGGATGCTATACGTACACTTATAGATTCTCATGCCATATGCACAAGAATAATAGCGAGAAATATACGTATGTGGATGCGTAGACACACAAATATCCAATAATTGATATAGCAATTGACTATGCTATTTCTACCTATGGAGTTTGAAGTTTCTAATAAATTCTGGAAATAATGCCTAACATCCTAACTACGCATTAGGGAATTTGTTGAAAATTTGTATGTGGTTTGTATCTAAATCGATAATACTATCTTTCAAATGCGACTTTAGTACTGTAAAATCTAGTCTTTAATTCTAGGTACTTTAACAATAGTTCAAAACTGAGTCTGTACCGGTTAATGAGACACCTGGTATAGAACTGCGCCAAATCGAGAACGAGTCGCCTCGACATTTTTACCACACCCCACTGTTCTCCTTTCTTTAAAGCATTTATTCACTTAAAGGGAAGGGGAGAAGCGGAGTGTGGGGAAAGTATCGAGGCGGCTTGGTGTCGATTCGACGCAGTTCTACCCCTGGGCTCAACAGGCGGTTGTAGAATTACAGCTACCTATGTTAATTTTGCCAACAAATCATCCGTCCATTTTGTTTTTTCTTTGTCTAAAAGGCGAGGAAACGTAAGTCTCTAAGGAACGATTGGCCAAGCGTCAATACACACGGTCCGGGGTGTGAATCTAATCGATAACACTTATGGCACGTCTCGCTAGATTGGTTCTTCGATCGCAGTACCATTCTCTTTTACGATGTAATTAACTCATTATTTGCAGTTAATATATCTATGTTATGACCTTTATGTACTTATCATTCAATTACTGACGTATTATTTATTAACGAAAACATAATTTTATATGTTCGTGAATAAATTGGTATTTAATTAATGTGCTGTTTTATCCTATGAATACTGGATGTTACCTGTAAATAATATAAATAATGATTATTATTCCACCTTTTAAAGAATAAGAAATATTTACTTTTTCAAACATTTCGGCATTGCTTCGTTTTGTTCTTTTTTCTAAACGCCTCTTTTTGGTCAATGCATTTGCTTTCCTTTGAAATGAGTAGCTCTTTTTTCATAAAAATGTCTAGCTTTAGGTGTTAAATCAGACTCTTTGTTTATCAATTACTTCTGATAGTAATCAAATCTTTGGTGTTCCTTCTGAAAAGAACAAATTTCATTATAATAAAATGCATTTTCATAATTTGAAAGATTTCAAGTGTAAAAATATGTCTTTATAAAAGTCTTAGTTGAAAATTATAAAATTTCATATTCCATAGTATGCTGGCATGGGCAAATTCCCTTGAGCTCTAATTAAAAATAAACTTCTCCTTAAATATGGGAAATAACAATTATCTACGACGATAACTTATTAACCTAAAATTTGCTAATTTGATGTGTATGCTCTCTATAAATATTTTATCAGCTTCCACTGGTGAGTTATTCTTTTATCCTGAAAAGTGCCTGTTTTTAAAACGTACTAAAATTTGTTTTATTTTTATATTTACTACTTTCTGTTTTGGTAGGTCATTAAAACAGCATAAGAAAAATTAAAATAAATCTATACAACTTTATATGCCAATGAAACTGGTACATGAAGATGAGGATATGCAATTTCGATTCAATCGATGATTGCCTTGAAAATCATTGGCATCAAAATGTTTCCTATGCAAACTCGGTAATTGCAAACTAAATTTTCATCTTGAGTCATGCCTTCTTCTGACAATCGTTTATTGACCATATGTTAATCCATCAAATCATCGATATTTTTGTGGATTGGGATGGCATGCTAGACCTTCTAGGGTTAAAAAATACTTAACAGTTTTTTCTCCATTATCGGGCCCAAACCCTTCCACTACACAGTATATCCCAACCATTTTACTCCTTAAATTACATGTTTCTTTAGTAAAATGTACTGATGGAAAAATGTAAACTAACATACCTGGATTGCTTATATATCACGATTCTAAATTGATATTGTTGAAACAGAAACTTGAACTATGTAGCACAATAAATATAAATAAAAAAGATACGCTAAAACTATTCTAAAATCTAACAAAATCACCAACAAAGGCTTGGTATTGAAAAAAATACGATTATTAACTTATTTAACTATGGCAACTACTCCAATGAATGAATTATAATGAAAATGAATTGAAATGAATTCAAAATTCAAATGACGCGGAATGTGTCAATGCAGCGTTGCATGTAGCGGGATCTACCGGTTGAACAAATGTCGCGCGTAGCGACATCTGTCGCTCAAGAAACTTATGAATAAAGTTTCAGTTTGACTTATTAAGTGGCTCTAGGGTGGCATGAATCAAATTAGTACTTCGGCGTCATATTAAATACTGGAAATATCAAAATGAATATGGCAGCTATGACATTTTCCGCTTTCAAGTTAACTGCGTGTAGCTTCACAGTTAAAACAAGTTTGTGCGATTATGAATGTGCACTGTCATTAAAGTTTTAAAAAGGACTGACTTCAGAAAATTGTTAAACGAATACGTATTTATAAGGACGAAATCAATAAGTTCGATAAAATACACTGGAACCTCGTTTATATCCGCGCTAACTTATATCCTCACTATAGCACTCATTTATATCCGCTCGGCATCCACCACCCGATAGTGCATGTATTCACATGAGCCAATCAGCGCGTAGCACGACGTTTCCTCTTCGCTAACGGGATAAGAGTGGGGACTCCTCTTGAGAGGATATAAGTGAATGTTTACGTTTCGCGACCGCGGATATAAACGAGGCTCCAGTGTATCTATGATTGTCAAATTTCTAAGTGAACAAGCGGAAAGATATAGAATAAGGTAGGTTTCCATACATGCGTCGTGCGTCGCTGCAACACCGCATAGAAAACAACAAAGTTGTGTTTTTATGAATGCCTCGTACTTTTTGTGTTATAGCAGCAAAACTTGCTTGTTGTCGATTGAAAGAATACATAAAGATGCGCAACCTATGACAGTTGACAGAAATTTCAGATCCCATCAAGTGCAAATTTCCATTTGATGGGATCTGAAATTTCCGTAAACGGTCATAGATTGCGCATCTTTTATGTATTCCTTCAATCAACGGTTGAGTTATAAGTAGGTACATAATAAGTTATAATATTAGAAACAGAGATGATTTTGGTCAGTGGTTATGTCAATTACTTTACCGAACCATCAAACTTAATCCTAAAGCGGGCTACAGATGACCTGATTTGGTCGGTCTGACCGTCGGCCCAATCAAATCAGAAGCTACAAACACACTACCTGATTTTGTCAGTTAATTCTCGTTTCTTATATGGAAAACGCGTGCCATAATGCCTCGTATTTTATCAAAGCGCCAAAAAGTTGCAGCCGCGCTAATTGCAGCATTTAATCTTGAAAATAGAAAAAGAAAAATATGGGCAAAAAAATGGTTACGTGAACGAAAAAGACTTAGCCACATGACCTTATCGAAGGAACTAGAAA
The DNA here is from genome assembly GCA_023690525.1 of Holotrichia oblita. Taxonomy (NCBI): domain Eukaryota; kingdom Metazoa; phylum Arthropoda; class Insecta; order Coleoptera; family Scarabaeidae; genus Holotrichia; species Holotrichia oblita. The sequence goes on along the minus strand of CM043015.1, from coordinate 168,335,143 downwards.
GTGATGATTTTCATCTTTTTTAGTTCGCTTTTATACGCGGCCCTCATGTTTTCAATTTTCTTTTTGCTATCTATAAGTTTTAATTTTCTACCAATATTTCCAGTGCTTGATTCCTTGCATCTCTGGAGCTATATTGTTTGCAAGAAGTATCCCACAAACAAGAAAAATCTTTATATAATTCTAAAAATTCCATTATAACTTCGCGTTCGGTTACCGCCATACTTCTTTGACGTTTAAAATACTACTGACGTACTAGATCGTCCGACAGTCCTACAGATGAAGGGATTTGGTCAGACGGTCAGAGAGTCGGGTGGCTCGGCCATCTGACAATAATTCTGTCAGGTGACGCAGCTATAGACGATCAGATATTACGCCTGATCTGATCAAATCGGTCTGACCTTCTGATCAAATCATACAGTCTGTATTAAAACGTTGCAGGTTGCTTATTTAACTACTTATAATATGTTTTCGAAGGTAGTTCTCCAAGTATCTACAATTGATGAAAGTGGGTGGCCTCCATACCAATTTATAATTTGCACTTTTTTCATTAATAATTGTGTACCTATTCCATTAGGATAAAGGTGTGATAAAGTTTGATGGTACAGTAAAGTATTTGACATAAGCACTGGTATTCCTGTCATATAAACAGTTGACAATACTAAAATGAATACATTTAATTTTACCTCCCACTACCTTCTCGTATCAATAGGCTTTCGTAGCTTAAGTTGTTATCCTGGTATGTGTGAGGTTTCCTTAGAATCTATACAAAGTTCTTTAATTAAATGTTTTCCATCACCTTGTTCACTTCTGCGTTTACTTATTGGTCGTACGCAATATTTGTGCTTGTTTTATCGTTCGTTTTTTTTGTTTTAAGTAGGTACAAATATGCAATTATACATGTCCTGGCTATAGTATCCATACTAGTCTCCTCCTACTACCATAACATATACTATATCAAGCCTATTCGTATTTGATGTTTGCTCATGACAGACAAACAAAAGTTATTGCTATCTTTATTTAAAGAACAAAAACAGTTCAGCACAGACGAATTTTTTGTGCTGCAATTACAATCGTGGTTACAATGGTTATTTAAAATGAACCAATAGCAGTCAACGATGAACGCACGCATGTAAACCTACCTTTAAGCGCAGACTACGTAGTAATCTCATCTTTATCTTACTCAAGTGAATCGCACGTGCCGTACGTCTGTGCTAGGCAAAGTTTCGAAATACAAACTGTCGTCCAGGCACACAACCGTATTTAATTTTTATACCGAAATAGTGAATGGTGGATTTATGTCGTTGGATAATACATTTTTCACATATATAACAAAAGCTGCTGGGATTATTTGTACACTCAAGGAACATTAAGAAACCAAAAAAACGTTCAGCTATCACAAACAGATTTAAATTGAAACTAACGAGCTCTGCATAGCTCCTTATATAGCAACATAGACGGTAAACTACAAATTCCTAATTTTATTGGCGCCAGAGCACAAATGAGCGTGGTTTAAATGCTGTAACGTACGAAACATGTCCACTCAATGCTCGGCACTACAATATATCTTGTAATATCTTTCTTATATGAAAGTCATTTTGATATTCTGTAAAATTTAATGTACTTTTTGAAAAAGCTATTTACAAAAAATTCTCAAAATCCTGACATGATGGAGCAAATTTAAAATTAGCTTCAGAATCAGCATGAAAAACGAAATAAATTACACTTACCTAATGCCGAGAAAAAAAATTGCGTTGAACAGTATTATCCTAACATATTTTGTATAGTACACTTGGTATTCACTAGACTAAGTAAAAATACAGGCGTATCCCTTATTGGATTACTGGTCCGCAAAGCAGCTTGATAGTGCAAAATTAAAATTACGAAAATTTAGAAACAAAAACCAAATTTAATGCGGGTTAAAACAAATTTATAATCAGGCTACAAGAAAATCAATCAAAACATATTTTCGAGAAAAAAATGGCTTATCTCCATAATTGATGTCAATGCCGCTATAGAGAAAAAAATAGAAATGACTAGTAAAATGTTTAGATAATAGATGCAGATTTTCGAGAAGTGTTCTTATAGAGAGCGTTTAGAAAAAAATATGAAAACAAAGGGTTATAAGTACAAAATTGGAGAGATCTTTGGCACAATAATTTTTTGATAATTATAAAATTAGCTTTCAATGACATATTCATACCAATGTTTTCTATTTATAAATCAAATTTCGTACAATAGCCGATATTAACTTAATAATTTCATAGTTAATATAAGTTTTAAATCAGTAACGATAGAATCTCTTAAAGCGTGTAATTGAATTCACGATCACTTGAATTGTACTTATTTATTTCATATCTTGTATATTGGGAACAGTACTCAACAGGTTTGAACATAGGTAGGTATATATTAAAAAAAACATTATTCTTTTCCATACATAAAAATATTTATGTAAAGAAGTTAAATTATAAAACATAATACATATTAACGATTAGATTTAGCAACACGTTCTAATTCGTCTTTCTTCTTGATTGCATACGAGTTGGATGAACCCTAAAACAACAAAATCATATGAATAGATTCAAAATAAAAAATAGCAAGATAAACAGTACAAAGCATTAATATGAAACTGTAGGATATTGCCTTCGCGAATAGATAGAGAACTATTCAATTGAAAGCGATATTCTTTAATTTTGTCCTTAGCGAAACTGTAAAAATTCAATAAATACATTTTTACAGCATTAGAAAGGACTACAAAGAAATATTTATACTTTGAGCATTACAAAAACAGGCAATTTACCTTTGCTGCATTAATAAGTTCATCAGCTAGACATTCAGCTATCGTCTTAATATTACGGAATGCAGCTTCTCTTGCACCAGTGCATAATAACCAGATCGCTTGATTCACTCTTCTGAGAGGTGACACGTCGACAGCTTGTCTTCTAACTGTACCAGCACGTCCGATACGAGTTGAATCTTCACGTGGACCAGAATTAATAATGGCTGTTACTAGAATCTACAACGAAAAATATGTACTTTCAAGAAAACATTATGTAGACCAAGTAATACCTGTAATGGGTTCTCCCCGTGAGCAAATGAATAATTTCAAACGCGTGCTTTACGATACGAACAGCCATTAATTTTTTTCCGTTGTTACGTCCATGCATCATAAGAGAATTGGTAAGACGTTCAACAATAGGACATTGAGCTTTCCTGAATCGTTTGGCGGCATAACGTCCTGCTGAATGCGGTAAATATTTCGCGTTCTTTTCTTTCACTGCAATATAATCCTAAAATGTAGAATATCTATACTAATAGGAAAACCGATTACTTTAAATAATTGTTAGAGTTTATCAAATATATATCAGAGAAAGCAATCAACAATATTTTATTCTGAAGAGGTGTCAGAATCAAGCTCATTTCATCATGAAAACATTGATTTAGGCGATTATGCAAAGTATACTTGCATAGGAAACGTACATAATTTAATAAATTGATTGCAAGTCTTTTTGTGATTCTGTGAAAAATAACTTCAAATCATAAAGTGAACACACTTTAAATTAGGTAAATTTTAATTCAGTTCCCTTTGTTTTTTAGGAAGATCTGTTTTATCTGCAGGAAAATATAATTAATGTCTAGTAAAGGTAGAGGAATATTTCTCAGTAAAGTTTTACATAGAAACAAAATCTAATCTATTATTGACTGGGACCGGTTTGCATGGCCGAATTGCAAGACGAAAACCGCTAAGTTCCAAGTGAAATCGACTAGACAGAATAAATATTGCACAAGAGCATTTAAATTAGATGGAACAGCAATGAAAATTAGTACAGTAGAACCTCGATTATCCGTGTGCGGATTATCCGTGCTGCGGATTAACCGTGTTAGCAAATAGCTTCGGTTATCCGGGTTTCAATTATCGGTGCAGAATGCGAATTAGTAAAAACGGTGCACGTCAATTCGCCGTACCATCATCGTATACTGTAATCGGCAGAAGTGATGGCGGGAAGTGGGGATGCGCAGTTAACTATTTTCAGAAGGGATACGCCTTCTCACTTTGCACGGTGCAATACGTAAAGTATTCAGTGGCGTATCGATAATGTCGCTAGTAGGTGCTCATAAAGTGATACATGCGCAAACGCGCGAGGTAGTTTTTAATGTATACAATTTCTTTTGTAAAAATAGTGGATTACTTAATATGGGTAATTTAAAAGAAACAGTGTCCCAAGCTACAGGTGTGTCTGTACGAACAATTGAAAGAATTGTGCAGGAAGGAAATTCGACAACAAATGAAGTAAAATTTAGAAGTCCTGGGAAAAAAAGACCAAGACAAAAGACAATTACTAGTTTGCCAGAATATAAAATAAGAATCTTGAGAGATATTATTTATAATTTTCATCGTTCTGAAGAGTGTCGTGTTACAGCAGCAGCGTTACGTGAGAAAATGAAAGCCGAATTAGAATGGAATGGGTCAGACAGATCAGTAAGAAGAATTTTGACAGATTTAGGATTTAAATTCAGATGCACTCAAAATAATAGAAGGGTGTTAATAGAGCGTATGGATATCCGTGCATTGAGAATTGATTATTTGCAAAAAATCAAATATTACCGGAACTGTAATCGGCCCATTGTTTATATAGACGAGACATATATTCATAGCAGCCATACATCTTCGAAAACGTGGAGCGACGATAGTACAAAAGGTCTATTCAAAAATATTTCCAAAGGTGCCAGGTTGATAATAGTGCATGCAGGTGGAGACATGGGTTTCATTCCTAATTGTTTACTAATGTTCAAGTCTGGTCTAAAAACCGGGGACTATCATTCGGAAATGAATGCTGAAAACTATGGCAGGTGGCTACAAGAGAGACTTATACCAAATTTACCACGAAACTCGGTAATTGTGATTGACAATGCACCTTACCACAATATTCAAACGAATCGTGCGCCAACCAGTACAAGCAAGAAACAAGAAATGGTAAATTGGTTAACGTCAAAAAACATTCCTTTTGATGTCAGTATGTTAAAACCGCAACTATACCATCTTATAAAAACATATAAACAGCAATATATAACTTACAAGTTTGATGACATGTTGAAATGCGAAGGGCATACGGTTCTAAGACTTCCGCCGTATCATCCGGACTTAAACCCAATCGAATTGGTATGGGCTACTGTAAAAAACAGTGTAGCGGCAAGAAATGTTAGTTTCAAGTTAGAAAATGTTCGCGAACTAGTAAAAGAAGAATTTGAAAAATTTTCTACGAATGAGTGGCAACAACGCTGTAAACACGTCATCAATATTGAAGACAAATATTTACAGTCAGAGACATTGGTTGATGAATCTTTGGAACCTTTAATTATAAACGTTGATAGTGATAGCGACAACGACGACCTATTTAGTTCTGAAGAAGATTAGTTTTTTTTCATGTCTATTATTTACATTTGTAATTACATGTAATGTATATAGTATACAATAATAAAACAATAACTACGACATTCTTCAGAAATTTAGTTAAAGACACATAATGTTATTTTCGTTAATTATGAAAATGTTCTTAATATTGTTTGTTCCGTTTCTAGAACCTATTAATTACACAATTTACTTTTAATTATCTCATTAATGTTATTCACAATAAACCCTATAATTTGTATTGGTTTAAACTAAGAATCGCTTACTTGCTCTTTAACGGATTACTTTTACTTATATGTAATAATATATTTAATGCATATATGTAATTGGAATACATACATTTCTTTTAAATAAATGTATTCACATTAAATCTAAATAATTAGTTTCATTTATAATTCATACGAACTATGGTAATTGTTGTTATATTCTACGCCACTGATTTTATACAACTTGATGATGAACCAATTGCAAGTTCGCTCACCCTACTACCTACTGCGCGATCCTAACCCCTACTTCCGCCAAGATTCGTGCCGGGTACTGTACATCGTACAACTTATACTGCTTTCCACGTTAACGCCTTGAATCGTTTTGCAATATCTCCTACAATTTTAAGTTTTTCTAAATAATTTTTTCATCAAAACTTCTGTAGTTCTCCATCTTCAAATTTGTCGCTGGAAGTTTTTCGAAATCTAAACTTTCTTCGATTCAATTGTCAATGAAAGTTGAAGAAGCATTCCGATCGGCTCGTATTAATAAATAAAAATGAATTTACTCAGACAAAAAAAAAAAAAAGAAATTAATTGATTATTTTTCTTAATTAAGTTTTGATTTAATTTTTTACACAATTATTGTAATAAGAAAAGCATGTTTTAATTTTTTTTATATCTATATGTTATGTGTTATGTTTTTTGAGAATTTTATATTGTTTTTTTGATATTTTCTTTGCCATAATAAACTTTACCAGCTTAATTTTATATTTATTATTAAGTTAGATATTTTTTTCGTAGTACGGTAAGTAGTCATATTAATTTGTAAAACAACTTTTTTGACTAAAATAAGTAGGTGCGGGTTAACCGTGCTTTTCGATTTTCCGGGCTTGGTTCAGTCCCGACCAGCACGGATAATCGAGGTTCTACTGTACTTCCAAGGGATGAAACTAAATTTAACATAATTGGATCGGATGGTCGGCGCTATGTGCGGAGATTGAAAACTCAACACTTTAATCCTAAATATTGTACAACCTTTCTGAAAAGAGATGGTGCCAACGTAAAGTTTTGGGGATGTACAGTGACCGGCAAAATTGAGTGGACATAGTATGGGAAAAACAATTATCACATTATAATCTTGATATTCAAACATTTATGTAAGTATAGTAACTTCACATACGTATTCTTGGTAGTATTATTTAGTAACTATATTTATTATTTACTGGAATATTTATGAATAGGTCATAAATGAAAAAGAATATCTTTTCACTGGTATTATTTGCATAGACAAAATTAAGTGGACGCTTCTTAGAAAAAGGGATTAGAGAGCTTTTTTTGCATTAATACACATATCGTATTGATCAGACCACTTTATACGGTTTAATTATATTGTAGAGATACAGCATTAAACATCATGTTTGCACGAAAAGATATTTGTACTCAGTTGCGCAAACTAATTATTGAAGACAGAAGGAATGGCCCGGGTGTACATGAAATTGCAGTAAAATACAAAGTTTCAAAAAGCGTAGTTCACATAATATAGCAGAAGTTTATACAAAAAGGCACAGTAGAAAATTTAACGGGCAGAGGTCGAAAAAAAGCTACTACTCAAAGAGAAGACATGTTAATTGTATGGCAAGTAAAGTATGATCCAACAGTTTCTCGTCGAGAAATTAAAGAATTGCTTCAATAAAATATTTCTGAAAAAAACAATTGCGCGTAGATTAAAATTTAGTCAATACAAGGCTTGTACACCTCGTAGAAAACTGTATATTAGCAGCGTAAATAAAGCAAAAAGATTAAAGTTTGCAAAAAAATTATAAATAAACCAATTTCATTTTGGAAAAAAATTATATGGAGTGACGAAAGCAAATTTGAACATTTTGGCAAAAAAATAAAGAGAAAACCGTCCACTGCTTATGAAGATAAAAATACCATTAAGACAATGAAACTCGGAGGTGGATCCATAATGGTATGAGGCTGTTTCTCATGGTATGAAGTAGGAAATTTGGCTCGGGTAGAAGGTATTACGAATGCAGCGTTTTTTATCGATACAATTAGTAAAAATTTCGAAGAATCTGTGGTGAAAATGGGCTTGGAAAATGGGTTCTTGTTCCAAAAAGACAACGACCCCAAACATACCGCCAAAACAAGTAAGATTTTTTTCCTAGAAAACAACATCGAATTATTGGAATGGCCACCTCAATCGCCGGATTTAAATCCGATTGAGAATTTTTGGTCAGTTTTAGACAACAATGTTCAAGTGAAGTGAAAGATGGATTCACATGCATCCACTGATCAATTGTTTACTTCTATTGGCTCACTTCCAATAAATCTGGAAAATTTTCTGGAGTAATAGTGGTAAATTACAAATCAATGGGAACAGTGAATTCCCACGAAAGATACTAGTGTAAGAAGTGCCCACTACATACTACACATTTGTATAGTAAGTATATGTATTGTATATCAAATGTAATTGTATCATGTAATTATTGGAAAAGATATGAGGTTTAAAAAAATCCAACTTCGTTATTATGAAACACATGCCAATTTCTAGCATGATGAGTTCAAATCGTTCAGTATTACATGAAATCATTCAATACCTAAATTTCACACAATTTTTAATTGTAATATAAAAAGTACAATTCGAAATTCGTTAAAACTACAGAATCCAGGTCACATTTCATCATGACTTAACGTAACCGTGTAATATATGTACAACTAACTATGCTAAATTGAATATAAGCCACAAATATTGGTAAATAAATATGTAACTATACAAATTTTACGAATTATTTCACAAAACTTTGCTTTAGTAAAATGCAACTTTTGTGCACATGTAACATCAAATATGTTGCACATTTTTAGTTATCGGCATCAGCAAAAATATACTAAATTATGTACGCTTACTTGCGAATAATATAGCAATTATATTAGATTTACCTGCAAAGACATTTCATCCACTTGGACATCATCACAACTCCATCTACCAAATAATTTAATATCTGGTAGAACAGCTATTGCAGCCGTCGTGGTAAGAGTGCCCATAGGCTCATCAAAATTTTCTTCGAAATCTGCCATATTTTAAGTTTCCTGAAATAATACATCGTCAAGTTATGTTCAATACAATTACTTCAACTATAAATAGTCAAGTAAAATAATTTCAGATACTATAGAAATCAACAACGATCTATTTCAGACAAGAGGTGTCAGAAAAATAAGTGCTTTCATCACTGTATAACCATGCCCCATGTTCTACACATAACCACGTGTAATTCTTAAATATGTAATTAAAACTATCAATCAACTACTGAAAGTGATGCTAAATCATCAATAACACAAAATAGACTCCTTACAAACTAAAATAAGTGGGAAATAAAATATATTTACCATATAAATTAGGTGCACAAACGTTAACGTTTACTCACAAGAAGCGTGAGCCGGAAAGAAAGAAAATCATGTTGAACTGTCGGAAATACCCCAGCGCCATCACGTTTGGAAGCGTTAGTGGCGCTCAATTTTAAATGTACTACAGAGCAACTTTGTTGTAACTAATTGGAATACTATTGCTATTAATGCAACCAATAAATTATTAAAAATATTTAATAAAATATATGCTATCAGTAGATCCTAGTAAAAAAGGGTGTTACGGCTATTTTCGAACACAAGCATTTGATTACACATTTTGTAATCCTAATAATTATAGGTGTCTTATTGTAGTAAAAGCATGTCTTTAATAATTATTTTATTAATTTTATGTTAAATATTAAAAAATGGATGAAAAATTACATAGTTACAAAGAAATATACAATATTGGCTGCGCTGACACTTTAGAAGCGGGTTTTATAAAGTAAAGTACAAAAGCTTCTATCAAATCCCAGATAACTCACACATGAGTTATGTATATATCTACACCTGTAATAACTTCTTGATTACTGTCAATTATAAATTTTTATATACATAATTCATAACATGCAACTGCGTTTTATAAATTTTATCTTGTGATTAATCATTTGGTTCTCAGCAGTTCTCAGTATATACAATCTTTGTATCTTTATCCTTCTCAAATCCCTGCGGATGCTAGGGTTTTTACAGTTTTTCGGGGTATTATGTGAAGGTAGGTCTGTCAATAATTTATCATTATTTTGCTATTTATTTTTGGAATATATTTTAATTATTTATTGCTAGTGATAAGAAATATTCCACATGCTTTTAAGCGTATTATCGGTAATTTTGCAAGGCAACGACTTGCTAGTTTTCGCGAATTGACATGACTTTGGAGGACCCATTCTTCGTAGTTAAAGAGTAAGCAAAGAACTGTTTTTGGCACGTTTTTGGGAATGTGAAAATATTTTGCCTTTTTCTATATTTTGATTTACGTATTTTACCTGTATAGTGAAACATACTTCCTTTGTTTGGTAGTTTTGTCATCTAGTATTTCGTTTGTTTTTACAGCTATGTAATGTGATAATTGTACATAATTGTATTAGTTTTATTTAGCATATTTATCCAATGGTTTTTCTAGTGAGGTTTTCAAAGCGTTAAATAAAACTAGAGGCTTATACTTACGTTGGATTGAATTGCAAGATGATTCGATTTGTATTACAAAGGAAGAAGTAGAATGGACAAATACAGAGCTAAAGAATTCTTTACGTAGTATCGAATGGGACCTAGAAGACCTTGAAGATACAATAGATATCCTTTTTTAATAATACTTATTATTTGTGTTTTACAGTTTATATTTTTCTTAATACAGGCTACATATAGTTGAAAAAAATCCATCAAAATTCAAACTCGATAACAAGGAACTTACTACTAGAAAAAATTTTATTGATTCGACGAGAGCTGAAGTTAAGGTAAGATAATATTTTTCATTTAGTTTGTACAATTCAAGCAATACATATTTTAGTCTATGAAAGATAAGCTCAGCATGAATAAGAATAAAGATAGAGACCGTTTGGTTAGGCAGGTAAGATTCATATAGTACAGAATCTTGATACAGTATTAATGATATTTTTATATTTTAGCCATTGTTGGAAAGTAGTCCAATTAGAATGGTAAATAGTCATGTTACAACAAAATACTCAAAACTTGAGAATGAAGTTGATAGCCCTCAAAGATTCTTAGGTGACACTTTAACTCAGCAGCAATATATGGCAAGGCAGCAAGAGGAGCAATTGGAAGCAATTGGAGATAGTTTGGGATCATTAAAGACTGTTTCAAGACATATTGGTTCTGAATTAGATGAACAAGCTGTGTGAGTAGATATTTATTGAAAACATGTTTCTTTGGGAAACCTTTATATGTAAAATTATAACTTTTCCAAATAGGATTTACATTTTATAGAGTTCTATCTATAACAATTTTTTCATAGTATTGTATAAAGTTCTGTAGATGATTATTAAAATATATGGACCAGACAAATCAATTAATGTGGGAATTAGGACTACTACTTCTATCAAGATAACTGAATCCTAAATACACAGATAAAAGTAAGACGTTTGCTTGGCCGCATATAAATGAGGGTGGCATGCTTATACAGTGTGTTGGCAAAAGATAGTCAATTACTAGGATACATCTGGGGGAAAATACAGGGTGATTGGTGAGAATGGGCTATTATTGGTATTATACAAACGGAACGGAATTTTGAAACAAAAGTTTGCAGTTGGATATAGTTGAATATGAACTATCACTTGAAAATATTTTTGAATAAATATCACTTCCGGTTAACCGGAAGTAGGCATCAACTTCGATTTTTTAAATAGCATGCTATAAAATAAACGAGAAATTCAGCTTCTATGATAAATTTTACACATATTTCATGTATCATACCCTATACCTAAATACCATTCCTTCTGAGTTATTCGCAATTAAAGTGAAAAAGTGACAGATACCGATCTTACTTTATACTGATATTACGTCACTTAGGAGTAAACGCGACAAATGAAATTTTGCATATGTCCAGCTGATATTGTGTAGTTACACAACATTTGAAGTTCTTCTCTGTGACATTATACAGGGTGTTTAAAAACTTAGTTGTTTATAAATAAGTTTTCAAATGCAAAGTTAGATATTTTCTTAGATATTCTGATTCTAAAAAGATTCTCTTTTAATCCGTATTAGGTGTTCCTATACCTAAAATGGAAGGTGAATAAGTTATAACGATTTAATTAACCTCCCTATCTAAAATGCTCAGATATGTCAATTTACTACAGCAAGGGTGCTTAGCTTATTTGTTTTACATAGCTACTTGTCACTTATTTTGACTTTGGTAATTCTAGTTAGTTCTCGCGTACACTGAGAGAAATAGATCTCCATCAGGACAGTAATTAGGGTAAACAATGCGAGAATTTACTTTGCAACAACAAAAAATTATTGTATTTGTTACAAAACATATTGTAATCTTAGTATTTTTTTACAATTTTTATTTTACCTGTAATTGGTTTCGCTTCTGTACAATACATTTTTCTCAGTATATGGTGTTATAATGGGTTTGCATTGAGAATAGACCAAATTAAGTATCTAATCATGAATTTATTTATTAGGCACAGTGAATGTAATCAAATAGTAAAATAAACGTATCGGACGTTTAGTGAAAGATCTAGCGTTTACAACCAATGACCAGCAAAAATTTCTAAGAATTTTTAAGATGTAAAAAATTTTAGCAACCGATATGTTCGTAGAACAATGGTGAAGAACAATATTAGTAAAAAATTTAGATTATCTAAGAATTCTCCTAGATATTCCCAGCAAACGGTATTTGAATAATCAACATAAAATAAATTTACATCAAAGGTCCAAATAATTATTAATAACAAATCAGCTAAAATTAAAGTAATAAAAAAGATAATACAAAAGGCAGAAAAATTATAAGAGCAACATTAATAGTAACATAAATAAATAACCGTTTCTATTGAGGCATTCTATATTCGAAGACATATTCCTATAATTGTTGCTCTTCATATAGCATCTGGTGTTATTTGCCTGAAGTATCCCTTATTCCCATAATTCAATGGGAAGAATTTACGAAAATACGATTAAAAAAATGACAAACGTCATAAGTGGCAAGTAAATATGTAAAACAAATGAGCTAAACACCCTTGCTTCAGTAAATTGATATATCTGAGCATTTTAGGTATGGAAGTTAATTAAATCGTTATAACTTATTCACCTTCCACTTTAGGTATAGGAACACCGAATACGGATTAAAAGAGAATCTTTTGTAAAATCAGAATATCTAATAAAATATATACCTTTCCATTTAAAAATTCTACTTTCCGCAGATTGAACTTATTTATAAGCAACTAAGTTTTTAAACATCCTGTATAATGTTACGGAGAAGAACAAATGTTGTGTAACTACACAATATCAGCTGTACCTATGCAAAATTTCATTCGTCTCTTTTACTCCTACGTGACGTAATATCACTATAAAGTAAGATCGGTATCTGTCACTTTTTTTCTTTAATTGCGAATAACTCAGAAGGAATGGTATTTAGGTATAGGGTATGTACATGAAATATGCGTAAAATTTATCGTGAAGCTGAATTTGTAATTTGTTTTATAGTATGCTATTTAAAAAATCGAAGTTGATGCCCACTTTTTATTAAAAACTATTTTCACGTGATAGTTCATATTCAGCCATATCCAACTGCAAAATTTTGTTTTAAAATTCCGTTCCGTTTACTCTGTATATTGAAAACTTAATATTAGATCCACAGGATAAAATTATATTGAGTGCTACAGACTGTTAATTTTTTGAGCTACCAGATATAAGTATGGGGTTGGGCAAATGTTTCGGGGCGGCTTAACTACAAGAGAGCTGATCAAAGAATTTTCAAAATGTGTACTTGTTTTTACATAACTTACCAACAAATCGGCGAAAACCGGTATCGCTATCTTTTACCTATCCGAAGATGTGTTCGGTTACGCCATCTAGCAGTCATCTTATACTTCCCTAAATAATTTTAAGATGTTTGTCTCCGAAGCTGTACTGTAAACCGTTTCTGAGATATGGCCGAGCGCCAGTCTTAGTTGGCCACCCAGTACATTTGTACGATTTGAACAACCATCTTCGAGTGTTTTCTCTTTTCGTATCAGCTATCAATAACAACGCTCATTTAGTTTCTTTTCCATAGTGTTAATGCTCGTTGCTCTCATTGATTACTTCACACACATGCACTAATTTTATGCTAACAAAATTTCCTGATGATCTATGTATTATTTAAAAGTACACACAAAAAATTATTACGCTGCTTTTATTTCACAGCAAATTTTGCAATTCTAACACAAAAATATGTGAACTACTTAAATTGGTCTACTGTAGGTACGTGGAAAAACCTAACATTAGCTTTTTGATAATTACACCCAAAGTCAAAAGACTTTAGTACTGCGTCATTGATTAATACATCGAATTTCTACAAATGACACATGAAACACATGAATTGTGTTTTTTTTAAATAAGTTTTAATTATTGACGCAACTTCAAACTCTTGTGATTTTGACTGCCTTATGATTACAATTTACATTCGGCTACTAGTATTTTGGATACAATAGTATATGGTTTGAAAAATTAGATCTATTAGAAATTATTACATTAATAAAATTAATTATAGCCACGATTCCATTTTCAAATATGCTAAAGGCAATGAACCTGTGTTGCAATTGAGAGTTAATTGTGGTAATCTTATTAATCATGTCTTTATTAACTCCCGTTAATCTTTAGTATTTACACATATTTGAAACAGAAACAAATAACTTGATATTGAATAATTTTTCCAGGATGCTAGATGAATTTGGGACTGATTTGGAAAATAGTGACTCTAAGCTTGACAGCACTATGAAGAAAATGGCCAAAGTTTTAAGGATGTCCAATGGTAAGATTTTTGTACTGCTGAAGAATCATTTTCTTAAGTGTTTTTTTAAACTTCCTATCATCATATGTCAGTTTTTATCAAAAACAGATAGACTACAACCTCCATACTTTTCAATTATAATATGCTAGAAAAGGTTTATTAATAGCATTTCATATACATACGTATTTTCGCAGACCTAACTTGGATAGTATACGCGGTTGTAGTTTATTCTTCATTTATTTTAGTTCAATAATTTCTCGAGTTCTAAATTGACGTTATCATATACGTTACGTAATGTATGTTAATAGAGACTTATAGCAGAGCCAAACACTTATCCGTAAATGTATAACGTAAACGTTGAAACGACAGATACGTATGTTGTAAGAAAAGCTTGAGAAACACAGTTATAGCAGCATGACACGTATAGATAGTTTGATGATATTTGCCGTGCTGCAAATAACCTTACCAAGACGGTTGTTTTAGTTGTATTGTATGAAGGGAAAAATAATAGGTAGTTAGGACAATATCAATAATTTTATAATAGAAGAAAGTCTTATGATAGATACATTAAACGATAATTACAATGAAGATATTAATTATGCTTTTATACTTCATATTTTATATAATGCGGAATAACTATAGGTAGTAGAGCTGGTTTACATAGTCGTTTCAATTTTGAGTCATTTGTTGTCATTTCTATTTTACAAATTTGTTTTAATCGGGCTATATCGACTTTCTTCGCACGTTTCGTTCGACTGAATACGTACGTTTACTGTCTACGTGAGAGGCCGTAATTTTACGTATGACGTATTTCGACATACGTACGCAAAGGAAAAATATTGCAAGTACGCATGCGTCCCGGTCAGTTTTGACGGATACTTGTTTGGCTCTGCTATAAGTCTCTAATAATGCTTTTTTTACAGATCGTCGACAGTGGACAGCCATATTAATACTATCAGTAATTTTAGTAATTGTGATAATTTTATTTATTGTAATCTGATTAGTAATTTTTACAGCGTTGACTATTTAAATGACTGTTAATTCGAAATTAAATAGTACAAATTTATTTAACGTTTTTACACAATTATTGTTAACACAGCTTTTTATACATCATTATTTTATACAACTTAAGTATTAATTATTGTGTTCTATTTTACAGTAAACAATACATTTAATTGTGCCATTTTAGAATAGGTGTAACATAGAATTTGTGATTTTTTTTATCTATTACAAAGTATTCAATATTATATTAGTGAGTACATAATATATGTAAACATATTTATCATGTCTGTAGGCAGTTTGCATTGTATATAGAAATGTTTTGTCTATATATACTCAAATAAATTATTAATTTCAATTTCTTAGTCTCATTAATAAAAGCAAAACCTAGTTCACAACTGTAACGGCAATTATGTATAGTTTATGACGGTCTACCACTGTGATAGTTAAGTTTCGGCGTGTTCTATCACACCACCAGCAAAGTGCAGTTAAATAATTGAATTAATAATCGGCTGTAATTGTAACGTATTTAATTTATTTATGATGATATCAATTTAAGCAATATTTTAAAAGACAATAAAACGTTTATTAATTCGGCTGAGAGGTAAGAGTTTATCGCGCATAATTAATACCGTTACTCTTGCGGTATATAGCAGTCATGAAGCACTTCACACAACAATTTATGCAGACCTATAGGTAGAGGTGGTATATTGATGGCACATAGGTATATAGCCAAAGATATTTCAAGGATCGGGTTTGCTAACAATGTAAATGAAAGGAATCTTGAATTTCAAATCAGTGTGCAGTCGTGTCGTGTATGCCACGATCGGTTAACTCGCTAGCGTAAATAATTTGAACAAAATGAAAATTTGCATGCGTATACCGGTGGTATGTGTATCGAATTTGACATCTGTACCTGTATCAGTAGTCATTACTGCTGCAGTTGTGTCCACCATTCTGTTGCCAGTGACGAAAAATCATTTTCACAAGAATTTATAATAGTGGGCATGAATAGTCTTCTCTCCTCTTACTTTTTATGAACTATCCTGGCCCAGGCAATTATGAAAGGTTTCAAAAATGGATAAGCTATAATATAATCCTCTATAACTTACACTTTAGATAGACAGATGGCATATTTGATATAAACAACGATAAAAAAAGGAAAATGGCTCAATAGCTGGAATGGTAAGATTAAATAAGTAGTTAAGTGAAGAATTGCCTGGCGCGTGCTCAACCTCCGTTTGGTACGTTCTGCGTATCAGGCGTATCAATAGTCTCTACCTTGTATATTTATCATATGCAAGAACTGTCAAAAGCAGCTTAAGACGCTGTTACAGCTGCAGCCATGACAAAAAAAAACATAAGGAACAAAAAGCAAATCTGGAATGTTACGCTGAAGAACAGCTTACTGTATTCTGACATTACAATATACTGCTTGTTTGGCAACTGCTTTCATAGATCAAAAACCGATAGAATACCACAAAAACCATTGAATTCGATTAGTTGTCTTATTTCAATTATTTAATTCATTAATTTCTCACTTTCGTTCAGTAAATATTGCGGTTCTTGAGAATGATTCTGTTCAGTTATGTATTACATTTATATTTATTGCTTTTATTTTTAGTTTACACAATAAGTACTGAGTTGGTTATCAATACTTACGCAATATTTATAAAAAAATATCGAAAAACCTTGGAAAATTATGTTTATTATTAACAAATCTACATTTGCTAATAATAGTATTTATCTTGCAGTTATAAAATAATTTTGACTTACTTCCCTTTTATATGATATTGATTTTGTCTAGTGGGTTCCGTAATAAGTATTCCCATTTCATGTGGAGCGTTATGAATTTGTCTGGTCTCGCTATTAGTAATTCACTGGCTCGAGAAACGTTTTGCTTTTTTCAATCACTAGGGAACAGATATTTGCTTTAGTGGAAAATTTTTCAAAATTTGCATTTGTAAAATATTGTTAAGTAAAGAAACATACGACATATATTAATCTTAATTCGTGCGAATAGATCATACAACTATTTGTGGAAATATTTCCAACTGTTTCAAAATAGAATTTCGAATGTACTAATAAAATTTACAAAAACTAACTAGTTAAACAATATGACCGCCTAATTCGTCAGTGGAAGAAAGTATTTTCCCAGATCTTTAATGAAAACAATTAACCCCTTTCTGCATGGTGTGCCATATATGGGACATACCATTTTTCCGTTATTTTTAAAGTGACATCTAGCAAAATCTTTTCTAATGAGTTACAGAAATCTAGTTTACAGAATATTACAGTCATCTGTGCATGTCAAAGCAGTGTTTAAAACTTCTATAATGATATTTTAACGGTTTAATGCTAGTTCGCCTCCTAAAGTTATTTATGTGAGTTAGTATGAGCGTAATAAGTAAATATCAAACTATTATTTTGTAATAAACATTATTAAATAAATATTAGGGCGTAAAACCATAACCAAAGAAGACTTTCGCATCATAATATTATAGGTGTGTCACTTCAAACGCCTATTTTGACAGAAAATAGGTATGTGCCATATTTGGCACAACATGCATTCTTGAAATGTACACCGACAAAAATGTGGTAATGTTTATAGTGTATTTTACGTGGATGACTCCTTTAATTATTACTTATTTATGTAATCATATCCCTTCCTTTTTTCCGCTAGGTATAATGCTTTATTATGGACCCAAGAAAATTTTATGGTGTACCTGCAAGTGTAAAGGTATTTGATACAGAACAGAAACTGTTTTTAAGAATTAGTACTGAGTAATATACCTAATATGTATTTTTGTATATTTTAAATATATTTAATATTTGTATTTTGTGTATCATTACCTCATGTTGTGCTATATTTGGCACACACTGCAAACATTCGAATATGAGCTTAAAATTAAAATCTGGATTTTTTTAAACATGTTTCCCGTAAATAGTACTTGAAAAGGCAACCAATATTTTTTTTTCAATTAAACTAAAAAAATCATGCAGAAAGGGGTTAATACAATTAGTTTAAATAAAACTGCTGTATATTATTCCATTTTAGGATTCTGCATATTATTTCATTGTAAAATAAACTTCCTAATTCTACATTAACTTCTTTCTGATCTACACTACTAATGTTCGAAATATTTAAGATTGTTTTAAATTGCGCCATAATGTAGACCTTTTTTTAAAAAAATTACTCATTTACATTTAGCGATGGGCGATTCGAATCTTTTTGGTGATTCGAACCCAAATGATTCCTAAAATAAAAGATCCGTATAATATGATTCGTACCAAAATGATTCGTATCGACTCGTGATGATTCATGACTCTCCGTACTAGCGACAAGATTCGAATCGTTCTGGTGATCCGTCTACTAATTTCGTATGATTTCTACCGAAAGATCGTAACAGATTCAGCCCGATTCATTGATGACCTGTCGTATTAGAGATTCGAGTTTAGACTTTATTCTAATGATCTTGCAAAATATTATTAATTAAGATTTATATTTCAGTAAAATAAACAAACGTAAATACACAGATATATTCATGAAAATAGTCTACCTTGCTAAAAATACGATAAGAATTATTTCTTATTGGCGCTTTTAGGGACACGAACTACTAACTATAAATTAATATAAAAGCTAGCGAATGAATATGTTTATGAAATCATAATACTCCACTGTAGTGTATGTAAATAGTAACGATTCATATTCATGCTACTGATTAGAGAAACTATTTGAGTCATACTATGCGACTGTTCGTAACATACATACAATTTACCAGTATGAAACAAATATACTGTTTGACTTAGACGATTTAGTTTCGTATCAATAGACTAACTCTAAGATATACGAATTCGTATGAAGTAAATGATTCACGTAAGTTACATATAATTATACAGATTCGTACAATGGTACGATTCATACGACTACAATCAATTGCTACCAGTATACTACTTGACTCCGAATCCGATTCATATCAAACGGCGGTACGACTCCAAAATGATACGGATTCGTATAAAATAAATGATTCGTATAGGATTATACGAATCCGTATCAATAGTAAAGATTCGTACCGTACGAATCACACATGAGAGTCGTATATACTGTACGAATCATACGAATCCGACCCATCGCTAATGTGTATAAGGTTTGCCTTCTCTTTTACAAGATACAGACTGGTCCATTTAAAGTGTAACACTGTAATATCTTCGAAACAATTAGTGTTATGAAGAAAAGTATTAGACAAAAGTTTAACTATATGAAGGGGCTCATTCGATGGCACTACTGTTTTTACTATAAAGAAAGACACAAAGGTCATAGCAAGGTCAACTCTTTTTTTTTCAAATAGCATATGGCATTTTTTTAATCAAATTCTAAAAGAGCAATAAGTTGTGAATAGAAAAATAGTAAACCACATATGACCTCAAATTAATATTAATCGAGATATTTCGAAAAAATGAGGACATAATAAAAATCAGTGCAGCAAATGTTTTTTATTTGTTTGTTAAATGGAAAAGTAGAAAATAAATGTTAATAGTAGCTACAATATGTTTACAATATTTATTAATTAAATGGATACGATTACAAACAAGCACATATTACATGTAGTTTGAAGCCAAACAAAGTCAGCAACCGAAGCAACAATTTGTGACTGAAGTTACAATGCGACGGAAGTTAATTTTGTAACGTCCTTGTACGGTAATAAGGTAGTGAACATGATAACCCAGGTGATAGGAAAACTAGATTGTTACTATAATATTAGTATCAAATGATGAGTGTCATTCGTAACCGGTGTAATTTTAGTTATTTTTTAACCAACCAAACTTATTTCTCTTTTTGTATAGCAAATGAATTAATTTTGTAACTGCAGTTGTAATTCAGTTGGGTAAATAATACATATTAGGCTTAAAAATGTTTTCTTTTTGTTTAGCGATACTGTATTTTTTTTTAAGTCCGTTTGATTAGCTCAAGTTAAATATACAGGTATGTATAGCAGAACAGTACAAGAACAAAAGGTTGAACTAGTAGTTCCGTGGATATGGAAACGTACGAATTTTCAAATGATTATTTTAGAAATGCGTACACGTTCCAACCGTGTTGAACGTGTACCGTGTTGGAACGTAATGCGGTTGGAACGTGTACGCATTACGTTCCAACACGGTTACCATCAAGTGTAAATAGAAACGTCTGAATATGGTTGATACTACGTAACAATAACAACGTTTAGAAAAAGTATCAGCAACGTTATAATAACGTAGGCAGATACCGTATCTTATTGTGTACTGCTTTGCAGTTACAAAATCCTGTAGCAAATACAGTTGTTGGCACATGTGTGAGAGGTGTGCGTAACGACTTTTACACCAAATTCACAATTACAACCAAACTCGTTGCACAACCTAAGAAGTATTACGGTGTTACAACCGTATTTACACCAAAATTTGCTACTTGGGAAACTATATTGCATGTTGGGTGTTAATAATGTATCTATTAATGAGCAATACTAAAGAATTTATGGGTATTAAAATATGTAGTATTTAAAAATATTCTTGGACAAATCATCAATCACTAAGTTTAACTGGCTTTCAGGGTGCTTAGTACCTTGAAACCTACATTACACGAAAACTTTCAGTATTAAAGATTAAGCGATAATATGTAAGAGCTCTTAGTACATTTTTTGTGCAACTGACAGGAACTTAACCAAGCACTCTCAAAGTTGCAGTTCATCTTGTCGCACATATACAACGTGTGTATAAACTGGCATACCTACTAATTACACGTGGTGGTATTCTTCCTTCGGAGTTACAAATCTTAATAACTAAAATGTTGTACCACGTTTCATATTTCTGCACGAGATCTCCAAAGTTTGGATTTTCAGTTTCCAAGTAAGTTTTATGGTTCAATATCTGTTGACAGAAAAAGCTACAATTTAAAATAAAAAAGAAAGTTTTGTTTTTAATATTCCTGTATTAATTTTTTTGAAGAAAAGCATATATGTCAACGTTGTAAAATAATAATAATAATAGTCAGAAGTAGGTATGTATGTAGGTATCGTAATGTTATTTCAGTCAAATGCATCACCACGATCAACTTTTGACACATATGTACCTACTTCATTTGACTTGAATATGCGGATATGTATAGTTCTAAAATTAATGCTGTTTCTACGACCGACTAGAAGATGTATCGAAGCTATGTTCCCTGTAACGTAGCACGACATTCGATTGACGAATACTAATCTTACCGTTAAATTATAAAACTAACTTTGTGCACCTTCAATCACTGTATGAAAATGATTACCTTTATCGAATAAATTTTTACAATACAATCTTAAATAGGATTCTTGAATAAGACACCTTTTTAAAATGTTCTTTTCAATATTTGGAGCGATGTTTATTAAAGATCATGTGTTTAATACTTATTATTTTCATTATTTGGCAGACGCAAATCCACATGAATTTAATAATAAATCACAGAGTTGTTATATTCATTTATGTTACAAAATCGTCTATATGCCGGTGAATATTTAACACGGCATGGAACAGGTTATTGATGAAACACCTCTGAACATACAATGAAATATGATTTACATACACAATAGTGCCTCTGCTCACTTAGCTGCTACCTAATGTAAGAGATTGCTCGGGGAAAATTTTCAAAATAGATGGATTGGTCGTGGTGGTTACAGTAAACAATATGAGGAGCTCATTTTATTTCTTTCGTATATCTTTCATGTATGTATTACTAAAGATAACTAAAATAGTTTCGCAGATTCGAACAGTCCGGATTCACTATAGTCCCGTTTTAAATTTTACAATATTTAAAGTTATGCGACATGAAATTTAATGTTTTCTGGGGTTCTCCGTTGTGTATGTATGGATGTACCTAGACTGAATGAGAATGTAAACTACGTATTAGAGTTTCAGTGGTTCCTACAAGGGAATTAACAATTGAACAACTATCAAAAATTATTGTAATGGTTGATAACGTATTTTAGGAAGCTGATATTAGCGCATATTTAGGAAGTTGATCCCAATATCGAGCGTAGCTTTACAGTTTGCCGAACAATAACAGTGCAGTTCGGTACTACAGAGAAATTTATAAAGAGAAAAATCGAAGAAAAAGGTACATCCATATTGCAATTTTTAGACATTTGGATATCCTTACTGAGGGACGCATTTCTTTGAACCAATTGCCACTTTTTCTATATATCTAATTCCTCGATTAGTCCGATTTCAAACAGTCAGGAAAGTCCGTGGAACCAGTTATCCGGACTATGCGAAGTAATGCTGTACTGTAATATGCGTGTTCAATGACGCCAGGATGTATGTTTCTTTTAAATTCTTTTTGAAAACAGATTGCATAGTACATTGATATAGTATTAAGATTTTTAAATTTAAAATTTTTCAAAAACGTCGTATAGTTTCGATTTATACACACTTTGCGTAGCTTTTAGTGAAAACTCATAATGTAGCTGTATTAGAGCTAAAGACCTCATTATATAATCGTGTTGCAAAGCAATATTATTCTATCGATTTATAGCGCTATTTAATTTCCAGTCTTATTTGCAAGTGTCATATGGAGGCAGCTTGTGGAATGTTTCGAATAATTTTGCATGAATTTTCTGGCGCCTATAATATTGATAATGTTTCCCATCAACATTATACCACACAGTCTGTAGAGACTCGTGGTTAGGCATTTATACAAACATTTGTACTCGTTCTTTTGTTTGCACTTGTATCTCTATATGAATATCGAAAACTTATGTTGATTTGTAAGTTGCAAACCGTTCTATATATTATTATGTCAGAATCAAATCAAATATAAAAATATATATGTATATATTAAACACTACAATTTAATTTAAAAATCCGCCGTTTCTTATCTTAATCTATTCTGTATATGTTAAATTAAAACTATCAAATCCGCCAGGAGCACCTTCTTCTTGTTTCCGCTATTCTTCAATTTCGAATTTACTCGACATCTGCTTGGCTATTTTCCTTCCAGAACCAAACCGTGCTCACAACTAGACAATAAGCACTATTTTTAGACTTGTTAAATGTTCAAACTTTTTTATGTCTTAAAGAAAAACCTTTTTACTTTTCTCCTCTGTTCTTCTGTTTTCCCCCTGTGTTTCTTAATCTTCAATCTTTTGAAGACTTTGTTTTTCTTCTCTTTTTCTTTTGTTTTTCTTGACCTCCTTTTTCTTCTTAAAAGTTTTGTTAAATATCAGTAGCGTTGTATGAGTGTACCTACATACGTGTAATTTTGACAATTCCAAAATTCCAGTGCTTAATATATTACTCTAACTAATTTTGATGGATATTACCAAAATAACATAACAATATGGTTGATAATTCATGTTCTCTGTGGATTGTGTGGACAAGTATCAACTTCCGGTATAATCGGAAGCGCTAGAAATCTAATAATACATATTGATTATATATATATTATATATATTGAAGAGAACACAAACGATTATATATAAATCTGGCTTTTCAAATTTATATTATGGCCAGAACCCCATAAACTTCTAATGAACGGTCTCGCTGAGACACCTGTGTAGACTCTGCGCTTCAACGCAACTATGTAACAATCTAATAATGTAAATACACTTTCATTGACATTTACTGATTTCTAAATGTTCTAAATGAAACGTCTAAATGAATAGAATTATCAAGCAAAATTTTTTAGAAGGCATAAAGTACAGTAACAAATTTGGTGGCCGCGCCGGTAAAGCTTGATTTAAGTAATTCATTGAATGTATACATGCGACTATTATTATATTTGTTCTTAACAGGTATATGATACACAATTTTTTTATATATGTGATTTATGAGGAAAAAATATTCCTTTAAATATAAGGATAACTACAATAGTTAGCAAGCGTGGAAAAAAACTGATACTTTTATGGTGTAAGTTGAATTACAGTTATATTTTAGACTTTAAAGCAACAAATTACATTTTCTTTTTTGATAACATAAATTTAATTCCACTTTTAAGACTACCTAAGCACACTTTAATGCTTGTAATACACACAATAATACAAATGATGTAAAAGCAGATACAGCATACAAGTCTGTGTAGAATAAATGCTACATGCTGGCATAAGTTTGCATTAACCTGTAGTTAATGCAAACATTACAGTGACTATATTCTTAAGGACCTTGTAATACAAAATATGACAGCGTGCTGAATTTCACAATATTCCTAAATCAACCCTCCACGATAAAATCAAAGACGCCAATTTACTAAATCATTATGAAAGCACCCACCACATAAAAAAAGAATCTAAATTAATAGGTGATATTTGAAAATTAGCAGAATGGAACTCTCCATTGAATGAAATTGAATGAATATGATATCCCAACAATTATACAAGAATACTTAACAGGTTGAAAAGTCCAATACGATTCTGGCATTCTGAAACTTATCTAGTAAAAAAAAACACATTTTCTCTACATGGTGGCACTCAAAACAGAAAAGAGATATAAAACATCTAGTAACGGAAAAATATAAACAACGGAAAAACGAATCCAGACTTTAATAAAAATTATTTCGAAGAATTAAAAGGTCTAAAACACAATTAGATGTTTCATCCCAGAATATATGTATTATAGTTATGATGAACCAATGCCAGAATCGGAAAGCATTTGTAAAAAAGGTTTATTGTGATCGAATAATTGATTTATCGAAAAACAACCATTTCAGTTATGATAGCAGCATCTTAAAATAGAAAATATTTGCTATGTTTTATTTTTTACAAACGTAAGCGCAGATATGAAGAATTGGAAGAAAATTTTTCTGTTGATCTGGCTGGTTTAATACCGCAATATTTTGGGAATTGTTTCGACAAATACATATTGCATATTTGCCAACTAATTGCTGTTTTTTTTGTCCAATTTAAGAAAGGCTAGCAGTGGTGACAAGTGGAAGGAAAATGAAGAAGACGAACCTCCCAAACTTCTGATTTTCTAGCACAGAGGAACAAAACATTGGAAACTATTAGCGCTAAATAAAAAAAATTTTGGTTTTAGAAATACTGGTATTTTTCCACTTACTGCAACTGAATTGCTGAAGAAAACTTCGATTGGGCTTTAGACTAGGTACCACTGTGGAACAAACATGGATGAATTTAATGATAGATTTATTTAAAAGGTTAGACTGCTCGAACTCAGACGAAAAGAAAACTAATAATACAAGGAAAACAAGATTCAATCGAAGAGCTTGCACAAGACAGTAATGCGTCACGGATTGCATGGGTATCTCCCATACATTCCTTCAATTGGTCTCAAGACCACGAACAATAGTTTATCCCTAAGATTTAAGTAAAAATTTGATTGAAGTAACATAAGTTGATGACACAAATTGTTCCCATATTATTGCAGTTCATTTTTACTAAAATTTTTGCACTTTAATTCGAATTTTTAAAATTAAAGAGTTGTCAAACCACTGTTAATGAAAGAATAAAAAAACTAATATTGATGTCCAAAGATATCGTTTAAATTCACGTTTCTGAGCATTCGCAAGTAGTGTCCGACCTCACCTCAAATTATGGGACGGATTCGGACAACAAAAATTATTAAAAAAACATGTTTAACATTGCTTTCTAAATAATCAGACTTTCTCGAAAATGTTGAATTTCTTAGTAATTGCTTTATTGTGAAATTTTTTCAGAAAAACTATTTGAGGCCCTCTTTGATGGTACAAAAAATTGCCATTGTAGGTTACCGGTAGTAAGAGCAACTTCATGATAAAAGTACCACTGCGCATTAACTATATTTTGGTCTTTTCCTAGAGATATTTCTTAATAAGGATAAAAATACACTCAGTCCGCACTAATTTAATGACGAGAAAATACTATAAGGATGCCGCCTCGGAAGAGTAGTTTATAGTTCACATAAATTCGACCGCGGATTTAAATTTTGTACTTTATACAATCATCACGTTGCGTTGTTCAGACCTTCGACGTTGTGCTAATCAATCTTAATACGTTTTATGTTGACCTTGTTACTACTCTTATCTCAAAAATATGTTCGGATAATGTGTAATGTACAGATTTCTTCTCAACTTTCTCATATTTATATCGACGTACGGCATTAGTATTGCAAAACCAAATCGAAATCAAAACGCTCATCTGCAACATTGTTTACTGAATGATGAAAATACGTATACATATATCGCTTACAACAGTTCGGATTTGTATCATTTCGGATGTAGTTCTCAAATTAAATGTAATTTATTTGTAGTTCTGTAGATTTGGTTAAAAAAATTGCCCAGAGAAGAAACTGAAAAATATATCTTTTATTTATTTTGCAGATTAGTTCATTTGTACTCCCTCGTTCATGACACCTCTACTCCACATTAAAAACAGGACCGTTGCAACCGTGGTGCTTGATGTCAACACAAAATGTTTTTTCTATAAATTTCACATATTGTACTGTTGCACTTATTAATTACTACTGTGCATGTTTCTATATTTCCAGCACAGCGATGTGAATAAATACTGCAAAGTACACAAAATAGTATTTACTTTATATTGTAGAATAATAGAAACTAGCCATGCGGAAAAAGTCAAGTGACTATGTTGGAGACTCTTCTAATCAATTTGCTGAAAAATATCGTAACATCATTCTTCTGACACTACGTATTAAAACTAGGAATAGGCATGAGATAGAGACGAATGAAATTTCGTTACATCTCATTTAGAAGACCACTAAAATGTATGCTCTTCAAATATAATTTTTTATAAAATTTGCCTGATGTTTATTTTTGCCTGGATTCTGTTTGGTTCTCTTGCATTCGATGAAGATTTTTTCAGTACTAATATAATTTTTATGTGGGTATGTACCATCATTTTCAAATCACATGAAAATTTTTCACTGGAAAAATTTCTAGTTAGTAAATAAAGGCTTTCCCTTCAAGCGAATTGCATTTCTCTAAAAAGTGTACTGCATTAATGACCTTTTTTAGAATAATTAAATTAACTAAAGGAAAACCTTTATTTACTTAATACATACTCTCCGATGAAAAATTCATTATGTCTGAAAAAGGTAGTACGTTCTTATTGAAAACGAAACGTATTACTTGAAAAATCCGGTTGATTACACTGGTCAACACGATTTTTTTCTCACGAGTACTAACAGATGCACTTAATGCCATTTTTTATCGTGTTTTTAACATGCTCTTCGGTACAAATTTCCCTATTACCTACATTATTTTTGTTTTAATTTGTGAAAAATTTGAAATTGTTTTTTGTCAATTGTTAAATATGGAACAAAATCAACTAACTCCAATGGTAGCGTCATTACCACGTCAAACATATACAAACATAATCTATTACTGTAGCACATATTCATCAGAATAATACCAGTTGCGAGATAGCAGTGAACCAGTGGCCACATTATTGTCAATGCTTCTTTATCCGAATTATGACATATTTACTATTTTATTTCTTCTAATTAGAAGCTAGCTATAAAAGGCCTACAGTTTGTTTAAATTATCGCAACAACTTTTGTTACTTCATTAGTGAAAGCATGTTATGAAGCTTACTTTGGATGTGATGTTAGAGACTAAGCAAGGGCTCGGTCCCACGTATCTATTGTTTACCATGTTCCGGGTTTTGCACTACACCAAAAAATTTGAACACGCCACATACTATTTGCTATGTTTATGATTTGAAACGAATCCAAAAATCACTCCTGGAATAGATATGTATTTCTGCCCAACAAACATTGAAGGTATTACGTCAAAAACAAAACATTCATTAGTGTACCTTAACTTGGAATTTGTAATGACACCGACTCCACGCTGCCAAGTATTGCCCATATCAAAGCCTTCAGAACATATAACATTAGAAGAAGATAGCTTAGATTCTGATGGAAGCAAAGACAAAAAAGAAGCAGATTTAGTTCATCTGAACCACTTTTATTGCCTTATGAACATCTTACACATCTCAGGATACGTATGTATTAGTCGTAATCGTCATATTCAATTTTCAAAACTATTTTCCTAAAGAACATGGCTTAGTATTTATGAAGACATTTGATATTGAACATAACTTAAAACAGAATGGCGTTTGTTCAGTGATTTCTCCAAAGCTAGTTTAAAAGCTATGCTTCTGCGAAACGGCAGTAAATTCGCATCAGTACCTATAGCTCACTCTGCTAATACGAAGAAAACATATGATCATTTTAAATTTATGTTGTAATTGCTTCAATATGTAGCGTATGGATGGAATATTTGCAGGAATTTGAATGTTATTGCACTTATTCTTGGTCTGCAGGTTGGTTTTACAAAGTACTGTTGTTTTTATGGAATAGGATAGTAGAGACATCAAAAATTTGGGTTGAAAGTGTACTTCCTGCACCACCACCTAGATTTCATCTCGGAAAATCTTGCCACAATGATCGATGAACACGGGGAACCCTTTTGCCAAGAGATTTCAGTTACGGAATAGAGATATCAAGGCAAATGGAATTTTAATATGCTGCATATATTTAATAAGATATTTTATAATAGTAAGGAGAAAAAGAATCATCTTTGCCGTGTAATCCATACGGATGTAATGCGGATGTAGGAGGTTGAAGCGGTTACGGGTTTAATAGGTAAAATAATTTAATGTGTGCGCCGAAACTACTCTAGCAGGACTCTTGAGCTCTAGAGGAAAATCCAATACCTTAATGACGTGGTATATTATACGATAATGTGATATTCGAAGATATATAGTTCTTTGTGGTAGTTGTTGCAATTTGAATTGGTCACAGGTGTTAGTTGCATAAAAACTGATTTCGTATTTGTGTTTGGTTCCTTGTACGTAAATGAAACATTTTGTGGTAAATATCTTCTTGCAAGGTGTATATTTAGCTTATCTAAAATGCAATTAAAACAATATCCTTATGGTCATATCCACAAAACAAAGTTATTATAATAATGATCCTAGTTATCTCGGAACTTATTTTATTCCGGAAACCAATCTTTTGTTTTTATCTGAATCTTAGATTAAGTTTTTACGTCATATTGATACGTACAACATATCAATTCTAATTCAGTTTGGGATAGTATTATCTAATGAAATGCGCAAAATCACTTAAAATAAAAAAACGTGTTTTAATTTCCAAAAAATTGTATTAATAAAAATACCTGTTTCGCTCACACAGTGACTTTGTCAAGTATAGGTTACCGGCAATCTGTATAATGCGGTATTCTATACAATGTGTAGAATACCTAAAATGTTTAGGTAATGTATGAAATATTGTTTATGTTATACTTTGCCTAGGTATTCTATAAAATAACGAATGTGAAGCCGGTAATGTGTGTAAAAGAGGAAAGTAGGAAAGGAGGAGACTAATGATGCATAGAGCATTCCATTCTGGCATCAAAAGAACACCTTATGACGCTCTTTCTGGATCCAAAATAAAAGTTGGTATATCTTTACCTCCCGATGATACCCATATAACTTGGAAAGTGAAGAGGATCTAGAAAATATAATCATCACCAAGTATTCCCATTGCTTCAGAATCTTAAATACGAGAGGCTCAATATCGACAAAGAACCGTCATCGAAAATTCTGAGATCCGTAATGAAGCTTCGAATGTGCAAAGTAAGCTTGATGAACGTGACGATGAACACGTGACTATCCTAAGTGCTGAGATTCTTGATGAGCCTGAGAATGTTGAAGATCTTCCTTCTAAGGCACATGTACAACCCTTAGATGATCTGAATTTCGTATCAGAACGTGAGCAATCATTGAATTCCCCACTCTTGTGCTGTGTTTGTACCGAGGAGACAACGGATAGGTAGTCATTCGTGTAGAACATGCAGTACTATTTGTGCTGCTCCGGAGAAAAATATGGCAGAAGGCTATTATTCTAAAGTTATTTGCCCTTTATGCGTAAAAAACGCTTTAGCTGTAGAGAACCGCATCAGTTCCAAAGTTAATTTAACAGAGTAAGCTCAGAAAATGCTTAAAACATCTGGAAAAAAATTTCTCCTTGTGCCATTGGGTACCACTGTAAGAATTCCTGTTCCGGAAGTCGACAGAGGTCGCGGTGATGCTCGCAATATACTAGCGGTAGTCTTACAAAAAACAGATGACGAACTTTATAAAATAGGAACAAAGCAGGATGTTGTGAAGACTTTGTATTCAAGACAGCAATTCACAGTTTGTCGTCAAAAATTACTTAAAAAAGAAGATGCCTCTAATCAAGAAACGATCCTTCCTACAGTTGTGAATCTGCAATCTACGGGGACAGGTCAGGAATTTGTCAAATGTAGTGGCAAAAAACACTATGATACTAAAAGGTGTTCATGTCTTGAAAGTAAGATTACTTCAAAATGTCACAATAGTTTATCATGTAAGAATAAGTACATTTTTTTTTACTTACTCAATTCTGAGAAGCCACTATAGAGTTACTTCTTGTTTTTACAGAATTGTTTTGTTTCCTAAGTTTTTAATACTTATTACTTGATTACAAATTACATTATGTTAGTTAACCCAAAGAACTTTAAATTTAACGTAATTTATTTATAGGTGGGTAGGTGCCTACTTACATAACCTTGATAAATACAGGCCAAAATTTATTTATTTTACACATTGCCGGTGGACCAATAGGTACTCTATATAATCCCTAGGAATTGTGTGCATTACCTAGGTAAAGTATATAAGGGACAATAGTATTCATAATATTTTATACATTGCCTAGATGTATCTGTAATACCTGTTGACATTGGTGGGGGTGGTTGTTTGAATAGGTTTAAAAGTGGGGAGTTGGATATGTCTAATTGGTTATTTAAAAATAAGTTTGTATTTTTGAATTTGTTGATTTCTAAACATTCTAAATTATTTAAAAGGACACTTTTATTTTGTGTATGTAGTATTTTAAAATTGTCGTTGAAATCGCGTTCACATTCTAACAAGTCTTTTAGTATAATGAGAGTCGGTTTCTTTATTTTGAAAAGATCTCCAGTGTTCTTTAATTCTGGTATTAAAAGATCGGCCTGTTTGGCCTATATAGAACTCGCACAGTTTAACTCATAGACTCATAGACATTTCACCTTTTTCCGTTCTTTCTTTATTATAACCTTTTATCTAAATACACGGTTCTAAAATATGTTCTGTTTTAAATATTTAAGAATATTCGTATTTTTTATTATAAGTATTAAACTTACAGTCGGTTGCCGTCAACTAACCAAAATTTCTCAAGCATAGTACAAGCTAAGAGAGCTGATAGAATTGGCACATTATAAATCCTGAAACATATTTTCTTTGCGAGTTCATCCTAGAAACTTTTGTCACATCTTCCATGTACATACATTCAATATTTGAACCTTAATCGTTGCCATAGTCATCTGCGGCTTGATTTTCGATAATGTGGATGTGATACTTATGCCTTTTTTTTCTTCTTAAAACCAAACCCGCCTGACTAATGGTCACCGAAGCGTCTGTGTATTCAAGTCACCCACTCCAACACGGTAGTCCCCTCCTGTAATCTAACCGAGTACGTAACGTATGTGTCTGGGTCTCCTTTCGTTCTCCCCAATAGGTTTTTGCCTTCTGCGATCTAGTGCCTCGCAGTCGCGTAGTATATGATCGGCTGTCTCCGGTTTTATCTCACAAAGTCTACACCTTGTGTAGTTCTCTTCTTACATGGTTTCCCTATAAAGGTTTTTCCATGTATTATACGGGGTATAGTACTTCAGTATTCTTGGCGTTTCGCACGGACCCACTTGCCTATGTATCTTCGGGCCGTTTGCCTTGTAACTCCGAAGAAAGGTTCTGGGCCGTACATTTCCATCTCTGACCCTCTCTTTGCGAATTCGTCAGCAGTTGCCTTGCCAGCGATCCATTAATGAGCCGGTATCCAAGTCAAGCTCACCTTGTTCCGGTTTGAAAGTATCACCAATTCGTCGAGACCCTCCGTTACCAGTCTGGACGACATTTTTCGGCTTAGTAATGCCTTTAGTGCCGCTTGGCTATCAGACATGATATGAATTCGTCTGTTGGTCCCCGCTTTCACATTCATTGTGTGTCCGCACTAGAGGATGGCATATACTTCTGTCTGAAAGACAGAAGCATATTCCCCAAATGCGTAGCTATATCCCTCATTCTGAGGTATATCCCTGCACCATTACCATTAGCCGTCTTAGATCCGCCTGTGTATCAGACTAAGTCTTGCTTTTTGACTTCAAGTGCATATACGGCAGCTTCCTCCCGTCTATCTAGTATAGACATGTGGTATCCCTTTAGAGTTGAATAATCTAAAACGTTGAGGTACAGTCATATATTATAAAAATAGTATAGAAGAATAGAAATAGATACATTTTCCGGCAATATTTTGACATTTAATGTTTCGAGTAAGCTTCACAGTATTGATGAAATTTGTCAAGTTAAAAAAATATCTGTAAATTTGTTGTAATTGATTTTGCCCACATATGACTTTTCTTTCGTGTGAAATATTAGCGTTCCATAAGTACTCAAGGTACGTCGCGAAATATGTATTTACTTGTTCGTTTAAATGGTTATGGATACACAAATCCGATCAAGAAGGACTAATTTTATATATGTGATCGATAATGTTAAAAAGTACTAACTGCGATATTTAAGAACGGAGAGCATAAAGTTTACAACGCTGGCAAGTATTGCTACACCATCTGTCAGATATAGAAGTCTGAGCTTGATGGAACGATTTCTATTCGTTTCCAATCCTACCCTCAGAATTTCTACCGAAATTTTATTTGCCAGTTTACAACGGGAGGCAGGATACAATTATTATTCTCTAATATGTTGCAAATATGACAGTTTAAACTAGCTGCGCTGTTATATCGACATTTACGACCCACTGGTGTTTGAAAAATGCCCAGAGCGGAATTAATTATCTGCCTCTTTATTTACATATCCTTAATCGAACTATAAAAATTAAGTAATTTTATAATAAGAACTACTTCAAATAAAATAAGGAATACCACAGAAAATGCCACTTTTCCAATCTATACTTTCAGATATAAACTAATAAATATTCAGATGTTGTCATACAGGTTGTGTGTTCAATATCTCAGTTTCCCGTTCAGCCGTGAATGGAGGGAAAATAGCTTATCGAGCCATTGTATCTTTCATGATCGAATAGGATCATTCTCACGTTATCAAAGTTACAAAGAAAAAGTTAATTTCATAATCATAATTTATAATTTTTTCAGTGCTATTTATGGCACCATAGTAAAATCCTAATTAATGGAAGCTTGCAAAATTTGATGTATGATTTTATTCTATAATTTATTAACAAAAAAACAATTAACCTTGTGTAAGTTTATTAGATTGTTTCTTAGTTTAAAAATCTTATGTAGATCTGAAGAAGAATTAAATAAAATTCAAAACGTCACACAGGAAACTACTGTTTCTCATTTAAATTAAAAAAAGGAAGAAACCCATATTGTGTACTAGTGCAGTAATTTCGTCTTAAATAAGTCGACTGTCAGTGTTAGAATTACCCAAGTTTGTCCTGCTTTAATACTATTTCCATAAATATCTGATATCCAAAATAGTCTAGGCTTTCTTACTTCTCCTTAACAGTCAACTTACTTTAAAAAGAAGTCAAGTTTTCAACTATCAAAAACACTTCGAGATAAATTAGCCCTTAAATGTATGATTCTACAAAAAAAGAAATTGATCAGTTACGTGCTGATTGTTGATATGGTCATGGATAAAATAATGAAAAAGTTAAATTGCAGTTTTTTTTTTATATGAAAAAAGGGTCTGCTGTTAAATAAACTAACTATTATTAACATCTTTAAAGAAATTATTTTCATTATTGAATGTGTAAAGCCTTTGCACTAATTATGCCGGATATCTTAATACGAACGCTTGCAAAGGAAAGTGAATCTTGCAAGTAGATCCTCTTATCTAACCCGCTATATGTAACATTTGATACGAAAGTTGCCCTTGGGTATAAAACGTACAGAGGAAAAAACTTTTTTCATTATGACAACATGTGTGGTTATTTGAATAATTAATGATACAAGTTTTTTTCTTGATATAACGATTTTAAATTTTAGCATGATATATTAATATATTATTATCATATTAAAATTTAAAGGAATTTTAGAATTTTTAAAATTTTATATAACTTTTACAATTTGTGTGTTTTATCTTGTATAGTATACTGATTATATGATTACATAGTAATTTAACAGAAAAAATGTTTATGAAATAATGAAATAGTTGAATACTACTTGTATTTTATTTGGTCGTAATTTCAAATGCAAATATAACTTCATGCATGCCGTTCTTAGACACCTTGGAAAGCAGAAATGAGGATCAAACCTTAATACTTGATTAGTATATCAAACCAACATTCTTACCACAGAATTCATTAGTTATTTGTTAATACTTTCTGTTTGTTTTTGTAAAAAAATATCTTGTGAAGCCAAAGATTTTAGCGAGAAGTTAGATGTTTTAATAAAGAAGTTAAGTTGCAATCTTGTTCTTCAGCTGGTATTCCCGGTATTATCCCCCTGATTCGCTGATTACGCTAAAGGTTTTCAATAGGATTTAGATCCGGCAATATTGGTAAGCTATTGCACCACATTGATTTCTAGATGTTCTTCTAGCTATTCTCTTACCAGTCATGCTGTGGGAATGGTAGAATTGTCATAGACAAATTTAATATAGTCATCATTACCGTAAGCTAGTGGTAGTATGTATTCTTCCAAACTACTGACGTAATTGTTTTCGGTTAATCTATCGTCAACGCTGATAAGATTTGTCCATTTCTCTGAACTTTAGGCACATAACTCACGTTATATCTATACTTTATTGGTCTACACAGTTAGGTTATGTTAGGTTAGGAGTGGAGTGGCATGCGAGCCTGTCTCACCGCGACCTTTGTAGGTCTATTGTGATCCCCTTTACCTTAAAGAACGCTCTTTAGTTTCGCCTTCTTAATCAGACTTATCATTTTTGAGAGCGGCTCTCTTATGTAGCCGTTAGCTGTGGGGTTCTCTACACCCATTCCTAGAAACCTTGTCCTCGCTAGGCCGTCACAATGGCAGAAAACATGAACTGGGGTTTCTTCTTCCTCCTGACAGAATCTACAGAGAGCACTATCTGCCAAGCCTATGTTAAACATTAAGTAATATTTCAATACCGTTCCTTGCAGCGACATAATCCACTCTTGCTCCAAGATTAAATCTTTTTTAATCCGCTTCCTTAGTAATTAGCAATTGGGTAACTTATTTACTCCTTTTCATCGCTCCTAATGAGTAAATATCGTCTTCTATCAGGTGTGTAATAAAAGATACATTGGTATAATAGTTATCGTAATAGACGCGACAATTTGACCATCTGAAATTGCATTCAAATTTGGGCCTTTAGAATTGCTTTGGTCAGTGTGTATTTCAAGTTTATGGGAAAATCCCGAAACTTGGAAAAGAAAAACAAAGAACTTATATGATTTATGAAATGTAGCTTCGGAAGTACCACCAAATATTCAACAGCATGATAGTTAATTAGCGCCGCGAGCATTAGATTTCCTCTCATTATCTACTAGTTCTTCTTCTCAAACTTCGTTATGACTTGAGGATAACTATATCGCTTACTGTGCCGTCACTATTACTATCGATTCCTCAGAAATTTTCCTGATACTCCATTATTTCTTTTTGTGATAAATAATGCAAATGAATCATCTTCCAACAAGGATTACATAGTATATAATATTTCATGATAAATTTATAATATTGCTTTTCAACAAATAAAAGCTAATCAGAATAATAAAAATTATGAAAAACTAAAATATTGACAATAAACTACTTACCTTGCTTACAAAATGTTTCAGAGTTGCTCACTTGATTTCTTAATGCAGAACTTAAACACAAAGTGTACTATTTTATCCGCAAAACACCAAATACTCATCATGACATACAGGAATTTCAGCAGAAAAGCTGTCATTATTAAGGCGCCTATCGCTTCTATTCTATTGGTACTATGTTTATACAGTGTGGTCATAAAGTTTGGAACCAAGCTTATAACCGCATTATTTTACATTTTTAGGAAAAACGCTCGGATAGGTAAATTTTCTTTTTTAAAACGTTATCTTTCGACATACAATTTTTTTCTGTGACGTCATTAGTTTTTAGAGTGACGACGTCATCAACCCTTTTTTTAAATGGCAACCATATTATTTTTTTATCGTTTTTGGTAGATCTTTATATCCTCCAAATAGTGATATAAAACAATTGATATGTTGCATCACAATTTTTTTTAAATAATATAAATTTAGAAAAAAAATAAGAAAATTTTATTTTTGTACAAAATTAAAATTAAATTAAAAAAAAGTACAACTTAAATTTATTGCAACAGTTAACGTAAATTTTCAAAATGGACCCCACCAACCAACTGACACTGTCCCAGCCGAGTGTAAACACTTCGTATACTCGCCTCAATTATGTCTGGGGATATTTGTGTAATTTCTTCCCGAATTCGTTGTTTTAAATCTTCTAAATTGTTCGGTTTGTTAAAATACACTTTCGATTTCAAATAACCCCACAAAAAAAGTCTAACGGAGTCAGGTCAGAAGAACGAGGTGGCCATTCTATGGCGCCTCTCCGTACAATCCATTTATTAGAAAATATTTCGTCAAGATAGTGGCGAACCTCTACACAATAATGGGGAGGTGCCCCATGTTGTTGAAACCAAATATTCGGATGGGGTACATCACTATCCTCGTGACTTGGGAAAATAACAGCGAGCGCTAGAACCAGTTTAAATCTTAAAAATTCTAAATATTGCACAGCAGTCAAATTTCCGTCAAAAAAATATGGTCCTAAAATGCACATTTAATTTCACATCTTCTCCTATTTGAGGTCTACCTTGCCGTGGTCGATCTTTTACGGATTTAGTTTCGGTAAACTTTTCAACTAGTTTTATCACCGTAGACTTGGCAATTGGAGGTCTATCAGGATGTTCATGGTTAAACAATTCGCATGCTTCTGCATGCGTTCTTTGTCTGTCCCCATACCCAACCATAATTAAAATTTCGATTCTTTCTCGCTCAGATAAATGTGCCATTTTTTATATTAGCGAAAATGAACAATTTTTACGCAATGTCTAACAAATTTAACGTCAAAAATAGAAGTAAATAATTCAACAATGTTGTCGCCAGAGAAACAATTTCAAAATATTAATGTTCTACATAATTTGTATAAAAAGAACAAAGAACATAAAGAAATATCTTGCAAAAAAGTGCGTGTTTTTGTTTTTGTAAATTTTTTGCATAGTAACATGAGTACATGTGCATTTTACGATCCGCTTTGTTTGTTGGTTGTTTTTTTCTGTTGTTTTGATCTGGAGCGAATAACGCGCGAATTACTATTGATCGCAAAGCATTTACACTCGGCTGGGACAGTGTCAGTTGGTTGGTGGGGTCCATTTTGAAAATTTACGTTAACTGTTACAATAAATATAACTTCAGATGTATTTTTTTTAATATAATTTTAATTTTGTACAAAAATAAAATTTTTTAATTTTTTTTCTAAATTTATATTATTTAAAAAAATTGTGATGCAACATACCAATTGTTTTATATCACTATTTGGAGGATATAAAGATCTACCAAAAACGATAAAAAAAGAATATGGTTGCCATTTAAAAAAAGGGTTGATGACGTTATCAACCTAAAAACCAATGACGTCATAGAAAAGTTGTATGTCAAAAGATGGCGTTTTAAAAAAGAAAATTTACCTGTCCGAACGTTTTTCCTAAAAATGCAAAATAATGCGGTTATAAGCTTGGTTCCAAACTTTATGACCACACTGTATGTTTGTATGTGAAAAATATGTAGTTAAATTTTAACATTATGCATTTAAAAGTTAAATATGCACCACTAACATTTAATGACAATTATTTTGTTGATTATGGTCAGAACTAAAATACTATTTGTCTAATATACATATATAGCTAATATATTTTTATTACAGCATCAACTAGTAACAACCACAACGAAGTGTTTTGCAGTTAAGTCGCTTTCTATATCCAGGCTTTTGTTCACAACTTGTATGATGTATTATTATATGTACAAATAAACAAAATACTACACAATTTAGTAGTCAAAAGTACCTACACACTGTTATATCTTAAAAAATTTCTCTCATCTTTATATTATAACTATACTTAAAATCTTCAACGGCTACATTTGTAAAGTTGTCGGTGACGATTAAATGTTTTATCTTATGACCGAGTCAATTTCATAATCTGCAGATTAATAATGCTAGGCTCCTAATATCCTCTGCTGTGTAAACTGGAATGGATCGTTTCCTAATTTATACTTAGAACGGGTCGATGGGCGCAGTGGTTAGGCGGCTGACTATTGTTGCGAGAGGACGATAGGCGCCGGGGTTCAATTCTCTGGAGGGACGGTGACATTTTTTCAGAGAGTTTAATCCCGGATCGACTTCCTATTCGCTGTTGGGAGCAAAGTGATTAACAGCGCGGCATCATAAAAGGCGATATGGTGCTGTCACAAAACCAATTGAACACAACATACACACACAAAAACTACACCGCGAGAGTTGCAGTGATAGCCAGACAAGCGATACAGTTTACGGAGTCACTGCAACTAAGCACCCACCACATTTAAAAAAAAAAATACAAACCTTAGAGAATATCTAATTGTTCGTTGGTAACGCTGATAATTTTCTGTTTTGTACGAGAGGCTATAGCATTAGTGGTTTGGCAACATGCTATAAATGTGTATTTATAACATAAAGGTCTCGATAGAGTAAACATTAGAAATTGCTCTCTAGACGGATTTTAACAATATTCAATAGGTCTGAGATTAATTCAACCCTTCAATTCTATTTCGATTCCGAGTTTAAACTATTAATGAAAAGTCTTCGAAATAACTTGACCAAACTATATAAAGAGGTGCCCAAATGCGATGCTTACATTGTAATTTAATGTATTTCGTTATTATTTTTGTATTCCTACAGCCACTGCTTTACATAGCATTAATTTAAGTAAACAACGTAGGAATCAGTACAATAACTTTTGTATTTCGAGCTGATGTATATGTTAGATTCGTTTTTCTAAGTACACGGTGAAGTGTTGAAGTTTCCTACTGTAGCATGGTTTACATTACCTAATTAATTATAAGAAGCTGCTGCATATCATGTGGATTTTATCAAACTTAATGTGGAATATCTATTGTAAACATACCAAGAAATTCCATTTATTTACCGCCACTAAGCTTAATTATTGACTGAAAGCCATTGAACACCAATATCTTTGTTAAATTAGATGGACCATCTGTATAATTTGACTTCGTTAAGTAGAACTACCGTTGTTTAAAGCATTAAACATGAAAATTAGTTAAACAATATATTACTTAAATTAGAACTAAGAGAATTTAATTACAGAAGTCGGGTTCAATACTATAGTAAAATATATAGAATATTTCCAGCTGTGCGAGGAGGATGGATGAAAACTGAAGCAAAATTAAAAGAATATTATCAAAAATCGTAAAAATCTTTTATGGTTTATATTGCCTCCTAAAAAAATAAGATCCAGTTATATATTTGTTGGAGCAAACGTGCCAGTCTGACCACAACGAGGATGCAACTTGCAAAGATACAAAGGCATGCATGCGTTTGCATTACTGGTGCAATGAGCACATGCCTAACGGCCGCTTTAGAGGTGGTACTAAATCTCACACCTCTTCACATTTTAGTGGAGAGTGTGGCTAGACAAACCACACACAGACTCATGGGAGAAGGCCCCATCAGGCAGAAATCAAAAATCCTATTAGGAGATGATCCATTGTGGGACATGCCCCGCAATGGGATGTCGAAGAAATTCAGCCTCGGAAAAAATTTCACCACGAGGCTAGGTTTCAGAAGCGACTGGAATCAAAACACCATAAAGGAACTGAACAAGAATGCCATATTATGGTATACAGATGCCTCTAGGACATCCGGAGGGACTGGAATCGTAGTATATGGGCCAAAACCAAGTCCTCTGAAAGTTTAGGGAAGTTCCCTAGCATCCTTCAGGCGGAAATACACGCTATAGATAGATGCGTCCGATTTAACCTAGAAAGAAAGTATCGGAAAAAGGAGATTATCATCTTGACCGATAGTCAAGCAGCCATCAAAACGCTGAGTTCCTATACAATCAGCTCACAAATGGCTTGGGACTGCCTGTCTAAGCTAAACGAGCTAGGTAGGGAAAATAAAGTCACTCTCATGTGGGTGCCAGGACACACCGGATTAGACGGAAACGGGGAAGCTGACAAACTTGCAAAAAAGTGAGCGAGTGCATCTCTCTTGGGCCCTGAACCTTTTTGCGGTATCAGTCAGAGTACAATATTAGAGAAACTAAAAAGAGAAGTTGATCAAAGGAAAACCAAGCACTGGTTTTATCAATATGGAAAGAGACAAGCGAAAACGACTCTGGGAACCTATAACCAGAACAGATTCAATGAAGTCATTACCATGAGCAAGGACAAACTTCGCTTGCTGACAGGAATCCTATCAGGCCACTGTCGGCTCCGAAACCATATGGAAACAATTGGGCTAGCAGAGACAGCAGAATGCCGTTTCTGCGAGGAGGAAGACAAAAGTTCCATACATATCCTCTCTGCGTGCGTAGCACTACATAATTCAAGGGCCAGGCACCTAGGATCTTATGAAATAGAAGTGGGAGATCTGCCAAAAGTCAAGCCATCCCACATTCTAATTATTATTATATTATCCATTTTGCAGTAGTTCTTTTATTGTTGTAGGCTTGTTTCTACAGAAACTGAAACAAGCCTACATCAATAAAAGAACTACTGCAAAATGCATAAAGATATTATACATAAGAATCTAATGATAATAAAACTTATTACAAACTTGTTGGATTATTTTTTACACAGTGAACACTTTGAACAATTTTTTCATTGTATTTTTAATTTTTGAAGATTGTTTTAAATGGAGTAAATTTGAAGTAATGCATAAATTTACTCACTTTTTACTATAATACTGCGTTTTTTATCTAAAATCTTGAACTTAGGTATAGGGAATGCTATAGGAAAGTTGTATAATATTTCATTGTAGGCTTTACTAATCAATAAATTATACAGCGTGTTCCATTTGAATTAACGACGATTTTTCATATTTTCCTTCGTCAAATTTTCTGTGCACCTCATATACTGTAGGTCAGTTTCTGACATGGTGTTTTGAAGAACCATTATTGTCTAACATTTGATCGAAAAATAACTTTTCTGTTAATTAGCGTAACCACAAAATTTAATATTGAAATTGACAAAAATTTACTAGAAAAACATAGTAAGTCAAATATCTCAAAGACCATCAGTTTTTTCATAAGAATACCATACATAAAGTCCCTTTTATTTTTCACGTAGATTCAAAATAAATGAAAAAAAGTATAGGTTTCTATTTAAAAAACAAAGTTGCTGTCTGTGCAGAGGATATGGAACACTCTGTATAATCGGCATTATTTTAGGTTTGTAGATCTGACAAAACTAGACACGTGAAATAAAAAAAGTTTCAATTATTTCTATTATCAACCAAGATATTGGACTTCCACGTACTAGGTGGGCAGCCTGTATATAAAATTATGCGTATTGTAGTCAGAACTTGAAATATTGACATTTTTTAAATATTCTCCAAAAACTACTGATCATCAGTATCTAGATCAATAGGAAATTAATCTGTCGGAACATACATCATATGTTGCTAAACAATCTGCATTATCTGGCTGGATTATCTGGATCTGATTGGATATATCAAATAGCCACAGGTTTGTTTTGTTACTAGACCCGCATAACTTCCACTAGATAAGGATTTATGACGAAGACAAGGACACTAAAGGTAAGACTCAGACTGGCTTTATGTTGGATTAAACACGCTCTATCTGGAAAGAGTTAGTAAAACGGTGGGAAAGATATTAAAGCTAGCAATTAGAAAATCGCGATGTTTAACCTTCGGTGTAACTAAACAACCCTCAGTGAGAGATATTCGTGTTTGATGACGGGGACGTTTGGGGGAGAGCGTCCGGACGCTGTATGGAGTCGGTAGTGTTATCGGAACGTTCAAAGGTGACTGGTGCTTTCCGAAATCAAAATAACGCCGACTCTCAAGAGAAAGTATCCGTGTATTACTGACGAGCTATTTGTATAAAGACATTATTCTATCTCACGTGACAATTTAGTGGAAAATAAACTTTTTGTTAACAAAAGTTTGTTATTATACCAAACGGGATAACAATTTTTCGTAAGTATCTCGGTGTATAGGAAATAAGAATTTTTTCATAATTTCGTGTTCGAATTAATTAAAACTGCAGTAGATTATAATATATATAATAATATTAATATTAATAATATAATATAATAATATTAATAACTTTAATCAACATGCATTCTAATATCTTTTTCTTTGGTTGCAATATATGCATAAAACTGAAAATTTGATATATAATTATGTGCAAAACTTCACATAGGTTTAATAACAGACCGAACGATAAATTAGTTCATTGAAGCCCAAGGGCACCCTGTACGAAGTAACGTAGATTAATTGAAAAGATATTTAATTAAGCGTGTTTCCCTTTTGAAATTTCTCAATCAGTCTAGACTTCCTGCAATACATCCGTTAATAGCTTATTTGAAATGGTTGTGTATAGAAGGTATCTTTAAGTTGTTCTCTTACAAATATGTTAGCAAATCTACTTATTCTTTCTTTCGCACCTAATTGATATTACGAATTAAGAGAATGAATTTCCATAGTTACCAAGAAGTTGATTAGTTTACTATAACTAATAATTTGAAGATATTTACTGCTGCTAAAAGTTTAATTAGAATATTATGAAGAAAAACGAATTTCTCACACAATGAAATTCTTGATAAAAATTATGTAATTCAAGTTTAATTTAAATGAATACACTTTATGTTTATTTGATAATCTTTTTAAAGGTTTATAGTTTTCCGTATCTTTATATTCTGCCAACTACAACGAATTTAAGGTATTAGAAAAAATTTTTAGTGTTGCATATAATTGCTTAATAGAAAATTCAGTTTTATTGAAAGCTGTTGAACATTTTAGTAATAATTTATTGGAAATGTAGACATTTGTATTGTCGATTTATGAAATCTATTTAGTTTCAGTTTAATCTGGCTTTTTCTAAATTTATTATTCTTAT
Organism: Holotrichia oblita; assembly: GCA_023690525.1. Lineage (NCBI taxonomy): Eukaryota > Metazoa > Arthropoda > Insecta > Coleoptera > Scarabaeidae > Holotrichia > Holotrichia oblita. The sequence continues at coordinate 168,291,496 of CM043015.1, read as the reverse complement.
AAACTATACTTTTAGAGTTTTCTCAGTCCCTTTTATTAATACTTTTCATATTATCTCCAGCTTACAGAAAAAATCTTATGATCTTTCACACAGGCTACTTGCATTAGCTAAAAATAATCATGCTCTTGATTGATGTAATTAAAGCTTATCTTACATAACTTTAATGCGTAAAAAAAAAGCAAATTACCTATTGGTTATAGCGGTTACTGGTGATTGGTATCGTTTTGAAATATGTGATTACAGTGATTGTGGTTTACTGATTTGTTCTGCAGGTAAAAAAGTGGATTTTGTACCATCACCTGTTGTTTTCATGCATCACCGTGTCTATGTTAGAACGCTTCTTACAATAATAATTTTTCCAAGAGTTTCTTATAAAGCGTGGCTTCTATTGATCTCTATGGTCTATTGTGAAGTTTACATATATGGCCTGTACTCGAATCTTTTGATAATGTGGACCTTGCTCTAGAAGAATTTTATGAAATGCTTCGACATATCTTCGATATCTGCGTGCCAAAGTATTCGGCAACTGGCAAGCGTTTGTCCTATCCAATTCGGTTTACAATGGATATTATTAATACTTTAAAATTGGAGTTATATTACAGAAGTAAATGGAAAATAAGAAATAGTTCATATTTCTTAAATGAATTTAGAAGAACTCGTGCATTGTGCAAGTCCAAAATATCCGAGCAATACAAGGAGTATCTCAACTCAGTTGAGTCCTCATTACAACATAACCCTAAACTGATATTTCAATACCTGCACAACAGGAAAGGTAGTACAAGAATACCCAACGCATTGATTCACAATGATGTAGTTATGGATAATGCGTGCAGTATTGTTGACGCTTTTGCAAATCGTTTTTCATCTATTTAAAGGGTTAGCCCCGATATCCCTCTAGATTTTTGTCAAAATGATTGTGTTCCCTTTTGTTTACCTCACGTTACTGAGGATGAGTCCGTCCAACTAATGTCTAAGTTCCCAAATTGCAATACTTCGGGTGACGACTTAATTCCATCTTTCATAGATCGTGATGTAGGATATACCTTAGAAAGTCCTCTGATGGTGATAATTGATCTTTCCATTAAAACAACTGTATTTCCTTCATTATGGTGACGTGGTTCCTGTATTCATGAAAGGTGCAAAAAATTGTCTTGAAAATTATGGGCCTATAATAATACTTTCGAATTTTGCGAAATTATACGAAAACGTAATATATTCTTGTATATATAGCAATGCTGAAGCTTCTATATCGCCGTATCAACGTGGTTTTGTTAGGGGGAGATCCACGGTAACGAATCTTGTTAGCCTTACACAATAAGTCCAAGTGCCAAGTATTGGATCAGCAGGCTCTGGTAGATGTTATCTATACTGATTTTGGTAACGCTTTCGACAGTATATTGATCACGGTTTACTTTTATATAAGCTACCTGCTTTTGGACTCAGACCTGCACTGCTACGACTACTCTGGTCATATTTGGATAACAGATGTAACTATGTGTTTTATAATGGGTTTACGTCTTCTAGCTTTATTCCAACTTCTGGTGTACCCCAAGGTTCCAACCTTGGACCACTACTTTTTGTATTGTATATTAATGACCTTTTAAATTCAGTATCCTGCTCGGTGTTGCCATATGCTGATGATATAAAAATTTACATTTGTATCCAATCACTCAATGACGTCCTACACTTACAAGACAATCTAAATATTATCAGCACTTGGTGTTCTAAATTTTGTTTAAGTTTAAATATAAATAAATGTTATGTTACATACTGTCGAAAAGTTAATCCAATTGTATTGGTGTATGCAATGCAAGAAAGTTAAAATAGTGAAAGACCTTGGAGTGTTTTTGACAGTCGTTGCTCTGTTTTCCCACCACCGTCTAAACTTGTCCTTATCTGCTTCTCGGAGCCTAGGTTTTGTTCTGCGTTTCTGTAAATATTTCAATAATATTCGTGTTTTTAAAAGTCACTTCTGTAGTCTGGTTTCGAGTAAATTAGAATATGCGTCTCAAGTATGGTCACCATAGTATGTCTACCTTCAGCTTGCGGTGGAGAAAATTCAGCGACGTTTTTTTAAATGTTTATCGTTTAGAAATAATGGTGTTTATCCAACTCGGGGCATTGATTAAGCGACGCTGTTAATGGAGCATTATGCCACTGATTGTCCATTTCTCCTATCATTCCTAAATTTCTCAGTTCCCAGATTATCTTCCCGTTACTCATCCACTTTTTCGATCCCATTCTCAAGAACTAACCTGCTACAGTCATCACCACTGACAACGATGTGCCGAGCTGCTAATTTACACTATAATGATATTTTCCTTAACTCCATCAAACTATTATTGTAATTTGTTTCTTTTTTTCAGATACATAAGTATGTATGTACGTATGTATCTACTGTATTTACTTTAAAATTTTGTCCTGTAATTGGCCTTAGCTGTTGGACAATAAAAGCATATTATTATTATTATTATTACTATTATAATGCCAGTTAAGTTGGATGTTCTCTGTAATTAGTTCACTGACTATAGGTATCAGTGCAACTCTGACTGCTGTTGAAGTTGTTTTTATATTGTTCGTAGGAAGCCCGCAGCCTCCAACAAGTGGCCCAATTGAACCGCCCTTTCGTTAACACCCTTGGTAGCGTCGTTCTGGACTTATCTTCAAGCGTGCTTCGGCTGTCTTTTTTTGTGCTCCACCTTACTTCTGCCCTCCCTGACGTGGTGAAGATTAGGAGATGTGTACATATGTAGTTTCTATACCTTTGGTCTGTTTTTCTTATTAGTGCCCTTAGTATTACTCCGCTTAGTATTCTAGTTATAAACGACCCTATCTCGTCCCAGTTGTTATCCGTTTCGATTATGATTCTGCTTATATTATCCTTATCCAATTTATTGCCGATCCCATTTTCTAGTTTCGCCTTCTCGTTATTCCATTTACCGCAATTTAGAATCCCGTATTCAGGTGTATGGATGTCGCCACAGTCCAGGCGAAGATCTCTCTTCGCAGGCTGAATCTCTTGAAGTATGATTGAAAATGACCGTGACAGTAACTGTTTTCAGAAGTAATTCATTATTCTGAATTTACAACTGTTTACATATTACTGACCACAAAAATATCAAAAAATTGACCAAAACTTCTGACCCTTACCTTTACGGTCCTCATTTGTCTATTAGATAACTTATTGTGTAGTATATTCTATTTCATTAGGGTATCTAGTAGTTAGCCTATATTTTTCTCTAGTCGCCCTTTGTTTTTCTAAATTTAGTCAACAGGATATCTAAAACTTTTACAAAGGAAGTTACATTCTCTTTGCATCTATTTGGCCATATATTATTTCTGCGAAGGTATCTTACCTACTGAAATCTACATAAATCTATTATAAACACTTTTGAAAAAAAGATATAATTGCCATTGAATTTCTTATTACAGGAAATTTAGATTACCTAAAGTAATTAGTTTGTTGTCATACATAAGGATACTAAGTTTATGTATTTATATAACTGTGTAAGGCAGATACATAATACGATTAGCCAAATTACAATAATTCTAGAGCTTAATGTCCTGACAAATATAATGTTGCGCTACTTCTGGAAAAGGAACAAAAATTTTTGCAAGCATATATAGAATGGTACAAAAAGTAATAAACACGGTATTTATGTATGTTAATAGGTATAAATGTCCCAATGCCACCTTCTTGTATGTTACGTTACTTTAGCATAAGTACAATTGTAGTTTCGTTTTTGCCTTAAACATGTCATTTGGCACAAGAGGTAGCTAGCAGTTAGTAAATGGTATTTAGTTGCTGATTTATGCTCAAATTGTACAAAATTTTTGTATATTTACTTAGAAAAATCATGGAATATTTAAGTATTACTTGCATTTGGAAATAGAATTAAAAGATTGGTACTATGTAAGTGGATATAGCTTGTTCAAGTATTACATATTTTGTCGCTTTTTTCATTTTTTTTACGAGATATAACAGTTGATTGGTGTTCTACTGATTTATCTCTGACCTCTTATAAAGTACATACATATATTTTTAACAACGATATGCGTTTGCGTTTAGTTCATAAAATAATTTGATTGTATTTGGATGCTACTAGTTCTTCTGTTAACAATATGAGGATTGTTCATTAAAACTTGATATCTTAACTTGTATTTCATTAACTTTCGAAGTCTTAAAATTATCATTTCTGTAAAAAAAAACCATTCACATGCCCTCTAAATTTAGTTTCAATTTTAATGCTACGAACTGTCAATGAGGAGTTTCTTTTATATTTGTAGCTATATACCTGATTGCGTTAACTCTATATCTTTCATTTAAACTTGTTAGTTAATTGTGTTTTATAAAGATTTTTATATTGTTAGGCTACACAAAATTAGATGGTATCTTTGTGCACAACTAACTCAAATTAGGCATAGAGATATTTTTCAAGTCATTTAAACGAAAACTGTGGAACCGTGGAAATAGTTTGCTTTCTAAAAAGTAAGAATTATGATTACAATTATATTTCTGTATGCTTGAAATTATTTATTCTTTTTAGTCTAGCATGTACTATATACCTATTCCTGCAAAAGTAAGAGAACTGCAACGAGATATTTAACTGATTGTTTTATTTTATTAACAATTAGACCGCACAGATTATTAATTGTACCCTTATTTATCTATTTTATGACAAACTTGACATTTGAATAGTGTAGATTTTTTCTACTGTCTGAATGCGATAACTTGTATTGTTTTAACGTACACTTTTAGTTTTCGAATATCTATATAAAAATGAAATAATATATCTATATCAACAAACATTCTAAAATATATATGAAAATTGAACAAGAGTTTTATCAGTTTTGCCATGGATTATCTGTATGAATGTTTTTTTGAGTTTCTTTTTTCAAACCTTTCGCTCTGTCTCTACCTACATCATGTAGTTGTTCCATCAACCTTCAGAGATAATTTTTGCGTAGTGTTCTAATTCCATTTTTACAATCATTTTATAGTTAGTTCTATTTACTTGTACAGTTACGGGTTAAGTTTACTGTTCTAATTCGAAGTACAGGAAAAATGTACACAATTTTATAATTAATTTCAAATTTGAGCGTTACTTGTCATTTTTATACCAGGTACTCTAGGAATATACTCTACATGACGTGGTTGTTCAATTAAATTGCCTGAATATACAAAAATAAATTTGAGGTTTTAGGCGAGGTAAATGGTGTTGTAGATTTTCCGCTATTTCTGTAATTTTTCTGAGTTCACTTTCATGTAGCAGGTGTTCAATTCTTCATTTTAAACTTCCAAAATTTGGTATGAACTGATTTATTACTCTAGGTTCTCTCTATTCTCATTATACTTCCTAATAGTGTCGCTCATGAACACTACTAAATTTTTAGTTTATTTTTACGGCAATGTCTTTCGTCGTTTCCTAGCTTCTAGTATTTTAATTACAAGATTCTTATTACAAGAATAAGAAGGTTTTTTTTTGATTTAATACCCAGCTTAATTATTTTTTGAATTCGGACTCTCTTTACCGTTCTCCGTTAGACTTTGTAAAAACTTCTTTGTATAAATGTCATCTATAATGTTTTATTACAGTATGAATTTTTTCAATCCAGATTCATTGAGGTAGTTTTGTAGCACACATTAGCATCATTATCCTCTGCACTTTTTACAATTTCTGTTAATCTCCATTTTTAGAAACCTGTAAATTTATTCTTTTCTTGGTGATTGCTCGTTGAACGTGAAATTTAGGTGAGTGATGCACTTTGCTCTCAAAATGTGGCCCTCTCGATTGGAACAAACTTGTTTTATACTTTCAAAGGTAATTATATTCAGCAATTTTCTTTCATTAGCTAAGTATAACCTAGTCGACGTTTTTTTGAATATATTATATTATCATGAATACCGTTCATTTCTTTGTTTTCGGTATTGTATTACTTTTAAGGAACACCAAGCTTATGATGGTATTCTTTAGAATTTATAATTAGTATAGCAACTAGCAAAGTAGTAATTATGATTTTGCTGAAACTTATTTCCTGTAGTTAATTAACAATTGTCAGCATTAATAATTTTTTTTATTCACAGACATAAAATGTCGTTAAATACGCGCACTATCTGAGAATTAATTTCTATTTCTTGCGTATAACGTATTCACGCCGTCTCTTCGCTAATATTTTCTTAAAATTAGTTACGGTAGTTCACGTGCTATACAAGCAGAAAATCAACAAATACATACAATATACATAGTCTATGTCATAACATTTACGAATGTATTTGAGTCTGAGATAAATCAGTATGGAAACATACTGTTGGGGGATCTTACAAATTAAGACAATTATTTAGTGTAGTTGTTGAATACAATTTTGAAGTGTACATGTAAGAATATTGTTTTCTACCTGATTATTAATTTAAAGCTCAACATTTTTTACCTGCTAACATTACTTCATTACTAGCTTTAATGCACACAATTTAAAAATTACTGCTTGATTTATTGATAAATTCCTTATTGGACTCTATTACTTTTGTTTTATACATACTAAACTATTTCTTAGAGAGCAAAGCAGGATATATTTGGAACACGATTTTATTCTGAAATGCTCAAATTGATTAATACTTTCTCAAATGTTCGATGTAATTGCTAAATATTTTGCAAGATTACTCACTAATCATTTAATAGATGCAGTAAGAAACGTCTTGATTAGATAGGTCGGTACTTACTAACTTCTTTCTTTATTCTTAATTTCTTAAAAAATATGAACTAATATGTACAACTTGATCTGGTTTATATGGAAATTTTTTAGGTTCTCATTTGTGATAAAGTATTTTTAATAAATTACCCTTTGCAAGTAAATAGGTCTCTTCTAAGGTGGCTAGTGTTTCACATGGATTTATCATCATCAGATTATTATACCGGGTGTCCCAACAAGGGTAATGAGGTACGGTATTAGGGAAACGGATGTACCTACAAATTTGAAACAAAAAAATTGTTGAGTAAATCGGCTAAGAATGCTGGAAATGCTGGAAAAAAAAATGCTGGAAATTATTTTCGAGATTCTGAAATGGCCTCCAGGGGGCGTAATTGCCATTCCGAATTTTAAACCCCGTTTTATGCAAAATTTTCTTATATTAATGATAGTCATAGTGAATACAATTTTATGAGACAAATTCGAATATTTTTTGTTAAATGCTTTTTGCTCTACCTCTGGAAAGAAAGTGGTGGGGGGAGCTAGAATATTTTCGGAAATAAATGTCGATAACTCTAAAAAGGCTTAACGTATCTTAATAAACTTGGAGTCGTTAAAAAGGGAGTTTCCTAGACTATCAATTGAACTGTGAGTGAGGTGATTATGTTTGCTTACCTTGCCGCTAGATGGCGTTTTTTTGACATAATCGCAAAAAAAATAACTTACTGCAAAAAAATTAAATGCAATGATATCACTTTTTTACGTCATTACATAGTCAATCAAGAGCCTAACAAGCCAGTGAAAACCGCATCTCAATATCTTTATCCTAACGTAAGATATGAATAAAGAAATTTATACTAAAAAAAAAATACATTTTGGGAAGCATTTCCGCTTTAAGGTTTGTTATTAATGTCTAGTTATTCCTACTTTACCAAGTAAAATGCTAATTTATTATTTGGGATGCCAAACGATATTTTAAATATTTAGTGTTATCACATTTTTTTTTATTAAAAGTTAGGTTTTTAGTCAATAATCGATTATTGAGTACCAATTTGATTAATTATTGACGTAATGTAAGTAATAAAATCCTCTGACAGAAATCATTCTTTTCTAATTATCAAGATTGCCATGAAAACAAATAATGTCGTTTATATCTGACATAACTCTACGCGTTTTTCATGTCGTTGTTTGATGCTTGTCAAAGTGTCAAAGTCGCTTGATATCCTGTTCTAAATTGTCGGTTTAAATTTTAATATTTAAATTAATTGTCTTACTGTGATTGTGTTTATTGCATTAAAAATGTCATCAAAACGCTTGTGTGGCTGAGCGTGTGTACGCAGCAAATTATCCCCATAGAAGACATTTTAGTAGAATGGTATTTAGACGCTTAAGTAGATGTTTGCGCGAAACAGGACGGGTTCATCCTAATCCAGTGCCTAGAAAAATCGACACGCTAGGAACGAACAAAACGACATTAATGTTCTTGCTTATGTTAACATTTAAGTTTAAGAAGAATAAGTTTGGACTTAGGAATTAGTAAATCATCGGTACAACGAATCCTAAGAGATCACTATCTACACCCTTATCATATTGAACTACATCAGGCTCTTTTAGAAACTGATTTTGATAGGACATTAGACCACTGTAATTGGTTGAATTCTATGATAGATGAGGATCCCGATTTTTTATCTCGAATATTATGGACCAATGAAGCTGCTTTTTCAAGCAATGGAGGAGTCAATTTGCATAATATGCATTATTGGTCGCCAGCTATCAAAATCGTTGGAGTGTGCACGTCTGGTGTGGTATCTTAGGCAATCGAATTATAGGACCATTTTTTTTTAAATAATAATGTTAATGGCGAAACTTATTTGGACTTTTTAAGAAATCACTTGCCAATTTTATTAGAAAACGTGCCTTTACAAACGAGAAGAGATATGTGGCTGCAACACGACGGATGCCCTGCACACTTTTCGCATCAAGTCAGGAATTTTTTAGACTAAGTTTATCCAAACCGTTGGATAGGAAGGGGCAGTTTGTTTCCATGGCCTGCCAGATCTCCAGACCTTACTGTCCTTGACTTTTACCTTTGGGGTAAAATAAAAGATATTGTTTATCAGACTCGCCCTACTACCCCAGAAAACATGATTGATCGTATCCGAAATACTGTAGCCAATATTTCAAGAGCTGAAACCAGCACAGCCGTATTAAATACACGACGCAGGATAAGTACCTGCAAAGAAAATGACGGAAGGCACTTTGAACATTTATAAACACTTTTTGATTTTCCTTTCAATCAACCTTGTTGTGTTTTATCGTTGTCAAGTTATTAGTTTCATAGATTCTATAATTTATTATTATTTTATAAGCATTGCGGCTCGTTGGACTTTAAGTTAGTTTCCTTACAGTTCCCACACTTATTATTTTATTATTGTTTTGGCTGTTGGCTTTCGAAGGTATTGTAAAAAAAGTAACAAAGATAAGTAACAAAATTTTATTTCGATTTAAAATATCGTTTGTCATCCCAAATAATAAATTAGCATTTTATTTGGTAAATTAGGAATAATAATTAGACATTAATAACAAACCTTAAAGTGGAAATGCTTCCCAAGATGTAATTTTTTTTAGTATAAATTTCTTTATTCATATCATAGGTTAGGATAAAGATATTGAGATGCGGTTTTCACTGGCTTGTTAGGCTCTTGATTGACTATGTAATGACGTAAAAAAAGTGATATCATTAGATTTAATTTTTTTGCAGTAAGTTATTTTTTTTGCGATTATGTCAAAAAACGCCATCTAGCGGCAAGGTATGCAAACATAATCACCTCACTCACAGTTCAATTGATAGTCTAGGAAACTCCTTTTTTGACGACTCCAAGTTGATTAAGATACGTTAAGCCTTTTTAGAGTTATCGACATTTATTTCCGAAAATATTCTAGCGCCCCCCACCACTTTCTTTTCAGAGATAGAGCAAAAAGCATTTAACAAAAAGAAATTTAATTTGTCTCAGCTTTAAAATAGTATTCACTATGATTATCATTAATATAAGAAAATTTTGCAGAAAACAGGGTTTAAAATTCAGGATGGCAATTACGCCCCCTGGAGGGCATTTCAGAAACTCGAAAATAATTTCCAGCATTTTCTCTTAGCCGATTTACTCAATAATTTTTTTGTTTCAAATTTCTAGGTACATCCGTTTCCCTAATACCGTACCTCGTTACCCTTGTTGGGACACCCGGAGAACAGTGTAGTCTCTAGCAATTAACAAGCCTGCACATATCGCAAGGTATGTTTTAAAACTATTTACAAATATCCAGGGTGGTTCGTTGGATATCAATTTTGCGGAAACACTGAATATGCTTCAAGAATATATTTGTGGATATTTCTAGTAAATTCGCTGCATGTTTACCTTCAAAATAGTACCAAAAAATATTTCTAATGCTATTCAATATTTACTACATCTAACATGCATAATATATCATTATTATTATGTACGCTTTTTGATTTCTGAATAGTAAAGTAATCATAATTCTAGTGATGCGCGAATACGCTTCGGTTCTTTCCTATGCACATTCTCAACCTTCCCTATATAGTATATTACCTCTTTTACTTGTTTCCCGAGTTTACCGTAAAGTGAAATATGATAACCCCGAAATAGGTATTTCAATTCTTTCAGAAGAGCGAAGATACGCCCGCCTACCGAGGTAATCAAACACACACCGTGATAATAATGACCGTACAGAATATTTAAGCGTAACGGGATGGTTAGAACAAATTCGGTGATCCAGTGCGTGGCCCTCTGAACTAGCTAGCCGGGAGGGTTGGTTCGGAGAAAACCTACAGATGGTACTTTTATAAGGGGCGCCAGGACTTCCAATTTTCCACGCAAAGAGTTAATCTTTGAAGCTGTGCCTACACTACAAATGACGAGTATTCCGAAAACGCTAAATACTTACGGTATGATCTTACTCGCTGTATACAATACTTACGACAAATATGCTTTCTCGATCTTACTTATAAAGTTGGAAAATAAATACTTGACTACACCAAGAAGGAACTATTTGAAATCAGAACGTCATTTTGATTTGACATAACAGGTATATTAAGATAATATATACACACGGTTATCTACGACAATGCATTCGTTATAATAATCTTAAAAGCTAAGGATTTAAAAAAAATGATGTTGCAACAATCGGAATTTGAGTTACTATTTAAACACAATGTTTACGCTACCTTAACTAGTCTTAAATATAATCCGGGGTGGTCCTACGGTGAGTTGCTTCTAGTGCTTCGAGTAAATCCTCCGTACTGGAGACGATATGTAATCCAATTACAAATCACTATCGGTAAAAGGCCCTGAATCACTCGCGCACTACGGCGAAAATTACCATTAACGAGACGAAATGACTTCACACACGAAAAGTGACCTAAATACCGAACACTACCGGAATTAACACCGACGCGAATCTTAACCGTATCTCCTTCGTAAGGTACCCCAAATCACACACTAATCTGGATGCACCGATTTCTCGCCCCAGCGTGATTGGAAGGGGAGATGTGCTGTCCAATAATTTGTTCGCCTTATGTCATCGTGATTCTTATTGGTGGTTGAAGTATCCGTAAACAACTGCAGGTGCATGAACAAAAAATTATGCGAACCAGCCGAAATAGCAATTCGCACGCTATTTTAATACAAGGAAAATACTGTGCATTCAAATTGAATCACAAGGTTTACATAGAACTAAAGTATATTGAAAACAGTTTGACTACAATGTTTGCAAAGTTAATGAAAAGATACATACAATATTTCTTACAGAATTTCTTTATGAGGTTAAACAGTAAATACAGAACTGAGTGTTTGATGTGAAGCGTTACTATATTCTTTGAAACTAATAAATAAAGATCTATCTATATACACTCAAGGTATACATTTGTACAAAGAGGTTATTTAGTTCGTGCAGATGTTACCTAAACCTTGAAACTATTAATTATTTTATGTGTTCGAATGCATTGCGTAGCTATTAAATAAATGATTAAAATTACAGGGTCGTAAATAGAAATTGGACCGTAACAATCCTACCCTTACTTAAAGAAAAGAAATTTTCGTAGGAAATTTCTGACGTTCTGCGATACCCTAAACTTCCAGAATCTATATATATTACTTCCATAAGATTACTGCTTCCGGAAACGAGAGTCCACATAGAAAAACACAGATAACCCAAACTACCACAGGGTTCTTCAGCATTCGGCCGGAACTAAGGGGAATTTTGAAAATACTAAAAGAGCAAACTTTGTTATAACTTGGCAATTCGAGACACAACAAATGACACAACCGAGTTCCCACAAAATTGTCAAAGACGCACGGGAAAAAGGACGAATGGGTTGATTCAAGGTGTGCCCAGTGTAAGGGGATCATTACTTACTCCGAAAGCACAGGAAATTGGACACGTAATTGACAACTAAACAAGTTTCGAATTGGTTCATTCCCCGAGACTACAAATGCCAACATTACAACGGCAAAAGAAAAATAATTACTATATAGCCAAAAAGACTCGAAATTCTTACCAAAAAAACTAACATTAATCCAACAATAATAAACTTCAAACGGGACAAAATTCTGGTTTTTCCATGAATAACTAACGAATGGAACAGTTAATCCCTAATAAAAGAATATCTTGAGATCTCTCAGTATTATAGCAATAAGAGTTTAAAACGCTATTAGCGGGACAACAAAAAAAATGAGATACTTGTATCTCGTAATTCATATGGCTAAACAAACAGAAATCCGAAAAACGTTGAGTTTTTATGAAATTTTGACTTGTTTAATGTCTCTGCCAGCCTAACAGGACAGAAATCCGCAAAGAAACAAAAACCCTAAATGACGTCATATCCGAGCCCCAAAACAAAAATAATAAGGATGGACACTTGGTCCTCCTTGTTAACGTTGGAAAATATTCCAAAAACAAAATAATGGTACCACTTAATGGCGACAAAATGAAGGTTCGTTAAAATGCAAACGCCTGAAGGGCTTGTACCTGCCGAAATATGTTTTAAAAAGTTCAAAATGTTTTTGCTTATAAACAAAAGAACTTAAAACTAAAGTCATAATCGGGAGTAATAGTCATAATCGGGAATATTTGTCAAAGTCAATTTTAGTCGTCTTCTTCGAATCCAAATCTTCTTAGGAACTAAACAGCTAAGTAATACAACGTTGACGGGAAATAATGTAAGATAACAACGAAACAGTAATGTTTGTCGCAAACCCAGTTAAAGTGATACGCTACTCAGTTCACATACCACACCAAGAGTGCGCTAAACGAGGGTGGGCGTAAAGAAAGAGTCACTGATGAACACAAATCACACACGGAATTTACCCTAATAGTTCCTAAAAATGTGTTACATACTGTATGTTGATAACGATATTCATGACAATATTCGAGATGGTATTGAGACGTTGACATGCTTGGTGCTTAAGATGGAAGTTAGACATTTAACAGACGGACTTCTGGGGTATTGTATGCCCCACACCAGGAAGGCGAAAGTCTTCTTAATCATCACTAGGCTGAGGTTTCAAATGTTCGACATTCCATGTTCCAGGCTGAATTTTCCCATCTTGATCCTTTAATTCATAGGTGGTAGGCGATACTTTACGATGAATCAAGAAAGGTCCGAGATATTTATCAGCCAGTTTGGCGGCATAATATTTTGACGCATCCGATAAGACAAAGTTTTTGCGCCACACGACTTGATTAGGGTAAAACGATACTGGTCTATGTCGAAGATCATATCTGTTCTTTGATTTTTCGTAAGCCCTTTGAAGGCGAGCTCGAACATCCTTGTAAAGTTTATTAAAACAGGTTGATCTCTCTTGCAGGTGGTCTGACGCAATTATTTCGGTTTGATCGGGAGTTGTACGATATTCGGAACCCAGTAGTCGCATTTCTTTACCAAAATTCACATAATACGGACTGTGGCCGGTAGTTTCATGTTGAGCGGATCGAAGCGCGCATGCAACTTTAGGTAAATATTTGTCCCATTCGCGATGATTTTCTGAGACATAAGCCGTCAGCATAGATTTGATTACACGGTTGACACGTTCAGTAGGGTTGCCTTGTGGATGATAAAAGGAAACAAAAGCAGAATTAATTTGGTACTGATTCAGTAGTCGGCGATATTCTTTGGAACGAAACTGTACTCCATTGTCCGAGATAATTTTACGCGGTACACCAAACAATAGGAAAACATCATTTTCCAGGTGCTCTATGACCTTGGAAGCGGTAGCTTTACGCAAGGGAAAACATAGACTGAATTTACTAAAAAGATCGACAACTACCAATATGTGATTATACCCTCTAGTTGAGCGAGGTAACGGTCCGACTAAATCTATACTAATGACTTCCCACGGCGTTGAAATTTGTGAGTGGCCTCCCATAATTCCTGGTTTAGCTCTCTGTTCGGGTTTTGTTTTTAAACAGGTTTGGCACTTCCGGATATACGTAGCAACATCAGCTTTCATTTTTGGCCAGTAATATTGGGTAGCTAATCGATGAAAGGTCTTATAAACGCCTAAATGTCCGCTAGTTGGAATATCGTGACTTTGGTGAAGTAATTCGGCACGCTTATCTTTCGGTACTACAACTTTCCACTTATTTTGATGATCACGGAAGCCATATTCATCTCGGGATTCGACAGCTTTATATAAGATGTTATTTTCCAAGCGAAATTGCGGGTATTTGACGGGATGTTGTAAGACTGCATCGCACAGGTTGTTATACCATCGGTCTTTAATTGGTATTTTGGTTGTAATCTCAAGAGTATGAAGAACGGGTACAGCGCGAGATAAGGCATCAGGAACTAGATGTTCTTTTCCTTTTCGGTGGATAATTTCAAAGTCATACTGTTGCAGGCGTACACTCCATCTTGCGAGTCTACCTGATGGGTTTTGTAACTTACTAAGCCAAAGAAGTGAGTAATGGTCAGTAATAACCTTGAAATGGCTACCTTCTACATAGGGTCTAAGTTTTTCAATTACCCACAAAACTGCCATACATTCCTTTTCGGTGGTGGAATAATTTCGCTGTTGTCGCGTTAGGGATTGACTCAAATAGCAGATGACCTTTTCACCGTCTTCAAACTGTTGGGTAAGAGCAGCTCCAATTCCATAGTCAGATGCGTCACATTGAATAGTAAAAGGTTTTGAAAAATCTGGACACGATAATACGGGTGCGGCAACTAAACAGTCTTTAAGTTTTTGGAAAGCGTCTTCACAGGCTTTATCCCAAGTAAAGCGAGCATTTTTGCGTAAAAGTCTAGTCAAGGGAGCGATAACGATACTAAAGTTTTCTATGTGTCTACGATACCAGCTTGTCATTCCGATAAATCGTCTAATATCCTTGGTGTTTTTAGGCTTTTCGTATTGTAAAATGGCTTGAACTTTTTCGGGGTCTACATTTAAACCATGTTTATTTATTACATAACCCAGATACCTCAATTCGGGTCTACCAAACTGACATTTTTCCCGATTAAGTTTAAAACCAGCGGTACTAACTCTTTCAAAAACCTGACGTAAAATTTCTAGATGTTTCTCGAAAGTTGGAGTAATGACCACAATATCATCAAGGTAGGTAAACACATAAGGTTCGAGATCGGCGCCAATGACTTTATCCATAATTCGCTGAAATACGCTCGGAGATGTAGTAAGACCAAATGGGAGTCGACAAAATTCGTATAGTCCGCGATTTGGGATAGTAAATGCCGTATATTGTCGTGATTCGGGATGTAATGGTATTTGCCAGTAAGCCGCTTTAATATCTAAGGTGGTTAAATAATATGCGTTACGTAGTTTATCTAAGGTGTTAGAGATATATGGCAAAGGGTACGCGTCTTTTTCGGTGACCTGATTTATTTTCCTAAAATCTACACAAAATCTAAGGGATCCATCTTTCTTAGGTACCATCAAGATAGGCGAAGACCATGCACTAGAAGATTTTTGTACAACACCCAAACGAAGCATTTCATCTAGCTCTGCGTTAACGACTTTCTGCATAGCAGGGGATATTGGATAATATCGTTGCTTAATAGGTGGACCAGATACCTTAAGTTTGTATTCAATCAAATTAGTACAACCTAATTCACCTTTATTACAAGCAGGGAAAGATTCGTTTATAAGATTCTCTAGGTTCAAATGTTGTTGTTGATCTAAGTCGCTAGTGATATGGTTGACGCTACATATCGGTATTTCGCTCGTAAAAGTCCATTCACCTCGTCGCAAATCTGGAACAATTCCGTGAATACGCCAAAAGTCAGCTCCTAATATTAGTGAATGCGTTACAGACGGGACTAGCAAAATATCGATGACCTTTACCTGATTTCTTAATTGTATTGGAACAGAAATACTACCATAAACATCGCATTTAACACCGTTAGCTATTGTACACGAGGAATTAACCTTTTAATTGGCAAACCCAATTGCTGCAATAATTCACACCCAGATTGACCTGCGATTGTGCGTGATGCACCTGAATCTAATAAACCCAATATCGTTTTGTTAAAAATTGACACTTCCAAGTAAGGTCTCTCATCATCTTGTGCGTTGGCTAATATATAATCTAACAATAGTTGTTGCGGGTTGACCGATATTTCAGAAGCGATATTACTCATTAAACGGTCAGCTTTTAACGAGTAGGACGGGAGTTTTTTGAACAATTTGGACATGTGGCGACTGTTACCTGAGGACGTCCACAACGATAGCAATGTTTTTTGCGAGGTTGTCTGCACTGCGAAGATCTATGAGCAGAACGACCACAATTCCAACAATTTAATGCAGTTGATGTATTTACACGTGATTGATCGGTATTATTACTATTGATATTAGCAACAGCTGATTCTGATGGATTAACCTCAAGTTGGGCTAGATTTGTTGTGACCTGAGCATACGCTAAATCTGGTTCAAGGGCTTTATTCTTACCGGGTGGCGGAACAAATGATTCGACTGATACTCTACGTGCTTCTAATTGTCGACACAGTTTCTGTAATTGCGAAACAGACGTAATTTCTACTAAGCCTAATTGTGACTGATAAAAAGGCAATATATTTTGAAGCAAAATCTTTAATTGTTGAGCCGCAGTTAGTTTTACAGTGAATCGAGCGAATAAATTCGACATAACAGATAGATATAAGCCGATGGATTCGTTTTGTCCTTGGGTACGGTGTTTGACCTCCTCTAGTAATTTATCGTCGTAATTTACCGGCAAAAATTCTTCCCTTAATCCCTGAGTTAATTCATACCAATTATGAAAATTTCTGCGATTAGCGCGATACCAAATTAAAGCTTTTTCAGTAAACAAATCTAGAGCAGATGTAAATAGAACTTCGTGACTAACATTACGTGCTATTCTTGTCTCTTCAACTCTCTCAAGAAAAGCATTTAACGACACTATTTGATTATTACCCGAATAAGTAAGATTCCATTTGGATACCGGAACGCTTTTTACCATGGTCGCGGAAACATTAGGTCTCGAGTCATAATTATTCTCATCGTCAGCGGAATCTTCGTTGTCTGAATCTCCTATTTGCGTTAAACTACGGAACGGATTTATTGTTGATGATGCACGACCAGCAGCCTTAGCTTTAACTTCTAATTGGGAAGATAATGTGACTAATCTAACGAGAAACTTTGAGCGAACATCCTTTTCGTCTTTTGTACCTGGATTACAATGAGTTGCTCTTACAACATAATGCCCAATCTTTGCTGTAATTTTAACGTACTCAGATGAAGATAATGTCCCCTCAAAATCTGTAATTAATGATTCTATCTCCACTAAACCTGCTTCAATAGCGCTTTTATCTTCGGCAAATGCAAATGGATAAGTTGGTGCAACGAATGACGAGGACTTCTCTAATTTAATTAATCCACGTAATGTGGAACGCATAACCTCAACTGTAGCATCCTGAGTAACTCCACGGATAGCTAATTGATAACTTAGTTCAGTTTTAGATAATCTACCAACATTTAATTTTCCTTCCATGGTGATTAATTTAACGAGAACAGACAAATAGAAGAATTAACTAATTAAATGAAGTATTGTCGAAATATTGCAACAAACAAAAAGAAATTAGGCCGACACGTTTGGGCGCCAATTTTTATTACCTCTTTTACTTGTTTCCCGAGTTTACCGTAAAGTGAAATATGATAACCCCGAAATAGGTATTTCAATTCTTTCAGAAGAGCGAAGATACGCCCGCCTACCGAGGTAATCAAACACACACCGTGATAATAATGACCGTACAGAATATTTAAGCGTAACGGGATGGTTAGAACAAATTCGGTGATCCAGTGCGTGGCCCTCTGAACTAGCTAGCCGGGAGGGTTGGTTCGGAGAAAACCTACAGATGGTACTTTTATAAGGGGCGCCAGGACTTCCAATTTTCCACGCAAAGAGTTAATCTTTGAAGCTGTGCCTACACTACAAATGACGAGTATTCCGAAAACGCTAAATACTTACGGTATGATCTTACTCGCTGTATACAATACTTACGACAAATATGCTTTCTCGATCTTACTTATAAAGTTGGAAAATAAATACTTGACTACACCAAGAAGGAACTATTTGAAATCAGAACGTCATTTTGATTTGACATAACAGGTATATTAAGATAATATATACACACGGTTATCTACGACAATGCATTCGTTATAATAATCTTAAAAGCTAAGGATTTAAAAAAAATGATGTTGCAACAATCGGAATTTGAGTTACTATTTAAACACAATGTTTACGCTACCTTAACTAGTCTTAAATATAATCCGGGGTGGTCCTACGGTGAGTTGCTTCTAGTGCTTCGAGTAAATCCTCCGTACTGGAGACGATATGTAATCCAATTACAAATCACTATCGGTAAAAGGCCCTGAATCACTCGCGCACTACGGCGAAAATTACCATTAACGAGACGAAATGACTTCACACACGAAAAGTGACCTAAATACCGAACACTACCGGAATTAACACCGACGCGAATCTTAACCGTATCTCCTTCGTAAGGTACCCCAAATCACACACTAATCTGGATGCACCGATTTCTCGCCCCAGCGTGATTGGAAGGGGAGATGTGCTGTCCAATAATTTGTTCGCCTTATGTCATCGTGATTCTTATTGGTGGTTGAAGTATCCGTAAACAACTGCAGGTGCATGAACAAAAAATTATGCGAACCAGCCGAAATAGCAATTCGCACGCTATTTTAATACAAGGAAAATACTGTGCATTCAAATTGAATCACAAGGTTTACATAGAACTAAAGTATATTGAAAACAGTTTGACTACAATGTTTGCAAAGTTAATGAAAAGATACATACAATATTTCTTACAGAATTTCTTTATGAGGTTAAACAGTAAATACAGAACTGAGTGTTTGATGTGAAGCGTTACTATATTCTTTGAAACTAATAAATAAAGATCTATCTAAATACACTCAAGGTATACATTTGTACAAAGAGGTTATTTAGTTCGTGCAGATGTTACATAAACCTTGAAACTATTAATTATTTTATGTGTTCGAATGCATTGCGTAGCTATTAAATAAATGATTAAAATTACAGGGTCGTAAATAGAAATTGGACCGTAACAAGTACATACATATTTATATGTAGTATCTTATATTTTTAGTCATATTGCTATTACAAATGGCGCAACCGATATCTTAATATCGATATATCAAATTTATTGATAGATTGTATGAGATAGAGGCACTGGAAGTGAAACATCTCTAACTCATATTGCTAAAGTTTTGGTTAAATTTATCGCCAAACTTTTGTATTAGATGCTCAGCTTGTTTCCATTGCGAAAAGTACAATACAACTGGATATTAGTTTGCAAATCCTCAGTTAGAAGAATTCTTTTTATGAATTTATCACAAACTTTACATATTTATGCCGTGTGTGTCATATGTAGTGAATAAATTAATTTTCTCAGTTAATATTATAATATTAAAAACAAGTCGATTTTTTACTTTTAAATTTCATTCGGTTAGGTGAAATTTCCTTTACTCGCTTAAATCCATCTTAAAGTGGCACTTACAGCCCGTACTTTTCTGACTTGGGAGACACATTTGTGATACCTCATTTAAAAAGCACATTTATTCTGTTATCTAACGACGAAGATACTGACATTTCAAGCGGTACAAACGAAGCAATTAATTATTCAATAATGTTGGAATTTTTCTACAATGCAGCCAATTATTGTTTAATTATGACTCATTTAAGTGAAAGGCAAAGCATAATGATAGGTTGTAGTGACAGAATCATGACTCATATCGTGGTGTGAAATGTTTAATTCCAAATATCCCAATTATCTCACGTATCACGGACAGAAGTTAGTTAACCGATTACATAGATTGGTAACCATAATGTTAGCAAGCCATTGGTGTCACATGTTTTGGAGAGACATAAAATGCATCCGTATAAAGTTTACGTGGTACCTATAAGAATTGAATGAAGCTGAGGTGATAAGCAGATCAAGTTCTGTGAAACAATAAGAAAATAAAGTAGAGAAACTCCCTATTTTTATACATATGCTATATCCTGCTGATGGAACTCCAACAGAAATCGAGGGGAAAATTTTGCTTCAGCTGGACAGAGGCACACTGCTTTATAGCAATCATGCTAAGAGCTATTTAGACACTGTGTTTTCTAATAGTAGGTTTGGTGCAACAAAGTGGCCAACCCGTTCCCCTGACCTAAATCTATTTTTTATAAGAACATTTGAAGTCGAGAGTGTGTGTTAAAATATCGGAAAATATTGGATTTAAAGCGTAGAATTTTCAATGAATAAGGAAATTTAGAGCTCCCTTTTATATTGCCAGGAAAGAAAATTTATAAATTGGAGATGTACTATAAATTTATTTTTGTTTTTCATTGTATGTATTTAACTAATTTTGTCTTAAAAAATAAAAGATTAATGTAAAATTTCCAATGTAATTATCTTCGTCATTGGGTAACAGAAAAAATTCATTCCCGAATAGAGAACAAAAATGCTTTTTAAATTTAGGAGACGTAAGTGTCACTCTAAGGGAATTTAAACGAGTGGTGAAAATTTCATTTAGTTAAGCGGAATTTAAAAAACAAAACAAAAAATGACCTGTTTTCCGATTTTTTAATTCCATCGTATTAACTGAGAAAATGATTTTTTTCACTACATATGGTATACACTATATATCATCATAAAATACAATTAAAATGTTCTCCGCGGCGCGGTTTTCCTTACATTTAACTTATTGCGATAATGAAATTCAATTCTGTAGTCTATGTTTTAATTTGATTGTGGAAGCGATTTGGAGACACCTACGCTGGAAAGTTGGAAAATCCTGATACTCTATCGCAAAGGTACTGTGTAATTATACATTCTGATACAAAGTTTAAATTGTTAACATCTAGCTAAATCAATATTATTTGTATTGGTACCCACCACTTATGGAATGTAAAGTACTGTATACGGTGTAGGTATATATTTTTGTTTTGTTGCATTATTTTACCAAGAAGCACATTGTGGACTATCTATTGGTAAAAGATGTTTCGTAATAATTATTTAAAAATAAAGTAATGTTAACAGATATGTTTCACAGCCAATGCTTGAAAATTTTCAATGTTTTGGTTCCACTAAAATAATTTTTTAATTAATTAATTTGTCTATTTGTATATGCATACAAATTAATTTTATCACAATGTTTGTTTAATTGGACGAGTGAATTATTGCTGCAGATTCGTTTCATATACCAAGTTTACAGCCGAATATTATGTATAGGTAATTGGTAAGGTATGTCTAACAATCTCGAAAATCAAGCTTTTTATAGCATAGTAGGATTGGGAACACAGCATACTAGACTTTGTTGAGAAATGATATGGTTCTAATCAGTGTGATACATAAATCATAACATGTTATGCTGTTAGATTATTTACTATGTACCGGGTGGCCAAATAAGAATGGCGCTTGGCTATTCTTACTTGGCGGTTTATAGTGCATAGAGCTTCGGGAAAAAATGTCACTTGTTTAGTGGCAACACAAAAAATCTGGAAATTATTAGGAAATCGTACGATAGCCACTAGAAGCCGTAAATGAACATCAAAAATTTAAATGCTTATTTTACATAAAATTTATCAAATTAAGGTCTATCACAAATTTTCTGAAGATTCCACTAATTTTATTGTATTTTGCCAAAGAATAGGGTAGAGAGCGGACGTTGTTTTGAAAGTTTATAATTCAGGTTCTGTTGAAGAGAATATCGCAAAATTAATTTCCTTAAAAACAACTCTACTCCACCAATCTAATGGAATGACTTGTATGCTGTGTTGAAATTTTTTCGGAAATTTTGTGTTTTATGGAAAATATAAATTATTAACATGCATTTTGGACTACGGATTAAAAAAGTAAGTGGTTCAAACTGTTTGATATTATTGTTTCCGTCATTGGTACAGAGCGTTAAGGAAATGTAAATATGTAGATAAATTTTGTGAGTTTTAGAAAGAACTGCGTGAAATGTTATATTGATGCCTACTCTATAAAATAGTGAACAGAAAGCTTAAGATGTTAGTAAAAAGCCAGCAAAACAATAACAAAGCAAACAGCATAATAAACTCAAGTTATTTTATTCATTATCACAAAAAAGTCAAGTCAAATCTCGGAACCTGGGAGACCAAGGCAATATAGTATCATGCATTTTCCTTAACTTATAGCTAGTGATTTAAATTGCTTAATATTGTAGTTTCGACCACCGCTGGAGGGCATTAAGGAAATTTAAGTAAAAGATATATAGCTAGCAATTCGCTTCAAATATGTTTTCAGCATGATATATGTACAGAGATACCTTGATAAATGGATAGAACATATTTCTTTGGATACTAAAAGCTCCAGATTTGACTTGTTTAGATTTTTATTTCTGGGACAAATAAAAGGTTGACTATATTCCGCTGCTTGCTTTTATGTTATTTTGCCGCATTGTTTATTTTAACCACGCTGGTTTTCACTTCTTATCTTAAGCTTTCAAATTCACTATTTTATAAGATGAGCATAAATATCACATTCCACACATTGTTTTCTCTAAAAAATCACAAAATTTACCTATTTAAATAATATACAATACATACAATAATACAATAATATTAAACAATTTGAATCATTGATTTAAATTTGCGCTTCGATTAGGTAACAATCTAACGAATAAACTGGTTATTTTCGCAGAAATCGAAAATGTGTAAGTATATTTGTATATGGAAACATTGGAATTATTTAGAACAAAAGTAGCGAATTAAATTATATCCGAAAGGGACGGACTTAATGTATGATCAAAGAAGGATATGGCATTAATGGAAGTGCAATACATTGGTGACGCAGTAAATAACAAGCTTGCTAGTAAAACATCTACAAGTATAATAATGTGACACATTGAGAAAAATATGGGATATTTTTAGAAGTAGAGGACATAATAAATTACAACACAATTAAGTGAAGCATCGATATGGACACAGATAAATAGTTGATATCATTCCAATGCTTGTCGATTTAGAATATCTTGTTACCACTATTAAAAAATAAAAATAACATGAATAGTGTGGTGTACATATATATTTTATAGTTTCTTTTGTTTATTATAATTAAATTGGGCTTATACAGGGTGTTAGTAAATAAGTGCGACAAACTTCAGGGGGTGATTCTGCATGCAAAAATAATGACAGTTTGCTATATAAACGTCCGTCCGCAAATGCTTGGTTTCAGAGTTACAGGGTGTTAAAGTTTTTCTTAAAAACTAACGATTTATTTATTGCTCTGAAACCGGTCGAGATAGACAAATGAAATTTGGTGGGTTTTAAGAGATGATTATTGCGCATTTCTTGACATCCAACCAAGAATTTTATATTCATCATTGGCGTGCATACGGGTAATGATCTTAATTTTTTAAAGAAAAAAAAAGGTACGCCACTGAGATATTTCAAATTAAAAATCATTTTTGAATTTGCCATTCAATTTGTGATAAAAAACCACTCTTGCCTTTTTTTCGTGTGAGGCGCCGTTTTTATGCAAAAAAATAAAACATTTTAACGTGTATTTTTCATTTCTTTAATACATTATTTAGTAGGCTACTGTCGACATTCAATATCAATGCATTGTTAAATACAAATATTTTAACGAAGTGTCCAAATAGCAACTCATCATTATTAAGCTTTTAGTTAGCTATAAAATTATTGTTAATAAGTAATTAATTTTTCTTTTATTGAAAATAATGGAAAATTTTTCAAATGCAGAATTAACAGACATGCATTTTGTCTATGGTCCAAGTAATGGAAATGGTCGGCAAGCTGGACGATTGTATGCTGAGTTGTATCCAGGACGTAGCGTACCTCATCACACAATATTTGCTCGTCTTCACCAACGCTTGCGCGAAAATGGTACATTTAAGAAACAAACGGCTGACTGCGGGCGCCCTCGAGAAGTACGAACTGTGCAACTAGAAGAAGTTCTCGAGTTAATAGCGGAGTCATCTGAAATAAGTACTCGAAAAATCGCCAACATATTGAATTCAAAATTCTTAAAGAACAGCAATTGTATCCGTTTCATATTCAACGTGTGCAAGCTCTACTACCTAGAGACTTTTTACCCCGCCTATTTTTTTGCCAATGGATCCTTCATCAAATCGCTCAAATTCCTAATTTTTAAATGGCGTTTTGTTTACTGTCGAGGCTAATTTTGGACGACAGTGTATAGGAAATTTCCATAATAATTACTTATGGGCTGAGGAAAATCCACATGGAATTTTTGAAGCTCATTTTCAGCATCACTTTTCAGTCAATGTATGGCTTGGGGTAATTGATGCTCATTTAATCGGTCCATATTTCCTCCCACTACGACTAACAGGCGAATCTTACCTTAATTTCCTTCAGCAAGAGTTACCTGGTCTTCTTAAAGATATTCCTCTACATCTGAGACAACACTTATGGTTCATGCATGATGGCGCACCAGTTCATTTTAGCATTAATGTACGTAATCACTTAGATACAGTGTATCCAAATCGTTGGATAGGTAGGGGAGGTGCGGAACATTGGCTTGCTCGATCACCGGAGTTAAATCCTTTAGATTTTTGCATTTGGGGTTTTCTTAAGTCATTAGTTTATTCCACTCCCGTCGAAAATGTTGATGACCTTAGGAATCGAATTATAGCCGGCTGTCAGACAATAAGAAATACACCAGGAATTTTTGCGCGAATACAACAATCAATGAGGCGAAGAGTTGAAAGTTGTGTCATGTCTGAGGGAGATCATTTTCAACATTTGTTGTAGCTTTACGCTTACTTAACATTTTTTTAGTGTTATTTTCTGTTATTGTTCTAGTTTAATGTTATTGTATTAAAGAGTTCAGTGGTTCAGTAACCTACTAGATAATGTACTAAAGAAATGAAAAATACACGTTGTTTTATTTTTTGCATAAAAACGGCGCCTCACACGAAAAAAAGGCAAGAGAGGTTTTTTATCACAAATTGAATGGTAAATTCAAAAATGATTTTTAATTTGAAATATCTCAGTGGCGTACCATTTTTTTTCTTTAAAAAATTAAGATCATTACCAGTATGCACGCCAATGATGAATATAAAATTCTTGGTTGGATGTCAAGAAATGCGCAATAACCATCTCTTAAAACCCACCAAATTTCATTTGCCTATCTCGACCGGTTTCAGAGCAATATTCGTCAGTTTTTAAGAAAACCTTTAACACCCTATATCTCTGAAACTAAGCATTTGCGGGCGGACGTTTATATTTGCAACCCCCTGAAGTTTGTCGCACTTATTTACTAACACCCTGTATGTATGTAATACTATTTGGTAACCAGCTTTAATTCAATTTATTATTCAGATATTGAAAAGGATTGCAAATTAAAACAAATTGTTTTACAAAAACTCTCTAATTATTCTTCTAGATTGCAGAGCATTCGTTTTTGTTAACCGTCTTTAGTTATTTACAATGAATATTTATTTGATATTACACATGTTTATTATATTGAAATTTCTGAGCCAATTTTTGGTTTTTCAGTCGTTATGTCTTCTTCGATATTAACGTAAGTTTACATTGTGAGAAACAAGTATTTATTTCAAATAAATCTATATACATACATATATCTGAGAAAATAGTCGTTCGTAATATTCACAAAATAATAATTGTGTTGATAGCTGCATAGAAAATACTAAAATATTTTGCATATTTTTTTGCTTTGAATATATTAATACATTGCTATTATATTTATAAGGACAAATAAAAATTGCTACGTTCAATTCAAATAAGTATTTCAGCGCGCAACAGGTTTACAACTATATTTTCTTGCTTTACTCTTTATAAACGTGAATTGCATTTAATGTGTTCTTCGGAAAATGATGAAGCTTTTTCGCGAGTGCTTCAGATTTGTCCTGTAAGTTTTCTATCTTCCACATATATACATTAATAAGTTTTGCTTTGTAAATTTACTACATATTTCCGAAATTAATTGCCTATCATCAAATAAATATTGCCTGTCCTCGAAACAATTTATACGGCAACTGTTTGTTGTTAAAATGAAATAAATTTATAGTGCGTTCATTACAAATGTTATTTTTAGTAAACAATGTTTCAATTCATAATTATTTCATCTTAGTCTCGGTCCCAACACGTTTTCTTGGAACACTGCTATATTAGTGTATAAGTAAGTAGATCACATCAGAGGGACATTTTTCTTTCATTTTGTAATGTTTTCTTCGGCATGTTGTTGCATTATGTTGATGATTGCCATTACAATTCTTTCCAAACACGTTAAATGTGTAGTTGCACTTCGCGTAAATCTTTAATAGCGTCTTGATTAATAAGAATACAAAAATCATGAAGAATACGTGCTATAACATCTTACAACGAATGCCACTGAGATATCAATAATCAAATTTTACTTATAAAATATATGCATATTATCACAAAGCAGTTTCATTTTAATACGTTTAATATAAACGCATGTGTGTAGGAGCACAAACAGTCGTTACAACGTTATTTAGGAGTCAGGGTAACTTTATGATATCAACGTTTCTCTAGTAAAATAAAAGGGAAATAGCTTTATCGTAGTAACCCCTGTACAGCTTTTACAAAGAAAATATGTTAGTCTCTAGACATTGATAAATCCCTGTTCTCAACACAAAATAAATAAAAAATTAATCAAAAAGTGCATTCACGAACTATCTATCACGTAGATTAAGAAAGAGAGAATGAGTATAAAGAAATATTCTAGCGATACAAAAGAATATTCTAAATACTTATATAAAACATACACACAGTAATGAGGATATCTTCAGTAACAACGAATAAAGTCCGTTTTACGCGTTGTTTGGGAATTCCAATTAGCATAATTGTTTCATTATTATTATAAAAGACATAAGCGCTTATGGAAGTTTACCCAAGAGAGAAGATTTTAAAATACAATAATTTCAAGCGTATCGCTTGCTTTAAGAATGTTTATATTGCTGTGCGCTAAGCTTAAATAAGTTTTCTACATAACTTTGATGAAATTTCAGAAAAGAATTCAAATAAACATTTAAGAGTGCACATTTGTAAATGCAATTTTGAATGTTGATTCAACACCATCCGTCAAGAAATAGTCTAGAAGAAAGAGATTTATACGGCGGTATTGCCATAAGTAAACCTCCTCCGAAAAGACAGTCGACAGAAAAAGCTACAACATCGAAATGGGCCAATGTTCTGTGGAATGATTAGTCAAAATTTGTGCTATTTTGTCCAACAAAGGAGAACCTTTGTAAGAGGTTCAATAATTGAAAACAATATTTTTAAATGTTTTGTACTATTTGAGGCTGTTGTTGATTAGCGACAGGCATATTCAATATAATTACGTCTATATCGTGGAAAGAAGATTATATTGGAAAATCATGCTATTCCATCTGGCTTACAACTAATTGACCAAATTTTATCTTTATGCAGGATAATAATTCAGAGCATACGGCCCCGAAAACCTACAAATAATAATAATAATAATATTTGATTTATTTGCTCAACAGATTACATCCAATTACAGGACAAAGTATTATACATTAAATTATTACATTACATTAATTAATGTATGTATAATATTAATCTTAAAAACTAGTTTTCTTAACAATAACTACTAACCAATCGTGCCTACGCTAAGACAAAACTAAATATTTCGGGGAAAAGTGCTGTTTCTATAGAGAAGAAAAATATTTAAAAATGCTGATAAGGAAGTGTGATGGATGTCAACATCGTTACAAGTATTGCTAAATAGAGTACACTGGGTATTAGGGATCTAAGTAATGTATTAGTACGTGGCGTTGAACAATAAAATGCCATATCATGTCTCGAGATTCTAGGAACATAAAACTTACCTTACTCAATAAATTGGGAGCATTATGGAGTAAATTATATAAAAACGTAGCATTCATCTGGTTCCGCCGAGTTGATAAGCTGTTCATTCTAACTTTTGCTTCTTTATATAAAACATCCATCATTTGCATTTTTAAAATTCTTAATTTTCATGAAAAAATCTGTAAAAAGAAGAAGAAAAAGGTCGATCCCGAAACTAATTCAGACAAAGACTATATGTACATATATAACCACTTATCTTTATTCAGTAGTAGCCCGATGCCAGTAATTCTTCAATAGTCTTGTATACATTTAAGCTATCTAACGCAATAGTTAAGTTCTTAGTTTTTTATTCTGTTACATACTGTCTACCAGACTTTTATACATATTGTAGTAGAGTTTTTAATGAATACTATTATTCATCCAATTTGAATAAATAATTGCGTAGCTTTTTTATAACCTAATGAAACTTCCCTCCAACCATCTCGAGCGTATTATAAAAGCAAATACAACTTAACACTTATATTTGAACATACCGCTGTAATTTTGACAAATTTAATTACATAAACTGCATCCTCCTCAGTAATTTTATTTTCCGCATTTATATTCCGAAAAATTCACACTTCTACACTTTAAGCTTGAATTGAGGTTCTTCATTAAGCATTGCATTAACAGTGATATTATTTAATTGGCAAACTTTTTTTTTCCTAAAAATTGGTAGGTAATTTCTCGGCTCTTGTAGCACTCCCCCAATTATTGGAAACGATGTAGCTGTAACTTCTGGGCGGATTACTAGTTTCAATTCATTAATGTTTTGTGGAGGTGCACCAAAATTAGCGTTTTTGCAACTTATATATTTACTGGTAATATGTACTTTTAAGCTCCGAAGGCTGAACCTGTGACTAACTGGTAATTCCGTCACAATAAAAAAATGGATTCCTTGTAATTGTGTAACTGACAAGATAACTGCCCATCCATAGTGCGCATTAAATTTGATTTGTCTTAAAATCACTGAACTTAGGAGGAAATTAGAAGGTTATGTTGCTGAACCTTGTAGTACTGCCAGCCTTAATATACAAGTCTTATTTAGAATAAATATAAATTACACAACGTAATGTATAATGTTACAAATGATTTGCCTATTAATAGTTGAAACAATTTGATTTCTTTAGAATTCTTTTAGAATTACTGAAAGTTTCTAATTTTCAAAAAATTTAAATATTTATGCTGGCATGCCGTCTCTGTGGCAAATAGAATTGAAATACTAAGCAGAAAACATAAAATATGAAGAAATGAATAATACACTTATTAATCTACAAAAATTGAGATGCTACGAGAAATATCAAACATAAACGAATTAGTAGTATTAGGACGTACTACATTATCTAAATGCTATATTAAACCTGTAGGAGATGTCTTATTAAGTTTTAATACCGCTGGAGCATCTAGAAAGAAAGAAGAGATAGAGATAACATATCTTTTTATGCATAATGTTTTTAGGTTGCGCTACATGTATATAGATAAACTTTAAGACATTTATGTAAGGTTTAAAGCAATCAACGCTGCAATGGATAAACATACGTTTTAATAACTTCCTTTATCATTATTCAATTCTGAGATTAGTAATTAGCATTCATAAACCTTTCAAAACCTGTCGTAATTAATTAGGGTGTCACATATGAACTGAAAGATAGTAAAACTCAACAACACTCTCCTGAAGTCTGTGGAGTAAGTCAAAACGTAATTAAATGTATTAATTAGTGCATCATACTGTCGGGACAGTGTCAAAATCGTTATGTCAATTTCCTTTGTTTTTTAGCATGTAATTTTGGCAATAAACATCAACGAAGCGCATTTTTTAAATTGCTGGACTTAGTATTATGAGTAAAGACAGTTACAATTAAACCCACGCAAAAACAGTGATAGTTGCTCACGGTAGTAGTTTCGAAGTGACACCACTGCTGCCACTTGAAACTAAATAGTAGGAAATCGTTTCTACAATTCTGACTTATATAGTTTGTCGAGCTTATCAATCAGTTTATAATGAACTGGGGGAAGTATAATTTGGTGACGAATACTGATTTACGTTTTCTGATTCGGTGTAAAGCTGGTGCAAAAAATAACCTTTAATGTAGTTACAAAAAGCTTCAACATTAGGGCTACGGAGTAATAATCCGCATCAATACGGATAAGCACTGTACCCGTCAGACTTACTACCAATTATTATTCTGTTGTATGTAGCAGCTGTAATAACTCACTTTGATAAGAGGAAACATCGTATTTGTTAATATGAACGCAGGGGAGTGGCTGGCCAATTGCCCAAATGGCTATCCAATAAAAAATTTTGAAGATGGTTTGGCGAAAACTTGTCGCTACAAGAAATATATCATCAAAAACTTTCGAGAATTACAAATTGTTTGCACCAAAGAATGAATTAGAATTTTACAGGAATTGTTTGCACCTTTGTTATTAAAAGTCCTGGAATTTTTAGCTATTCGTGGAAATCATATATATTACGAATTATCGCCTTTTAAAACAACTATTGCAATATACCTTTTAAAAAATTGAATATCTCTACTTTTTTTTACATTTACAGTATCAACAACATTTTATGTTATCCTAATATTATCTTATAACTTGTATACGATGTATAGCGAGTGACAAAATGTAGGGATTTACACAAGTTATCTCTGTTCTAAGTTGCATCTTTCAGTAGATGTAACCCCTAACAGGGTTGGTTGCGAAAAGATCAATATCTCCGTAACTATTTAACTTAGCCGAACTAAATTTGATACTCTACTTTAAAAGTCAACTACAGTATTCTGAAATGTTGGTTAGTGGTTTAAGATTTTATTGAATTTCCTTAACTTCATTATCAAACTTAAAAAATTATAATTTTATTTTACGGGGAATTTAATTGTAAAACTTTTGTGACTTCTGTTAGTTTCTCAAGAGACTTTGAGTAATTAAAGTCGACAATGGAACAATAGTTGACTATAAATTACACTTCGAATTTAGACTGTGAAAAGTTTTAATTTAGTGAACAAGTTGACATGCTGTTAGTGCTAGGTTTGTGTGGAGATAACTAGTAGAAGTGCACAAGAATATCGAAAAAGTTTTTTTTAAGAGCGTATTTCTCCGTGTACAAACATTTGATCGTTATTTTATTAGGTCGCTACCAAATCGTGAAGATTTGGAACATTGCTGTATGCGTGATGGGGCACACCCTCATTTTCGTGTTGTAGTTAGAGGCTCTTAAATCATCGGTATCTCAATACATGGACTGGATGACGAAGTAATTGTCCGACAAAATCAGGCAAATACGATAACTATTTGGGGCGTATAAGTAGATTTCGATTTTCGACGAAGAATAAATTTATTTTAGAGAAAATGGATACATATTCCAAACTAAATGATAAATAATTAAAACCTGTAGTGGTTTTCAAGAATATTCAAACTTATTCGAGGTATAAATTTATTTTTGAAAACAACAAAGATTAAAAAAAAATACAAGAGTAAAAGAATTAGATTTTCTGTACAACAAAATTCTAGAAGTTTCATCAAAATTGGAATTTAACAATTACTGGTGTTCCTTTACTAATAAACAGTCGAGTGATATCTTAGGCTGTTTATAGTTGATCATGGAAGGCTTTAGTAAATAATGTAATATACCATAACTATCGAAGTGCATATGGTTCATTTGAAATCACTGGAGATTACTTTTGATCAAAGCAGCTAATATAATGAGTCGTTATGTTAGTATTGCCGTGCTTAGAGCATTAAACAGAATTACCACTACTGTACTACTGTATTTGTTTCGCCTTTTACAATCGAGTGACATTATTCAATACTTCCGCGGACTTGCAATATAAAATACTCATTAGAATTCAAGACTGCAAGATCTGAAAAATGCGTAAACACCCCACGGGTAAAACATGTTCAGAGAAAATACTTCAGTTTTCAAGTTACGGATCTATGCCAAGGACATTTTAAGAGGCTAATAGATACAAAGGATAAAAGTCAAGATTTCCTGCTTTATTTTTGGTAGCTTGTCTAGTTTGGCCATCACGTTTGTTAATATATTTATTTATTTTATTTTGAGATATTGCAACTATTGCTACTATTTCGCATGTGCTTATATTATTTAATAAATCTAATACCACCGATCAATTTTTTTTTACCTAATTCGTTGTCCTAATTCACTGGTTCAGTTATCAAAAATGTAAGCAAAATTCTTAGAAATAAGACTGGAAATACGAAATCTCGAAGTATTCGTATTATTATTGTCGCAGTCTTTTTCAATTGAAGAAGGTTCTTCATTTTGTAATAATCTTGACCATTTAACTTTCGGTTAAAAACATACATTGAAAGACTTGCATCTTTTAGCAAGATGCCTCGACATTAAATTGAAAAGTTATTCTGTTCCATATAATTAACATTTAGTTTTCCGTTCGTGTCAGATATGCTGTTCACATGAAGGAAAAAAATGACATGATGAAAATATGACATGCCTTCTTAATGAAATGTATTAACAACCTACAAATGGTAAATCTGTGTTGATCTCAGAGTAGTTGCAATTCTACTGGATTCACGAAGCTTTTCTGTTGCTGAATCTGGATACGATATACTCATGGAGAAAAAGAAATATAGTCCATAATTCGCTGCTGGAACTGTATTACACACTTTTACCATAATTTTACATAAAATTAGATATGATAAATTTCGTCAAAGCTGTGGACAAAGCAGGAGTAGGATTTCAATACTTTCAACAAAACTTTCACGATATAACTGATGCTAAACTGAGAGAAGACTTTCATAGAACATTTTTACTGATAAATTTAAATTATGAGGCATTAAACTGCAACAAAAACGTCAAAATACGATTTTTGCATTCACACCTGGACTTTTTCCCTCCGAATATTGGCCATGATAGCATGAAGATATTTCGACCGTCACAAAGCGCTATTGCTGCAAATTATAAGAATTACTTTTTAAATACGTCCTATAATAGCACATAGCTAATTATCATTACCAATAAGGATTTAATTCCCAATGATTTTACCAAAAGCAGATGTGATAGAAGGAAGTTGCTTGTGTTGTTATTGTGAGCGGTGTAAGAATAAACTTACATAATTTACAAAAAAAAACATAAAATTTTGTGTAATTAGATATATTACTAGTTGTCAATTTTATTTGTTTTAAAAAATCAGATAAAAGAAAGTGAGTCTATATTATACGTGGAGTATTAATTGCTATTGCAGTATTCGAGTGAACATAATATATTTCAACACACATACATATTTACTCAGTACGTAAGTAACGAACCTTATGTGTCAGATATATCGATTTTCTTTTCATTCACAGATGACCTGTTTATATCTGTGCACCACTCCAATAAATAAAATGGAATTGTTGAATTGGTTGGTTTAAATTGACGACGAAATAGCACGTATCTGTGATGGATGTGAGTGGTTCCGATTTTTATTGTTCTCAATTTTTCACGCAAAATTTTATACTTATAAATATAGTCTTAATAATGATCGGACTACCATTATCAATATTTATATTATTATTATCTACAACTACAAGTCAAAAAATTATTTACAGAGCACTTTCTCACTAGTTACAATAATCAACAACTTTCCAGCATTAAAGTCATCTTCAATTAATTGAAATGTAAAATTGATCAATAAAGGCTAGCTACTACTCCTGATATATGTAGGCAGTTTGCGTTGCTAATACAGCATGGCACAGCAGCCACAACACCATTGCCGATAGTAGTGTATCTGCAGGCAATCAGTGACCCTTTATAATGTTTACATGCAACGTATGCAAATTTCATTTGGGTTATTATTGGTTATTATCATAATGTTATACTGGTAGGACAGTAGCAGTACACTAGCGACCATTGAAGTTACAATAAATGATTAGTGTTAAAAACGGAGACATTTTTTTTCCATATCCAATAGCGTTAATGTTATTGTAAAACATTTACAACAAAATTGTGACAATAATAAAGTATTTAAGATGAAAATTCTGATTGGAATGAAAGTAATACGACACAATTTCAATTTATTTTAGTAGCTGGCAATAAAATCATTAGAAACAACATTTAATGATTGCCTGATAAGCAGGCTTACAATATAGATCACAAATTTGTAATTTCATTAATGAATTTCCAACAGTTTTATTATTTCGAGACGGATATTGGGCTAAAGTATTTGCGGCGGCAATTCTAAAAAAAATTTGAAAGGACAGGCGAATTGCGAATTACCGGGATACTATAGAAAATCATACGTTTGTCGGTCGTTAAGAATGAACATGTGTGCAGTACACCGGCGTCTCAAAATTCCAAGTAAACAAAGACAACGATTGGTAGCTTCCGAAATCGCAGTAGAAGTTTACAAAGGAAACGAACAAGCGATTTCTATAACCACCAGTGGTTTTTATAGTTGTACCACCAAAAACGGCTAAAGTCAGCCGAAAATGATAAAATCCGGACAGAGGACGATTCTTGCAGTTTTTGGTAAGAGTTTTTGTGTGGCAAGACGAAAAGCGCGTTCCCGGCAGTAAAATGCGGTCGTGGTCTTGTAATTGTTTGGTAGTAGTAGAATTGTGAAAGAGAAAGCCGTGACACCCGGATTCCGCTTAATTTTTTACAATTTCGTATTTGTGCACAATAAGATCCCATCTAAGTTTTATTAAACTATTGTGGGAGGATCTCGACAGATAAATGCGAAAAATCTGTCCCACTTCCAACGAGCACTTGTGGAAATTTCTCCACACTGAATAGAACTAGAGATATATTTGTACTATTTCATATAAAATAAATAATAATAATGGAAAAATGTCAGTGTATCTACTTTTTGCTAATTATGTGGTAAAATTTTGTAAAAACTAACGCCACTTCTCCATATAACTCTTACTTTAATAATTAATTAAACGTAAAGGGAGATAAACTTCCAAATATTCTGATTATCTCGCTTAAACTGTAACAATAAGTTTGCTTCAAATCGTGGGTTTCCTAAAGTAGTTTCCATAAGACACAAGGAGAAAGTTTTATTTACGTAAAAGATTCTCTAGCTCTCAAACCAATCTTTCAAAATATTTATTCTCGCCGAGTGCTCTACGAAACGTATTATTCAATCCCAAGGCTTCTTGTGGTTCTTTGTGCGAATGAGAGTACCTACTTGAAAGTTTGTATTTATATATCAAGCGTTACGGAAGGAAGGGGTTCAAGAGAAGTTTGAAAGTGAGAAAATGTACAACTTTCAGGTTACTCTCATGAAAACTAAATAAAATAACGAACAAGGCAAACAGCAATTTACATTAGTTATACACTTTTCATAGTTATTTTTGTTTTCTATATAGTCTAACAGTTATTGAGTAAGTAGGTACATAAATAACTAAAAAGAAAAAAAAACACAAAAGCCTTGAATTCATGGCCTATATTTATGTTTTATCCACTGAAGACTGCAATGAACGAAATCAGATCAATTTTGAAGAGATCATAAATAGTAAATTAATATATCGCAGGAATTATAGAATGCGTTGTTAACGAGAAACTCATAAACCATTTTTAATTTTTTTTATAAATTGTAATATTTTTCATATAGTGCGAAAGCGCGTTTTTACCGAACTAGATTTATAGAAAGCTCCCTTCTTATAAAGCGCCAATTTATAGTGAGGCATTGACATATTGTTTGCATTTGTGGTGAACATAGTGATAGAGATATTAGCGTTAGCGGTGTATTTTGTTTTTTTGTAAAATAATATCAACTAGTATATGTATGTAGGTAACGTATTAATGTATCTAGTACCTACCTACATGGGTGTGGCGCGAAGAGTTTTGGTTAGAAGTTTTTGGGGATGTAGTAATAGGCGAAATGTAAAATTTTATCAGATTACACTATCGATAATGCTGATTTTAAATATAATATTTTAATGAATTATCTACTTCCGGTACACCGGAAGTACATACCAACTCGCTTATTTTAAATAGAACATGGTATTTTTAATTCTGTTTTTCAATTCTCTATCAAATTCTGAGTAAATTTCATGTACCATGTTCTATACTAAAAATGAATAGTTTTTGAGATATTTCAATTTTTTTAAATTTTTCTAGAAAAACAGTCCCAAATAAATCACGATATTGCTGCAAACAAACACGATACTGACTTAAAATTTGACATGGCGAATTGCAAGACATTACCAAAGTGCCTCGTCCTTTGAAATGTGATTTTTTTATACAGTGTGTTTACCACATAAACACAATTGCAAGAATTTCAAACAATTATAACTCGCTTATTTCAAATACAATACCCTGTATTTTCATTCTCATTTAATTGATACCAGCATTCCTTATACCTAAATCTAACCGGTTGTGAGATATTTTATTATTTTACGTAACAATAACGAAACTTAATATTTCAACATTAATAAAGCGTAGGCCGTGACTGTCAAAGATGTGACTCTACTTAATAGTAAATTGTCTATGTATGCATTAGATATGCTTTCACACTTTTCTTCAAAAGTTCATGTTTTATAGCAAGCAATGGCAAATTTAGCTTACAAATGATGATTTTTAAATCTTATCATTATATACTTCTAATCAAAACTCTTCGTGCCACACCCTGTATATACAAGCAGCAGGATAAAGTCAAGTTTTTTAAGATTTTGTATTATTATTTACTGTAGTTATGCGAACACGATGAGTTCCATTTATTAAATAAGATCTAATTCAGTATAGGTTATTGCAGAGGATACGATACTCCGACAACTTGGTGATTAATTGCCTCAAGAGCTTTACTATAACGAAATATATACCGAAAACTTGTTTGACGCTGTCTAAGAATAGAACATTATCGAGACATTTAACGTTGCTTTTCGCAAGACTTACCAGGCAAGAAACCAGACTGTGATTTATAATAGCTCATTATTTAAAAAAATCATTCAACCATATTTTCAAAAACTTTTAAGAAAGATCTTAAAAGTAAAATAAGTTTACATTTATTATTGGAGTGCTTGTCACCGTTTCTTATGTACAGGGATTATTTTGACAGGTTTCAAAGATATTTCTAACGTTAATGAGTTAACTATATTCATCATTGACTTAGCGGTACAGGATAACCCAGTTTCCTATGTTTTTGACAATTCCAAGTAAACTGTGCCAGATAGAAGTAAACGTTGAGGTATGCCGAATTTCGTTATCTCTTACCGTTCCATGAGAATTTAACGCCAGATCTCAGCAATCTTCTACATCACTGGATAGTCGCCTAACCACTGCGGCTATTGATCTGGAGGTCGATGAGTTTCATTGGGGGTTTGGTTGTAATATCGTACCTAAGTATTATTGTTGATCAGTTGTATTTTAATTGGATTTGATTGGTTTATCAAACTTCAGTCCAATAATTTATGAGATTTATAAGAATTTGGGGCGTCATCCTTTCTATATGGTTATTTACACATATGCAAATACGAGGTTTCTTGATAACTATCCGTTTAATGAGCTTGCGTTTCGGTGTCAAATACGTTATTTTAAATTGCATAATTTTGACTTTATACGCCATTGAAGTAATATTTTACATATGTACATATGGATTACATGATGTGTCTAGGGTGAAATGTTATCATTCTTTACGAATCATACATTATGTAGACAACATATATAGCAGCATCATGTAATACCATAATATATCTTATCTTTCAAATACGTAGAGCTCTAGTAAATACCGATTGTATTTAGCTAAAAAAATATGCAAAATAAATTGCAAAACTAAACCAAAACTTGCACTATTTTCAGTAATACTACGGACCAAGGTTCTCTATCTTCGAAGGATTTTTTTCTTTTATGTTAGTAGTTCTATCGACTTCATCTAAATCAGAATGTTTACTTTATATGACAAATTGATGCTGTGATATTGGGTCGCTACTTTCATTAAAAGGTTCTAATCTTGTCCTGGTTTTAGACCATTATTGTTTTCCATTAATTGTAATGCTTACTATATCCAATACTTAATGAAGGAACGATCAGAATAATAATAAAAGACCACGTGAGTCAAGTAGTAAGACCAATTAATAAACAATAATACCGAATTTCAAAGGTTGATATTATGACACGTTAATTTTATTGTAATGTAATACTCACTTACATAGAAAGTATAGGAGATACTTAAGAGAATCATAACTAGAAACGTAATTGAGGTATTCGCAGCAAACGTCTCGATCAATACCATTTGGGGTAGTAAGAAATAAGAAACGTTACACATTTTATCAGAAATAAGTTTACTCACAAATATAGCAGGTTCAATTAATTCTTTTCTTAACGTAATTAACTATTGTGCTTGTTCTCGCATTTTCCAAGAAGCTCGCCGATTAGGATCACATTTAGCAAGAATATCATGTTCTGACGGTATGATATTGTTCTCCATTAATGATATACAGTAATGTCATAAGTATCGCGTTAATGTAGATTTTTATCATGTAGAATTAGATAAAGTTCTATAATTGATGCGAAGTGTTTCATTGTCTTTCTTTGTGCGCAGAATACAGCGCTGATAGTGGTTTACGACTATAATTTTTTGTGTTACAAGTGAGTAATAGCGAGAATAATTAATAGTATTTGATAATTTATTTGTTGGATTAGAACAGTTTCTCCTGAAAACTTCCCGAAAAATTTTGGCGTACTCAATATGTACAACTGCCATATTTTTACAGAAACACTATAGCAGAAAATAACATTTTAAAGAGTCTTTGTGCTTTTATTCTTGATTGATTGATATGTTTGTGATGTTTAATGATGCAATAAAGAAGACAATTAAATTTTCACAAATTTATTATTTTACGCAACGCGTTTCGCTATTAGGATAGCTTCGTCAGGCTTCTAAATCTAGATGTAAACACAGTTTGCAGTCCGCGAAACCAACAGTAAAACTAAAAAAAATGCAAATTAGATAAACTCAGGTATACCATCTTGAACCTCATCATGCTTGCTTTCTTTCTTAAATATATTTAAAAGCGGAGAATTATTCAAATATGTTTGCTCATTTAATGATAATTGAGAATTTCTAAATCTATTTATTTCTAACGACTCTAAGGCGTTCAGTTTATACCTTTTATTACAGGAATGTAACATTACAAACTCACCGTTGAAGTCATGATCATTCTGTATTAAATGATTAGCATACTTTGAGTCTACATTGAGTTAAAAAAAACTCTTTTGTGTTCTGAAATACGTTTTTCAAATGATCTACCTGTCTGAACTATATACATATACAGTACGGTCGATCGTCCTAGGGTCAGTTGATATCATTCGAACGGGTATGCAAAACACCACAGACGCGTTCACAGACAGGTTCA
Source organism: Holotrichia oblita (assembly GCA_023690525.1). Classification (NCBI taxonomy): domain Eukaryota; kingdom Metazoa; phylum Arthropoda; class Insecta; order Coleoptera; family Scarabaeidae; genus Holotrichia; species Holotrichia oblita. Next base: position 168,252,061 of record CM043015.1, on the reverse strand, counting down.
GTTTCTTGCTGTCAATTTGACAGTATCGCTCCTTTGTATGTATTTACTACTATAATACTATATTACTGTTTGTATTTACTACTATGTATTGTTGTTCTGAATTGTTCATTTTAGCTTGGAGATCGTTTTGAGAATTTATTGTCTTAAGTTTCCCTTTATCCTGATTTTCCATAGAACCTTGCTTTTAATATTTTAAACAATAAATCTGAGTTTTTTCAAAGCAATTTATATTATTTGTGGAAGGACTTTTCTTTTTGAAAGGAATATATTTAGTAGTATTTTCATATTGTTAAAAGGAGCTTGAGAATATTTATCTCTTTTCAAAATTGTTTTTATTTCCATAACAATTGTAGTTTACATCATTGCATCATGTCATTACGTTTCTTACTGAACGCGTCTGCGGTTTATTGCATACGCTTTCGGATGACATCGACTGACTAGGACGGTCGACCGTACTGTATGTTAGACCATAGGGCCACAAGTTAGTTTATATACCCCTGATTTGTGTTTGACTGGTACTTTTGTTTTGTTGTGTTTTATATATTTACTTAAGGTTATTGTTCGTTCTAAAAGAAATATTAAAGTTGCTCGAAGTTAGTAATTTTGAGATGTTTAGACTTGGTGTTCCTATATATGTAATACATGTAAAATTATTTTTAGGATCTTTGATAGTAGGATAAACTAGTTTAATGGCTTCACTAGGGAGTTTTTTTGTTTAGTAAATTGTCTACAATTGTTGGATTGTAACCATTATTTAACGCTATTTGTTTTATAATATCTTAAATTCTTTGTTGAAATTTTGTTCTAACATTGGAATATTTGTTAACCTGTGAATCATGATGTTACAAGCAGCAAGTTTATGACTGTACGGATGTATGGAATTGTTGTGTGTAGTGATATCCGTGTGTGTTGGTTCGCGGTAAATAGAAGAGTGTAAATTGTTTGATCTAGTAATAGTGAGGTCCAAAAAATTGATTTGATGATCTATTGCTGTTTCTACTGCAAAGGTAATATTAGGGGTGAATATTATAGATGAATTGTATAAAAGTATCCAATTGTCTACTAGAGCCTGCAAAACTGACTATAATATCATCCACACACCGGTACCAGTATAGAAACGATTTGGACAATGGATGTTGGTAAATTTTGTTTTCTATGTAATTTTTTAATTAATTTGAGTTACGGTTCAATCCAAGTAATTTCTATTAAATGTATTGTGTTTAATAACATATTTCAATTGTATTTCTGTATATTAACTATAATATAATAATAGACATTGTATTAACCTACTTATGAAGAAGCGACAGCTGAACGTCTTATCGTAAGGCCTTTTTTAAAGGCGACTTTTTACGTTTTTAAGATCGATCTACAGATCTTACTGGGCTACACTTTAAACATATGTATGTATCTCTTCCGAACCCGTAATAATTGAGGTAAATCTGATAGCGGTTCCGGCAAACATTGATTTCTCTCATAGGCGACTTTCATCGCGAATGAACAAGATAGAGAGCTAGAGTAGCTGACTGGATTGCGTCATATCTCTCTAACAGAACACAATACGTTGAAGTTAGTGCTTTTAATACTAATCATAAGTACAAAGTCAAATTCAAGTTTCTTCCTATTTACACCGGTGTGCCACAAGGATCCGTGCTTGGTCCTTTATTGTTCTCACTATTTTTAAACGATATAGTTGAGTTTATAAGTGATTTTGCTGTAGTATGCTACGCAGATGATATTACTGTTGTTGTATCAGAGAAAGAAAATGCTATTGAAACTACTGCTAACTTAGTTTTGAATAAGCTTTTGAAATGGTTCTGCGCTAATGGGTTGTCCTTAAATTTAGAAAAGACAAAATATATTCTTTTCCATACTGTTCAAAAGAAAGTAAACAACATTATTAAGCTGCGACTTTCAAATAACGATATAGAGTATGCAGATTCGGGACTTTTTTAGGATTGACGTTTACGTCCACTTTAAATTGGAGCAGTCACTGTCAAAAATTAATTAGCAAACTGAATAAATCGATATTTAAGTTAAGATCACTGAAAAATACAATCGATTTAAATACTCTAAAGATGATGTACTACAGTGAATTTCAAAGTCATATAATGTATGGAATTCTCCTATGGGAATCTTCCTGCGCGGCCACGGAAGTTTTTCTCAAGCAAAAGGTGGCAATCAGGTGCATTGCAGGAATTAGTCAACTCACATCCTGTAGAAATTCCTTTGTATCTCTGAAAATCCTAACAGCGGCAGAATTGTATGTATTAGAATCCAGCGTATATGTTCATAAGAATAAGCAAGTTTTCCAAAACAAAAATAATAACCCGCACACATACAATATCCGAAATCAACTGATTCATACTACAAAGCACAACCTCAGTCTTACCGCTAACAGCGCTGATATTTTAGGAACTAAAATATACAATAAATTTCCCGACAGTTGGAAAAATTTTACACCTACACTCTTCAAGAGTACAGTCAAATCATGGTTACAATCAAAATGCTTCTATTCACTAAGTGAATTCTTTAATAAGGAATAGTATATAGAACATTGTGGATTCATACATATATGTATGTGCATATGTATGGTAGCTTAAGTGTAATGTATTGTATGAAGTCTATTTTGGTTTGTTTGATTTATATAGATTTATTATTATTATTAATGTTTGCTCTTTTTTTCTTTTTCTTTCTATTTGTTGTTGTACGACTATTGATTTATTGACGTATTTTATACCTGGGTTTCTAAAATAAACATTTACTTATTTACTTACGTACTTACTTACTTACTTACTTACTCTGCTTACTTACTTACTTACTTTTTCTACTTACTTACTTACTTACTTACTTACTTACTTACTGACTTACTTACTTACTCTACTTACTGACTTACTTACTTACTTACTTACTTACTTACTTACTTACTTACTTTTACTGACTTACTTACTGACTTACTTACTTACTTAGTTACTTACTTACTTACTTACTTACTTACTTACTTACTTACTGACTTACATTCTTACTTACTTACTTACTTACTGACTGACTTACTGACTTACTTACTTACTTACTGACTCTACTTACTTACTTACTTACTCTACTTACTTACTTACTGACTCTACTTACTTACTTACTGATTCTACTTACTTACTTACTGACTCTTACTTACTTACTTACTTACTTACTTACTTACTCTACTTACTTACTTACTCTACTTACTTACTTACTTACTCTACTTACTTACTTACTTATCTACTTACTTACTTACTTACTCTACTTACTTACTCTACTTACTTACTTACTTACTCTACTTACTCTACTTACTCTACTTACTTACTACTTACTCTACTTACTCTACTTACTCTACTTACTCTTACTCTACTTACTCTCTTACTCTACTTACTACTTACTCTATTACTTACTCTACTCTCTTACTCTATACTTTACTCTACTTACTCTTACTTACTTACTACTTACTTACTTACTTACTTACTTACTTACTTACTTACTTACTTACTTACTTACTTACTTACTTACTTACTTACTTACTACTTACTTACTTACTTATTACTTACTTACTTACTTACTTACTTACTTACTTACTTGCCCTTACTTACTTACTTACTTACTTACTTACTTACTTACTTTTACTTACTTACTTACTTACTCTACTTACATACTTACTTACTTACTTACTAGGTCAAAAATTAATAGATAGATAATACATGCGTTTTGACATATTTAATAACGATTCTAAACGGGAATGCGAAAAGAAAATTACGCGGATTAGGCTAACAGTAGCCGAATATTAAAAATTGCTTTGAATTGAATACTATGCTAAGGTAGCAAGATTATAAAATTCTTTCATAGTTGGCATAATTTATCCAGTATAACAAAATAATCGCAAATGTTTTAAAAGCTATAGGTGTGGAGTTAGCGGTCAAGTTGTATTGTATTCTACTTGCAAAAAATTATTAACACTCTGTATAAAAAATTGCATCTTTTATAATAGTATTTAAAACATATCTTCTTGTACTTCGCTTTGTAGAGATACAACATTGTGATCTTCAATACGGGGCTAAGTATTCAATTTAATTGTGAACGGTGAGTGATAAAAATTGGGATAAAATTCTAGACAGCACAAAAATAATTGAATTTAGAATTTAGAGATAGGGAACCCTGATACGATTATCTTAGAGATGACATAGAATAAATTAAAATTCCACATAATTTCCATTTTAAATAAGAAATTATCTGCCAACACTGTACACCCGAAATGGTTCTCAGCTAAAAATGTTTTGAAAGTATAAATCTAATATTACTAAATCTTGGTACTACTACTACAATCAATAAAGCTTCTAAAATGTTGCGTGGTATTAAAAGTGTAATAGTTAAATCAGGTAAATGGCACATATTAATCAATTCTCGGAACAAGTTTTAAAGTAGGAAGGATGACGCTTTTATTTCCTGTTTTAGGCATTCCATTATTTCACTTTCTTATTCCATTTGTTTCACGTAAAGAATTCCTTGAGCACAATGCTTTGTTCGGATTGAGTAGTGAAAAATGCGATCGTTAATAGATTGGTAAATCTTGCTGGATTTTTCCATAGAACGCGCAGTTTTAATTAAACAACTTTTAACAATGAATTAAATACATAAAGTAAAAGGAGGACGAAGAATCCAATACAATTAACCGTTGTAAGAATTGACGCTTAACGTCGATTTTAGGTACATTTATCTCTCGATAGGTCTCACTCTTCGTTTATAAACAGATTTAAAGAAGAAATCCAGTGCCTTCTCACAATCGATCTCACAATTAATTCAAAGATAATAGCAGTATTTTCCTATAGATATATATGTATTTACATCCATTAATTTAACAGTTTAGAATGTTAATGTTTGTTGTCAGTTAAGAATCTAGAGTGCTTCTTAAGTTGGTGTGAAGTGGTAGGAAATAAAAGTAAATAAAAATAGTAAGTAATAACGAAGAAAACTAGTGATATATAATAATCGAAAAAGCTAAAAAATAAGTCGTGAAAGTTCTTGAAAAGCCGATAGGTAACTGTTAGAATACTAAATTTATGCAAAATTCGTTGAAGCTAATTATATGCAAAGATTATAATTGAAGATTGCAATAATAGTGTAGATCATGTACTAAAGACGTACATAGAAAATAATTTTGCATAAAACAAAATAAAAGTGATGCTGTAGAAGCTTGTTATGTCAGACAAATATATCGCATTTAGTACAAATTTCTGGGCAACGTGCCTCGAATACTTTGTGAGCTTGTTTATATTTTACTAGGAAGGGGTTGCCATTTGACCCATAATATCTATGTAAAGATATGCGGGCCCGTACTATTTTAATAAAATTTCGGCAACTGCTCCCACGTAGAATACTACACTTATATTGTGATGTAAAAGGAAGAGAATATAAATTTTAGAAAAGCAGCTTGCATACGTAGATCAACGTTTACGAGGGACATAATAAAAGTAATAAATTGTGTATATTAAAACTAATGAATAATTCCTTATGCTACAAACTTGCAAAAGCAGGTAATAGAGAAGCTAAACATATCTCCCTATTTAAACTAATGTATACTTTTAATATTTTGTAAATATCTCTCTAAACTTGGGACTCAATCTTTTAAGAGTTACAAAATTCTTATTTTTAAGTTTGTTATCTACATCTAAGTCATTCATTTTCAAAAGAAATATAACCTGGATGCATAATAAACATGTTTATGTAAGCCCTCATTCAATAATTCCCCGATATTTTCACTACAATTTCAAAGTAAATATTTGAGTGAGAGTTGTTGATTGTTATTTGATTAAAACAGTTATTTTTTCAAAATGGCTACAATCAAAATTATTTCAAAATACTCTCCCAAATTTATTTGACAATTCGCCATTACATCTCGAACTAGAACATTGGTTTATACATCATGGAGCACCGTTCCATTTTAGTATTTTAGTTAGAGACTTTTTAACCCATTACTACTTTAAAAAGTGGAATCGTCGAGGAGAAAATTGTTCCTAGGGTTGGCCCTCGCCCATGAGTAGACTTTAAAAACTGCTGTTACTTTATTTGCAAAATACTAAAACAATTCGTTTTTCGTTTGCAATCGCATTCCTAGAAGCATCATTCCGTTGATTGAAGGAATACATAAAGATGCGCAACCTATGACAGTTGACAGAAATCTCAGATCCCTTAAATGCAATCTCCATTTAAGGGATCTGAGATTTCTGTCAACTCAGGTTGCATCTTATCAGTTCTCCATAAATGGTACAAAAAATTATAGCTAGTAAAGTACCTACACTAAACGATCGATAGAGGAGTTAACACAACCAAGTATATGTTAAAGCAACCACAGTCCTGGTTGCATTAATTATGTTCAGAAGAAGTCGTGAACGCGAGTAAGAAGATTTTCTCCATACATTTTAAATCTATTTGATTGACTATGGCGAAAAAAGAAATTGTTAAAGCAACAAAATCTAATTTTGTTGTAATGCTGTTCAATACAATTTAATGCTGTATACATATATCTCTTCTGCAGTGACATAACGTTTGCTAAAACAAAACGAAGGAAAAACAAATACGGGATATACTATGTTTTTTTAGTCTAGGACTACGAAAGTCGAGTTGAGCAATTTTTCGTAGTACCAATTAAATTGGTCCTTCAATGTACATATTGCCAAAATAGCTGTTATTTGATATTTATTTATTTATTCGGGTCGATGGCCGCAGTGGTTAGGCGGCTGACTATCGTTGTGGGAGGACGATAGGTGCCGGGGTTCAATTCTCTGGAGGGACGGCGACATCTTTTCAGAGAGTTTAATCCCGGATCGACTTGCCATTCGCTGTTGGGAGCAAAGTGATTAACAGCGCGGCATCATAAAAGGCGATATGGTGCTGTCACAAAGCCATTGAACACAACTTACACACACAAACTACACCGCGACAGTTGCAGTGATAGCCAGACAAGCGATACAACTTACGGAGTCACTGCAACTAAGCACCCACCACACATTAAAAAAAAAATTAGAAGTGAAAGCATTAATCTTCATACTTCTATACTTTATCTAAATTTTGGAGAGAGAGATGTCTAATCTAAGTAAACTCATCGTCCATCACAGTGGAGGTAATAAGTAAATGAGATACTATAATTAGTCTATAGTAAGTAAGTATGTTATTATATTGTATTTTTATTATTATTGTATATGGAATATTTCTGATTGACTAAATCGTAGTTTTGTGCAATAACTTGCGTCTTTTATAATAAATACAAAAATTGATATCAGCAGCTACATATAAAGGAAGAAAGATTCTAAATAAATGCGGTACTATCTTTATAATATTGAGTTAGCCACCACTAACCTCATCTTATTAAAAAAATTATGAGATTATGAGTTGAATTAACGGATGGGGATTTGTTTGGTTTCCCAAAGGCCAGAAAATTAAAGGTAGGAAGCACGATGTTTCACAGATAATCATAATTTCCACGATTTACAAAAGATTTCATAGACTTCTCGCCTGTTGGATTTAAATTAAGAGATCATTTTAACCACATATGTCATTTACGGAGTGCTTCTATATGTGTGCGTAATTAATTCTACTTGGTTATCATACACATTGGTAGTATTATTATAAATATGTATTACCGATGTGAACATATATTTGACGAGAAACCTAAATTTAAAGGTCACTAAATTTATACTGTTTTGCAAAATAATACGAATCCAAAAATGTTACTTAAACTTGTTTAAAAACTGATTTAAGTTTCTTATAAATATGTTCGATTTAGGTTTTTTTTTATCTTCTCAGTCAGATATTTCACTCCATATAAAAAATTAAATTAAATTTTGGTTCCGTTGTCAAGCCACAGCTTAACGAAGTTCCTCTTGATTTGTTTCTTCTCGTTTTCTCGTTATAATCTATGAATGGTATTACATTTATTGCTTTCCGCCTTAACAGTTAATTCATTGAAATAACAATTTGCATTTCGAATATGTTTATTATATGCTCTCAATTCGGTACGTGTATTTTGTAGGTTCTTTTTGAAGCAAATTTCTTTTGTCTACATACATATACATACACAGGTTTCTCAATATTTACCTTTTCTCTGCAGATAAGCTTGATATAACGTTGCAGATTAGATTTTGGATTCATTATTATAGTTTTAAGATTCTACATTTGTGTCAAGTAATATGGAATTTTCGGTCTTGTAACTAGTAATTTCGTATTTTTACATGCACAATCCACTTAGACTTACTTAGCTCTGGTATTATTTATATTTAATTCATAATTTTTATTTCTTGTTTATTTCTTTTAAATCATCTTTATATGTATGCATATATCTTACAAGGATTGTGTTGAGAGCTTCGTAGGTTTGCACAGTATGTGTTCGTTATTTCCTTGTTTTAATTTATCTCAGCTAATTAACAAAATTTTGTCATTACTTTCCTGCCTCCGAGCCAACTATCTAACGCAGGAGGACAGGGTGGGAAAAGGTTAGCGAACGTGCGGAATTTCAGGTCTACATCCTGTCTCCCTCCCCCTCTCTCTCAAAGAAAGAGGAAAGGAATTGTTACGGTCCAATTTCTATTTACGACCCTCTAATTTTAATCATTTATTTAATAGCTACGCAATGCATTCGAACACATAAAATAATTAATAGTTTCAAGGTTTAGGTAACATCTGCACGAACTAAATAACCTCTTTGTACAAATGTATACCTTGAATGTATATAGATAGATCTTTATTTATTAGTTTCAAAGAATATAGTAACGCTTCACATCAAACACTCAGTTCTGTATTTACTGTTTAACCTCATCAAGAAATTCTGTAAGAAATATTGTATGTATCTTTTCATTAACTTTGCAAACATTGTAGTCAAACTGTTTTCAATATACTTTAGTTCTATGTAAACCTTGTTGTTCAATTTGAATGCACAGTATTTTCCTTTGTATTAAAATAGCGTGCGAATTGCTATTTCGGCTGGTTCGCATAATTTTTTGTTCATGCACCTGCAGTTGTTTACGGATACTTCATCCACCAATAGGAATCACGATGACATAAGGCGAACAAATTATTGGACAGCACATCTCCCCTTCCAATCACGCTGGGGCGAGAAATCGGTGCATCCAGATTAGTGTGGGATTTGGGGTACCTTACGAAGGAGACACGGTTAAGATTCGCGTCCGTGTTAATTCCGGTAGTGTTCGGTATTTAGGTCACTTTTCGTGTGTGAAGTCATTTCGTCTCGTTAATGGTAATTTTCGCCGTAGTGCGCGAGTGATTCAGGGCCTTTTACCGATAGTGATTTGTAATTGGATTACATATCGTCTCCAGTAAGGAGGATTTACTCGAAACACTAGAAGCAACTCACCGTAGGACCACCCCGGATTATAATTAAGTTAGTTAAGGTATCGTAAACATTGTATTTAGATAGTAAGTAACTCAAAATTCCCGATTGTTGCAACATCGTTTTTTTTAATCCTTAGCTCATAAGATTATTATAGCGAATGCATTGTCGTACCTAACCGTGTGTATCTATTATTCTAATATACCTGTTATGTCAAATCAAAATGACGTTCTGATTTCAAATAGTTCCTTCTTGGTGTAGTCAAGTATTTATTTTCCAACTTTATAAGTAAGATCGAGAAAGCATATTTGTCGTAAGTATTGTATACAGCGAGTAAGATCATACCGTAAGTATTTAGCGTTTTCGGAATACTCGTCATTTGTAGTGTAGGCACAGCTTCAAAGATTAACTCTTTGCGTGGAAAATTGGAAGTCCTGGCGCCCCTTATAAAAGTACCATCTGTAGGTTTTCTCCGAACCAACCCTCCCGGCTAGCTAGTTCAGAGGGCCACGCACTGGATCACCGAATTTGTTCTAACCATCCCGTTACGCTTAAATATTCTGTACGGTCATTATTATCACGGTGTGTGTTTGATTACCTCGGTAGGCGGGCGTATCTTCGCTCTTCTTAAAGAATCGAAATACCTATTTCGGGGTTATCATATTTCATTTTACGGTAAACTCGGGAAACGAGTAAAAGAGGTAATAGAATTATCTGGGATTCAAATATTATAGCAATTTCTTACGAATTCAAAAATAATTACTATATAAGTAAAATGTTGACATTACATTATTGATTTCAGATTCTGCAAACGAAGGTGCATTTTTTGAAACGATCAACGCTTACAGAATAACAGCAATATTGCATGCAGATTAGGTGAGTGTAATTGAACAAATACATATAATCATGTAAATATGTACCCTTAGGGTATCAGTTTATATAGTAACAAATATCTTCAATGTATTGAAAGATTAAAATCAGTATATAATTTAATACATGGTAAGTAGTAGACAAATTAAATTGTATTGTAATGTTATTGTATTGTATTTTGATAATACAGAAGAATGCCTTTAATAAACCTTCTTTTTCAAATACAAACAAAAACTGTGTGCTAGGAATTAAAAAAAAAAAACTTACGAACATAATTTATCTTTTTATTAAATCAATTTTAATTAGGAGCCCACTCAGGATGCCAACATGATAGAATATAAATACATTGCAGATAATCTTAAAATTTAGAAATGTGATCTATTTTTTGTGAAGAGCAAAGGCAAGGACGATTTCTTTCTTTTCATTATTTATGTTTTTAGACTTTGTAAATCAAAATCAGTCAATCAAAAAAATCTAATAGCTGTTAGTATTTATCGGACCACGTCCTTATACACATAAAAATACGGTGTACCCTGGCAACCGTCCTTTAGAAGGAGGTGAATATTAAAAATTATACTTTATCTCCTATGGCAGTATATACTTGGTAGGGCAAAAATTACATACAAATAATGTACCGTCATAAAACAGAGCTATTTTGAAACCAGCGTACAGATTGAAAGTGAAATATTTCACTCCGAAGTGGAGACTCATAGACTCTGTAAATGCCAGAGAATTTCATATTTTTGCCTGTGTTGATACATCGTTGCTTTCCAGTGTTTGCCCAAAATTACTATTATTAATTTAAATTTGTATAGTACCAAGTCTTTGTACAAATTCAACACATAAAACTTTAGATGTCAAAAACAACAATTTAATCTAAATAGAAATATTTTCAAATATTCGGTAGATAACTTTATCTGTATCACTATTCACCAGAGTGCTTTGCAGAATATGTTTTGATTAAATATGTTGAATTTACCCGTTGTTATGAAGTGGATATCCGCAAGAATAATAATTCTTCTATAGTATCTACATCTGCCGACAATTGCAAATTGGTAAATGAACTGCAACGTTTTCGATTACTTTATACAACGCTTTGTACAAAATGAGACAATATTCACTCATCTATCTTCGCAGATTCTAAGAAAACATCAGACTCTTGAGGGCTAATCACAAATTCGGAAACCACCAAGAAAAAAAATATACCCATAAAATAACTGTGTAACTACTGTATCTGCTTTCTAATCAAAGGAGACCGGAAAACTTGAAAAATCTCCATAAACAATACAGGAAATAATGGAACTACTACTAGGAATAGTAATAAGTTGGTATTTTTCGTCAGCAAGCTTTCGAAAAGGTACTTGCTTCTTCCACAGTGCTATTCGCATATTCTAAAAAAGCAAATAAATTTTCAAAAGCTTAATGGTGTAAAAAACAATCTTATTAATAATCCCAGTTAGTCTAATTATCTCCCACATTTGATCCTAAATGGTTACACCTACGCACCTCACTTTCACCAAATTTCTTAGGAAGAGTCCGTTATAAACTTGACATCATCAAACCTCACTCTCTTTCACTACAATAATGTATTATTGCAGGGAAAAATAGTTAGTGAATTAATCGTGAGATGAAGTTTTTGTGTTTCTTTATTTGAACGCCACAACACATAGATTATTTATTATTATTTAATAGCTTTTTCGGTTCAGTAGACAAGGTTGCGTTTTAATCTGAAATTGATTACTTAATTTACGCCCAATCACAGTGAGAAAGGGTCCTTGGAAGTGATATAACCAGGGGCAGCAACCGTATGGTTTTTTCTTAAGAAAAATTGTATTTATTATTGTATTATTTTTGTTCATTTTTTTAAATATATTTATTAGAGTCATATTGTGTTTAATCGCTAATCTGTACAGGCTACAGAGGTTCAAATTTATATATAAAAAAAGAAAATACAAAACTTTAATTAATATTGGGTTTTTCACCAGAATATATAATAAAAATAAAATTAAAAACAAATCGATAGCGGCAATGATTCAATTCTTCAACAGGACAGGTGACATTTTTCTCGGAGAACTATATCCAGATTGATGGAGTGATTAACAGCGTGGCACTATAAACGGCGATATAGTTCTGTTACAAGGCAATTTAATACAATTACATACAAACTACACAGCAAAAGTTGCAGCAGTAGGCAGAGAAGTGATACAGCTATATTCAGGTGCATCCATATTAAATATTTGTTCAATTTTATATCGATTTTTCACTATAACTTTACTCAATTCTTTCAAATATCCTACAACAACTTGTTTAGCTGCACTGACAGATTCATCAGCAATATGAATATTGTGTTTACTAGTGTGCTGCTTATAATGGGAAAACCATCCACGAGTTACTGTACACGTCAGCAAGTTTCAGTTATTCACTCGCTTGCTTCCTAACAAAAGTTCCTTTGTAAAGTTGATTATCTCAAATATTCTAAAGTAAGTCGTTAATATTTTTTTGATGGCAGAACCACTTTCACGTTTTCTTTTTACACTCATTATCTATATTTTAGTGGAATTTAAATCTAATTATCTCGCATCAAGTTTGTTGTAGATTTACACGCCCACTGTTTATGCATACATTAGATACATATACAATTTCTTAATTTACACATACAGGTATTGGAAGGGGTACCAATACAACATGATACGGAGTTTATATTTTAGTTGAGTATAAACATATCCAACGGAGGACCTCAGAAAAAGTTCAAATATCGTACCTGATAGCTGTTTTTTTAGTTTGTGAATGCGGACTATGCGACGTATTGCTGTATTTTATTTAGTCGTTACCAACAAGTGGTTGATTTAATATTTATCTGCGTCTGTACTAGCTTTGACGCGGTTTAAGTACTACATTTCATAAAAATTTCGACGTTAAATAAATTAAATTGTGTTTACTGTTATGGATATAATAATTTATACCGACAAACTAACGTTACAAGACGACATTAACTTGATAGGAATACCAATCCACCGCATAGAACCACCATAATTGGCATTGTTTCTTATTATAAACGTAGATATAGAACTACTGGAACTTTTTACGTATTTCTACATTATATGTAATTATATATTTTGACGACCTCATGGCTCCAGGATCACTAATTAAAATGTCCTTCGTTATATGAAAGTTCTATATTTTGTTGTTGTTCTATATTTTTCGCGCACTCCACTGCGGCAACGTTAATGTCTTAGATTTGTTAGCTGAGAATGACATTACACTGCTGTGTTTACCCAATCACACCACACACTCATACACCACCCTCTGGCAGCACCTTTTCAGGCTTCTTAGAACATATTGGAACCAAGCTTGTGGCACCTGGCTTGGAATATTACCAGGCTTCAATTTGGTGACTCGTTATTGGGTATTTTTTGAAAACCGTATATGGGATACACATCTAGCATGACACCAACAAGCCTCTTAGGTTTCGGATAATCATATTGAACAGCAACGTGGTAATACTTCAGGAACTGTTCAGTTGGTTCTTCTAATAGATAAACAATATGTTTGCGTGGTACCTAGCTTGTCTTACGATGCGACCACACATCAAAAAAATGAAGCTAGGCTTAAGTAATATCTTTTGAAGACATTCCGTCTATTCCTATGATACCACATCCTACTAAACCAAACTCGGACTGGTTACTTTTCAAGTGGAACATGAATGATGATTGCAAAATATTTATGAACAAATAACTTCTGCGATTTTTCAACTTATATTTTACACCTTGATTATACCATAAAGAGGCTCTTCAAAATAATCTCTATGTTTGCATATTCGTGCACGATATGCTGTCCATAATATGCTCGAATTAGATGCATTGAGTTACGGCTGTATTTTTAAATGGTTAGAGATATAGACTTGCAAGTTGACACATTTAAATTATAAACTTTTATAATCATTTAGAGTAACAAAAATACTTTTGGTGTGTAGCGGTTAAACAAGTTGTTGCAGGTTTTTATATTCCTGATAAGTATGTTGAAAAGAAGATATTACCACAGAGATGTGATAGATTTAAATATGATTATGATAAACTTTAAATTTTATTGAATTAATTACGTATAATTTTGGGAAAGTATAAAGCGTTTACTAAATAATATCTACGAGTAAAAACTTCTTTTCTAATAAAAGTTTAAGGGCTTCAAATATCGTTCAGTATGCAAATATTTTAAGGTTGGGTATTTGCGTGATTTGCATTCGTAACGAACCATATAAAAACTTGTTTAAAGGTTGCCTTTATAATTTTGCTCTTGTAACTTCCTTACCTGTCAAATTTGTATTCAGCTGTTATTCGGGAACTATATTTAATAACTCGGTAAGTTCTTTGTTATACTCAATTACGAAGACTTACAATTTTTATTACAACTAACTATTACAATGATTCGTGCGGCTATAATCTTAAAGTTTTGGGATACTATGAGAACATATTTTTATGGAGCTTTCTGTTATAATTCTACTTTTTCTTTGAGTTAAATCTTTTTATTTTGTCATGTTCGTGATATCGAAATATTAAACTTCAAGCCATCGCTTCATAAAACACGTTTCGAGTTATCAAAGTCTAATGCAATGACCAAGACCAACTTTTTTAAAAAAGATAGTGGATACTGATAACTACGACTACATTTTATTCATTCGAATACAACATTCGGCATAGTAAGGTATTTCCTTTACTAATAGTTAAGTATAATACCAGCTCGAAATAAATTGTTATTTATTTATAACTTGATAGTGAACAAGTCAATTAAGAAAATGAAAGAGATGTAATTGTAATTTTGGTACAAATCTCGATTAGAATTGATTCTAAGTTAGTTTATTAGTTTTGAAAATAACTCGGTAACACCTGTTGTGATGTTTATATGTTTTACAATGTTACATCTTAAAACTATCATTACACCGGAAACCCCTGATTGTCACTTCATCTTGTTTTGTTTTCCATTAGAATTTTGTCCACATTGAATTTTCAATTTAACTAATCGATATGCTTGAAAACGGGTTCCTCATCGATGTATAACATACCCGAAAGATTTTTATTTGCAGGAAAGATATCAACAAAACATAAATTACTCTCCGATATGAAATTAGTACCTTCTGTAATTAAGCACCGATGAGAAATGAAATAAAAATATACAAATAGATAGTGATGTTTGATATGGTATCAACAAAAGCATACTGCCCAATAAAACTAGTAAGCCATGGAATTAAATGTCAGTGTGAAACAAAAGGGTAAGCTAAGTACAATTAGTGCTACAGAGATAAGTAAATTAAAACGTTATGTAGTTGTACTTATTGTTAAGTATTATGATTCATAAATATTGATAATGGCACATAAATATTCAAACGAATAAAAAAGGCCATTTCAATTTTGAATTGATTTTAGTATTTGCTACATTTCAATTGTTACGGAATTTTGCTGTATTGTTTTTATTGTTTGAATTTATTTTCGTTTTAGATAATCACTTAATCATCTTTCTTCATCTTCGATTACTGATAACGGTTTTTTACAACTACATATTAACAAACGAAAAAAGGCTTGCTTTGACCAGGTCCGTAGGACTCGTTACGTGCATAATTTTTAGAGAGAAAATTTTAATGAGAGAGTGACATCAAAAAATGAGTCAAACATTGCCTGAGTGATCAGTTAGCGCCTTGACTTCGGCACAATGCCGGATATCAATAGAAACGAAGTATTTACTTTTGAAGCGCCAGAAATTTTGAAAATTTTTTTAGAACAAATAATATTGGACGAACTGATAATTAATCGGAAATATACTTCGTTGAGTTTGTAATTATACTCACAGGTATTGCGAAGTTCTTCACTGGATCTCTTGGTGCAGAAGTAGAACACTAACAATTTATTTATTATCGCCTTGATAATGACAGCATTGCTGTTGAAACGCGTCGGTGTTTTAGTTAAAACTAGTTTGGTGTTCAGTGGGTTAAATTGTTTAGTGTTCTACTCAAAAGTATGTTCAATAGCTTGGCTAATGTATTAAACACTTTTCTTAAGCAAATCTGTATTTCTAGTATATATTCTTTCTTTGCTTTTAACTTTTATGACCTTCATCTTCTCGTTATTTCACAGTAGTACATAACATTTCGTTTTGCTTCCATAACTTATTGGTCTTTAATCACAAAGAACTAATTTAATACACATTATAGATTAATTTTTCTGTTAATAAAATTTTTGTCATATATCATTGTAAAGGTTCTTTTAAGACTTTTTAAGACTAACTAGCAGAACATACAATATGGCTGTCACATGAAAGACAAAAGATAACACTAATAATTTAAAAACAAATGACAATCGAGAGTTTCTGTCTGCAATAAAAAAATCGTCTTAAAATATTAAATTATCAGGAAAAAATGAAATCGGCAAGTTTCGTTTTTTAAATAAGATCAAATATACAGCGCAGTAATTTAGAAACATGCAATTGTAGTTTCGGTGCATAAGCCAAGGAAGCCCAAGGACCTGGTCAATGCCATAGGCTGGTATACTTGCTGTCCTCGATCTCTAAGGTCACCGAGAAGATTTTAGTCAGCAGAATAAACGAGCATCTGGAGGTAAATAACACCTTAAAGGGCCATCAGATAGAAGAAGATTTTTCCGCGTCGCCATCAGAGCCGGACACGGCACGATAGTCCTAACAACTGATATAGTAGAAGCCTTCAACCGAAAACAACACACGACCGTGCGGGACCCATACACGGAAAAGGCATTTGATAAGGTCTGGTAGGAAGCACTGATCTCGAAACTAGTAGTAGCAAACCTTCCAACAGCGCTAGTTAGATTAATGAAGAGTTACCTACCAGGAAGAACATTCTCCGTCAATGTGCAACAGGCCCTTGTCGACAGAAAAGTCGGCGGAAGCTGGAGTCTCGCAGGGATGTTGTCTAGGGTCAGTCGTCTACAACATTTTCTTCAATGGCCTACCCACACATCCCAGTACCAAAATCTTAGTTTAGGCCGACGCTATCCTATTATATTCCCATTCATACCATCCTGAAACCTCCCTACAGAAACTAAACCACCACATCCTCTCTTTACAAAAATTGTTGCAGAAGTGGCGAATATAACTTAACATAACTTAAGAGATCACATACCACCTACATCAAAACCAGCGTCAGGGCATAAGGAGTGCCGATACCAACAAAATACCCACCTAAAATATCTTGGCACGGTCATTGACACAACGTGCAAATTTTCCAACAATACCAAAAATGCTGTAAAGAAGGCGTCAGTGGGTATAGGAAAATTCTTCCCAATCTTTACCGGCCGTCAAGCGCCGTGCGAAATTAAAACCATGGCTTATACAACTACCATCAGCTTATACAGGCTTATACAACTACCTACTCCTTTACAGCGGCCCTACCTGGATAAGCATGGTCATGTGCCATTGAACAGCAGCGAACGTAAAACAGAAGGGGAACCCGCACGATTGGAATGCATGGGAAGACAAAACTGAAGACCATCGTTATAATTGCACAAAAGATTATCTACAAGTTTGTTTTAACGACCAGGACTCACGGTAACCAACTAATAAGAAATCTTCTAGCCCAGAGGGAAAGAAAACTCTATCGATACCCGGCGTATGCGTCCCAATATCGCTTACGGCTAATGTGGATTAGCTGACTGTGATAGTGCCAACTGGTGAGCGTGTATACATAGTTTTACACAAAGTTTAAGCTTAAGTAATCCTCCTCACTTTCGTCCTCCTCCTCCCCCACCCAGAAACACTCAAATATAAAAGAGGTTTTGCCTCGAAATGTGGGCTTTTCCCTCATAACGATAAAGACAATTGGACAACAAACCACACACCACACACGTAATAATTTTTGCCAATGCATCTAATAAATAATATTTGTAAATAGTAATAGATTAAATAAAAACTCCCTGTAATACTAAATGTAAATTAAATATAGATAATAAAGCAGTTTTGAATTGAAAGATTGAATTGAATTGAGCAATTTAGCCAAATCTGTAATGTTTTTTGGAAATAAGGAAATATAGCCAAATAAATGAAACATTTTATATTTGTTACACTTCTGATACAAATTTCTGAAACCATGCATAAAATAATGAGTGGTGGTCAAATAAATCAGATTCGTCTCATCAAGTCTAAGAGAACATCTAAACAAATGTAGTTTTGTCTGTTGGTATATTATGACAACTTTTGGATGTGTTTAGTAGAAAGATTCTTCGGAATTATGTACATTTAAGGTAATTAGTCAATGTTCGACCTTTATTAAAGATGACGGAGAAACGTCGATAAGTGTTTGGAATACGTTTTAGTTTTCAATCAAATTCTGGCACCTCTTGTATAATATCTTTACCTATTAAAGCGCCCTTGTCATTTTTGAGGTTGATGGTTTGACAGTTTCATCAAAAAATAACGTAGACATTCATTTAATGGCTAGCCAGTGATTATAAACAGCGTATAAGTAACAAGTTGACAGAAAATATATTAGTTTCAGATTAATCTGACAAAAAAATGTTTTGCGTATTAACGCTGCAGCTTTAGCTCTAATTTTATGACATAAACATTTACGCTCGAAATATTGCTACTTATTAACTTATATCACTATATTTCTAAAGGCGAATATAGTAAAAAAACAATAGTTTGTGAGGCTATTAGATGTCGATCAGTTTTTAAATTGACAAAAAAAAACAGAGTAATAATTTTAGATCAGTTTTGATAGACATTGCATACAATTTTATTTCTGATAATTTCATATTTCTTAATTTCACAATATCCACCTGGTTGAATCTGAAGTACATACCGTTTTATCAATACGAGATAAGCTGCTTTGGTTGAGACAAATATGAGTACAAATAGGATCAGGCTTTACGCCGCAATAAAATGACCTCTCGTGATGGGGCATCGTATTAAGACATTTAAAATTAATTTGAATAAATGCGTCTGCTGTGTTTATTTTTGCAAAAACGGATATTACTATTAGAAGAGCATCTTATTTCAACTGCTCATGTGAAATATCAGAAACAGCCTTTATACCTTCGTTCAAACTTACTGGCAGAGACAATTCTAGCCTGATTTGATCTTTTTGATGTAATAACCGAATTAGATATTTATGTGACAAACTGACAGTTTGAAGACCTATTATAACTTATAGTGCCCTCTCGTGTCTCATCATTCCGACAAGTAATATAAAGATCATTGCGATTTTCTTAAATACAATTTTGAGATTAATTATTGCAGCATAATACTGTATTGATTGATATCGAAGACTTCCACGGTCTGAGTCTCTGTTATGAGGGCTTTCGGTTTTGACGGCGTCATAGTAAAGTACAATACAAAATAAAATAAAACAAAAATGAAAAAAAATACAAAAAATATATAACAACTCAAACTCGACGTTTCGCCACTAATGTAGTGGCTCCTTCAGAGCAAACTAGGTGAGGGGCGCCAGAAGGTCACGGTAACTCGACGTGTCAACCACGCTAGAGGCGAAAACCTACGACAAGAAGAAGGTGGACGTGCGGGGGTACATATACCACTGTGCAGGCAAACGGAACAGTGAGCACGGGCCGAAGAAGCGGAAAGGATGGGTTTCCAAATACTTGAGAGTGGGTAACCAATACCACGATTGAGATTTTGGGGATGTCTGTGGATCTCGATAAGCTTCCCTTACCTTTCGTGGAAAATAGCGATGAGACTTGCTTACAACAGATACCTGATCAAAACAAATTTTATGGGCCGTATCAATAAAGTATTCGGCTAAGGCTGAGTGTGTTGAGGAACGTGACTTAACGCACCGTTTGTGTTCTTTGATTCTAGTGTGAATAGAACGTCAGTTTCGCCAATGTACACTGAGCCGTCACACGGAATTTTATAAATGCCTTTATGGTAGAGAGCAAGGGAGTGTCCTTGGGCGAAGGAAGAATTTGAGATCTTGTTTAAAGGTTTAAAGATGGGTTGGAGATTTTACTTACGAGAATTCCCACCAAGGGATCTGTAACGCCATGGATGTAGGGGAGAACGATGGTACTTAGCTGGTCTATCAGATTCTGCAGTTATCTTGGGTGATCGTGGATGAATGTACCTATTTATGACCCTTTGTATGTTTCCAGGTATAGCCATTTTATTTATTTATTTGTATTGTATATATGTACTTTACTATGACGCGGTCAAAACCAGGAAGCCCTGATAACAATGCTGTATTTGGATACTCAACTCTTGGACCAGATTTAAAATCACCAAAAAATACGTTCCTGATGCTGCTATATATGTAATAACATAATGTAATGCGGTTATACATACAACAGTGTATTTAGTTACAGAAGTATTATAGAAATAAGAACTTTTGAACATATGCATATCGGAAAGTAAATAAATAAGGTTATTTCTCCAGAATTATCAACTATATCAGATTTGAATTGAAGAACATGATGATGGATAATAAAAGTAACAATAAATAAAGTTTATTATTACGCGCAAAAATCTTTCAGGATATGGGAAAATTACGGCAGAGAAGACTGATCTGCAGACGGTTTGTGAGAATATTTAGATGGAAAGTTGACATTTCAGAATACCTTTTACGAATGGATTCATCACTGGTTTTGCGATACAAAATTAGTAGTTTTTAATTAGTTTAAAATCATTTAAAACGCTGTTTATACGAAGTACAAATTAAATGGAAGCAGTTTTCAGATTGGAACTAGCAAGTGTTTTTACAGCAAATTGATATCACAAACTCAGTCTGTTGGTAACTCTTAATAGTTAATAGTGAAAAATAAAAAACACTACCCCTAAAGTGCTGTAGAAACTCTACATCTACTAAATTCTTGTGTACACATTTTATATTCACTTTTCATTACGTCCAAGTATCAACAATATTCATAAACTTTTACATGTACATACGGGTTCTCGTCAAAAATACATGGTCTTGAAAATAAATCTACCACAGAAAATATTGGAATAGCTTTCTGTCGCAACAAAATAAGCTTAGAAAATCCTGATAGGACTGGATGATATCCTTTAGTAACCGGGAATTTCTATTTATATGTATTATATGATTGAAAGAAAAGGTATCGCTGTTCTATCTTCTCTATTCTATATTACGCCCCGCTCCTCCATATCAAATATTTATTATTTTTTATAGTTACACGTGATACGATCTGACATATCAGAAATGTAATTAGTGTGTTCAATGTGTTCCAAATGAAAACGTATGCACTCAACTGAAATCGGTTTTTTTGTTATATGTACATATTTCTAAGCATATAGTCACTACGGACGTAATACTACGTAAAATGAATTCTCATGAATGACTGAAGTATACGCAAAAGCAATAACTTGTTTTAATTTTTGCAATTCTATGAATTCGCAAACTTTTGAACTTTAAGCAACAAAACGTACTGTAACAATTGAAATGAAATAAAAATTCAGCACCTAGTTATATACTGCATGAAAAAGGTGCGACAATATTATTTTAGACAGCCTAAGCTATTGACCAAGTTCTCGATATTGTCAATTTGATTGGAATATACTAATGTTTTAAATATGCCCGGCATAAAAATCCAGCAGGTTTAAGCGAATGATGGAGGAAACCAAGGAACTGGCGTTCCGCTTCTATTTCTTCTATAGGCGTCTTTTAAAGCTCTCGTTCAAAATGTTCTACTCGTTCCAAATTGGAGCAACACGTCATTCCATGAACTCGTGTTAGATCTGGTAAATTGATTTGGGACGAATCTCAAAACGAGTTCTTCCGTTAACCATCCTGATAATAAACAAATGTTCTTACCAAATAATGTCCGATGATTTATAATTACATGTTAATAGGGTTTAAATGGGTGTTGATGGTGCAACATTTTTATCTGGCCATTAATGTAATTATGAGCCCTTATGACGTTGTTGTCAAAATGCAGCTTTGCCGTACGAAAGTAGTGCACGAGTAAAATCTGCGTTGTTTCTATGCCGTTCTGAAAACCCAGTTTGAAAGTGTCATCTTGAGATAAGTTTCAGGATATGCTTTCATTGATACTTTCTGGAGACGATGAAGATGTAGTAGTTTAGGGATTCTAAAGTCCTAAATTCGATTTTAAGCAATCAAACTTCCGAATAGTTGTAAGATCTGTTTATGCATTGAGAAGATTCTCTTAAAAATTAACAAGATGAATAGTTTGGACTTCACAACTGTGGCTAGTTTTCACTTTCTTAAAATATTCACGGTATATTATATGTTACAAACAACTTTATTGTCTTCTTAGATGTTTACACTAGCAATAGAATACTAGTTTTGACAGGTATGACATATATTCCATTATTCTAAATAACTGCAATAAGGAGAAAGTTATGCAAATTTCAACGCACATCGCTCAAATGTACGAATAAAAAAACAATAGCATAGTACGCCATCGAAGATTTCAAATAGGTACTGTATAAAACTATTCGTAAAGAAAAATAGTTCATTCTATTGATATCGAACCTTATTTAGTTTATAGTTTGGGGCTATTTCAAAGCAATTATTGATGCGTCTTTATAGTTCAGTGTGTAAAAACTCAACATTATTGTCTTAAGCTAGTCGTTTCTGACAAACTAAATTAATACGTGTGCTTAAGGTACTACTTTGAGAAATACTAACTTTTATTCA